>OX608078.1:87667736-87733923 GCA_951509765.1 Sphenella marginata
AGGGGAAGGCCCCAGGTTTCCTTTGTACTTGGATATATTTCGATAAATTGATCGATAACTGAGTTATCGAAAACCTCTATATTACATTACAATATGGGTATCAAACGAAAGGGGAAGGCCCCAGGTTTCATTTGTACTTCAATATATTTCGATAAATTGATCGATAACTAAGTCATCGGTCAAAATGCGATTGCCCGAAAACCTCTATATTACCCTACAATATGGGTATCAAACGAAAGGAGATAGCTCCAGGTTTCATTTGGACTTCGATATATTCCGATAAATTTATCGATAACTGAGTTATCGGTGATTGCCCAAATAACTCAACATTACTCTGTAATATGGGTATAAGACGAAAGGAGAAGGCAGGAGGTTTCATTTGGACTACGATAGGTTTCGATAAATTGATCGATAACTGAGTTATCGGTGAAAATGGGATTGCCCAAAAACCTTAAACTTGACCTACAATATGGGTATCAAACGAAAGGGGAAGGCCCCTGGTTTCCTTTGTACTTGGATATATTTCGATAAATTGATCGATAACTGAGTTATCGAAAACCTCTATATTACATTACAATGTGGGTATCAAACGAAACGGGATAGCTCCAGGTTTCATTTGGACTTCCATATATTTCGATATATTTATCGATAAATGAGTTATCGGTGATTGCCCAAAAAACTTAACATTACTCTAAAATATGTATTTAAGACGAAAGGAAAAGGCAGGAGGTTTCATTTGGGCTACGATAGGTTTCGATAAATTGATCGATAACTGAGTTATCGGTGAAAATGGGATTGCCGAAAAACCTTAAACTTGACCTACAATATGGGTATCAAACGAAAGGGGAAGGCCCTGGTTTCCTTTGTACTAGGATATATTTCGATAAATTGATCGATAACTGAGTTATCGAAAACCTCTATATTACCCTACAATATGGGTATCAAACGAAAGGGGATAGCTCCAGGTTTCATTTGGACTTCGATATATTTCGATATATTTATCGATAAATGAGTTATCGGTGATTGCCAAAAAAACTTAACATTACTCTAAAATATGGGTTTGAGACGAAAGGAAAAGGCAGGAGGTTACATTTGGGCTACGATAGGTTTCGATAAATTGATCGATAACTGAGTTATCGGTGAAAATGGGATTGCCCAAAAACCTTAAACTTGACCTACAATATGGGTATCAAACGAAAGGGGAAGGCCCTGGTTTCCTTTGTACTTGGATATATTTCGATAAATTGATCGATAACTGAGTTATCGAAAACCTCTATATTACATTACAATGTGGGTATCAAACGAAACGGGATAGCTCCAGGTTTCATTTGGACTTCCATATATTTCGATATATTTATCGATAAATGAGTTATCGGTGATTGCCCAAAAAACTTAACATTACTCTAAAATATGTATTTAAGACGAAAGGAAAAGGCAGGAGGTTTCATTTGGGCTACGATAGGTTTCGATAAATTGATCGATAACTGAGTTATCGGTGAAAATGGGATTGCCGAAAAACCTTAAACTTGACCTACAATATGGGTATCAAACGAAAGGGGAAGGCCCTGGTTTCCTTTGTACTAGGATATATTTCGATAAATTGATCGATAACTGAGTTATCGAAAACCTCTATATTACCCTACAATATGGGTATCAAACGAAAGGGGATAGCTCCAGGTTTCATTTGGACTTCGATATATTTCGATATATTTATCGATAAATGAGTTATCGGTGATTGCCAAAAAAACTTAACATTACTCTAAAATATGGGTTTGAGACGAAAGGAAAAGGCAGGAGGTTACATTTGGGCTACGATAGGTTTCGATAAATTGATCGATAACTGAGTTATCGGTGAAAATGGGATTGCCCAAAAACCTTAAAATTGCCCTACAATATGGGTATCAAACGAAAGGGGAAGTCCCCAGGTTTCATTTGTACTTCAATATATTTCGATAAATTGATCGATAACTGAGTCATCGGTGAAAATGGGATTGCCCAAAAACCTTAAAATTGCCCTACAATATGGGTATCAAACGAAAGGGGAAGTCCCCAGGTTTCATTTGTACTTCAATATATTTCGATAAATTTATCGATAACTGAGTTATCGGTGATTGCCCAAAAAACTCAACATTACTCTGTAATATGGGTATAAGACGAAAGGAGAAGGCAGGAGGTTTCATTTGGACTACGATAGGTTTCGATAAATTGATCGATAACTGAGTTATCGGTGAAAATGGGATTGCCGAAAAACCTTAAACTTGACCTACAATATGGGTATCAAACGAAAGGGGAAGGCCCTGGTTTCCTTTGTACTTGGATATATTTCGATAAATTGATCGATAACTGAGTTATCGAAAACCTCTATATTACCCTACAATATGGGTATCAAACGAAAGGGGATAGCTCCAGGTTTCATTTGGACTTCGATATATTTCGATATATTTATCGATAAATGAGTTATCGGTGATTGCCAAAAAAACTTAACATTACTCTAAAATATGGGTTTGAGACGAAAGGAAAAGGCAGGAGGTTACATTTGGGCTACGATAGGTTTCGATAAATTGATCGATAACTGAGTTATCGGTGAAAATGGGATTGCCCAAAAACCTTAAACTTGACCTACAATATGGGTATCAAACGAAAGGGGAAGGCCCTGGTTTCCTTTGTACTTGGATATATTTCGATAAATTGATCGATAACTGAGTTATCGAAAACCTCTATATTTCCCTACAATATGGGTATCAAACGAAAGGAGATAGCTCCAGGTTTCATTTGGGCTTCGATATATTCCGATAAATTTATCGATAACTGAGTTATCGGTGATTTCCCAAAAAACTTAACATTACTCTATAATATGGGTATAAGACGTAAGGAGAAGGCAGGAGGTTTCATTTGGACTACGATAGGTTTCGATAAATTGATCGATAACTGAGTTATCGGTGAAAATGGGATTGCCCAAAAACCTTAAACTTGACCTACAATATGGGTATCAAACGTAAGGGGAAGGCCCCTGGTTTCCTTTGTACTTGGATATATTTCGATAAATTGATCGATAACTGAGTTATCGAAAACCTCTATATTACATTACAATATGGCTATCAAACGAAAGGGGATAGCTCCAGGTTTCATTTGGACTTCGATCTATTTCGATATATTTATCGATAACTGAGTTATCGGTGAAACTGTTAATGCACAAAAACCTTAAAATTACCCTACAATATGGGTATCAAACGAAAGGGGAAGGCCCCAGGTTTCATTTGGACTTCCATATATTTCGATAAGTTTATCGATAAGTGAGTTATCGGTGAAAATGTTATTGCACAAAAACCTTAAAATTTACCTACAATATGGGTATCAAACGTAAGGGGAAGGCCCCTGGTTTCCTTTGTACTTGGATATATTTCGATAAATTGATCGATAACTGAGTTATCGAAAACCTCTATATTACATTACAATATGGCTATCAAACGAAAGGGGACAGCTCCAGGTTTCATTTGGACTTCGATCTATTTCGATATATTTATCGATAACTGAGTTATCGGTGAAAATGTTATTGCACAAAAACCTTAAAATTACCCTACAATATGGGTATCAAACGAAAGGGGAAGGCCCCAGGTTTCATTTGGACTTCCATATATTTCGATAAGTTTATCGATAAGTGAGTTATCTGTGAAAATGTTATTGCACAAAAACCTTAAAATTGCCCTACAATATGGGTATCAAACGAAAGGGGAAGTCCCGAGGTTTCATTTGTGCTTCAATATATTTCGATAACTGAGTCATCGGTCAAAATGCGATTGCCCGAAATCCTCTATATTACCCTACAATATGGGTATCAAACGAAAGGAGATAGCTCCAGGTTTCATTTGGACTTCGATCTATTTCGATATATTTATCGATAAATGAGTTATCGGTGATTGCCCAAAAAACTTAACATCTCTCTATAATATGGGTATAAAACGAAAGGAGAAGGCAGCAGGTTTCATTTGGACTACGATAGGTTTCGATAAATTGATCGATAACTGAGTTATTGGTGAAAATGTTATTGCACAAAAACCTTAAAATTGCCCTACAATATGGGTATCAACCGAAAGGGCTTCCCCTTCCCCAGGTTTCATTTGTACTTCAATATATTTCGATAAATTGATCGATTACTGAGTCATCGGTCAAAATGCGATTGCCCGAAAACCTCTATATTACCCTACAATATGGGTATCAAACGAAAGGGGAAGGCCCCAGGTTTCATTTGGACTTCGATATATTCCGATAAATTTATCGATAACTGAGTTATCGGTGATTTCCCAAAAAACTTAACATTACTCTATAATATGGGTATAAGACGAAAGGAGAAGGCAGGAGGTTTCATTTGGACTACGATAGGTTTCGATAAATTGATCGATAACTGAGTTATCGGTGAAAATGGGATTGCCCAAAAACCTTAAACTTGACCTACAATATGGGTATCAAACGAAAGGGGAAGGCCCCTGGTTTCCTTGGATATATTTCGATAAATTGATCGATAACTGAGTTATCGAAAACCTCTATATTACATTACAATATGGGTATCAAACGAAAGGGGATAGCTCCAGGTTTCATTTGGACTTCGATCTATTTCGATATATTTATCGATAAATGAGTTATCGGTGATTGCCCAAAAAACTTAACATTACTCTATAATATGGGTATAAAACGAAAGGAGAAGGCAGCAGGTTTCATTTGGACTACGATAGGTTTCGATAAATTGATCGATAACTGAGTTATCGGTGAAAATGTTATTGCACAAAAACCTTAAAATTTCCCTACAATATGGGTATCAAACGAAAGGGTTTCCCCTTCCCCAGGTTTCATTTGTACTTCAATATATTTCGATAAATTGATCGATTACTGAGTCGTCGGTCAAAATGCGATTGCCCGAAAACCTCTATAGCACCCTACAATATGGGTATCAAACGAAAGGGGAAAGCCCCAGGTTTCATTTGGACTTCCATATATTTCAATATGGTTATCGATAAGTGAGTTATCGGTGAAAATGTTATTGCACAAAAACCTTAAAATTACCCTACAATATGGGTATCAAACGAAAGGGGAAGGCCCCAGGTTTCATTTGTGCTTCAATATATTTCGATAAATTGATCGATAACTGAGTCATCGGTCAAAATGCGATTGCCCGAAAACCTCTATATTACCCTACAATATGGGTATCACACGAACTTCAATATATTTCGATAAATTTATCGATAACTGAGATATCGGTGATTGCCCGGTATTCGTTGGTAAGCGATTGAGACCCGGCTGGAAACCCAACTGATCCAGTTTATGAATAAGTAAAGAGTGACACACTTTATCGAAAGCTTTGCTGAAATCAAAGTAAATTCAAGTAAGTTTGTAACGGTGGACTTTCCCTTACAGAACCCGTGTTGACAGTCGGAAATCAAGGTAGAGATATGATTTATTTATTTATTTATTCATGCAGTCTATGATTATTCATCTTACAGACTATATACAAAGAAAAGTTAATAAGTTAAAAGTATAAAAAATATTACAAATATTAAAAATAAATAAACAAATGTATTATAAACTTAATTCGATGACAGACTTAAAGGTTACTCGTGGCAAGGAAAAGTCAAAAGTTAGACTCTTCGAGAGCTTATTATATTCAGTAAGGGCACGAAAGATTGGATTAAAATTGTAAGCTGATTGGTAACAATATCTTCACACACTTTTGGGATGGCAGAGAGCTTTGCTATGCCACGTGTCTTTCCATGCTTTTGGAAAAACACCACACTTTAGTGACAGATTGAACAAATTGGTAAGGGGTTGGTAAATATTGTTAGCACACTTCTTCAAGAAGCATGTAGGAATCCTATCAGGTCCGCATTTAAAAGGTTCCTTCAAGGTTTTCAGATAAATAAGAACATCATTGGCGCATATAGTTGGACAATTAATTAAATTGTTTAGAAAGTCAGAGTTGGTGACGGCAGAATAGTTGGGAGTCAAAAATTGCGCAAGGAAATTATGACCCAAAATAAATAAAAAACGACCCCAAATAAGCTTCAGAAAAACACCAATAAAAGGCTCCGAAAAGTGTCCAAAAACCCTCTGAATGGATGAATGAAAGAAAAGCACCAATTAAAGGGCTCCGAAAGGCGTCTGAGAAGGCTCCAGAAACCCTCAGAATGGAGGAATAAAAGGATCCGAAAAAGGTTCAGGAAAGCACCAATAAAAGGCTCCGCAGTTTATTTAGAAAGAGTCAAAAAAACGCTTCAAATTCATCGAAATCGGACTCATTTCGGACTCTTTTTTATGACTTCGTTGGAGTGCCCGCGTAGAGCGATTTTTCGCTCCATTTGGGCTCCGAAAGAAGCTCATTTTGGAGAGTAAAGTTCTGAGAAATGAGCGTTTTATGGCTCCGAAAGGAGTCTTTTTTTGCACTTTTAGTTAGCTGGGATATGCCATCATATCACCAATTCTCTATCAAATACAGAAAAATGTGTACAACCAAAAAAATAGTAGTTTTAGGCATGAGAGTATGCAGTTTCAGGAAAGTTAAAGAACATTTAAATTTGTGATATATGGGTCTAGGTATCTGTTTCAGCAAGTATGTTTAACATAGTGAAAAATGTATGCGAATGCAAATCTAAATTAAAACCCCCCCCAAGGCCAATTCCTGCGCACGGCCCTGGATCCAGCGATTGAGATCAGTATAAATAACACATGATTTGTAAATTCAAGTAAATTTGTAACGGTGGACTTTCTCTTACAGAACCCGTGTTGACAGTCAGAAATCAAGGTAGAGATAGGATTCGTAAGCTGATTGGTAACAGCTTCAAACATTTTTGGGATGGCAGACAGCTTCGCTATGCCACGATAGTTCTCTATAGAAGCCTTGCTTCCGCTTTTATGAAGTGGTAGAAGAAACGACTCTTTCCATGCTGTTGGAAAAACACCACACTTTAGTGACAGATTGAACAAATTGGTAAGGGGTTTGTAAATATTGTTAGCGCACTTCTTCAAGAAGCATGTAGGAATCCTATCAGGACCACATTTAAAAGATTCTTTCAAGGTTTTCAGATAGACAAGAACATCATTGGCGCATATAGTTGGGCAATTAATTAAATTGTTCCCATGTAGCTCATAGGGATAATTTACAAAGTCAGAATTGGTGACGGCAGAAAAGTTAGAAGTGAAAAATTGCGCAAAGAAATTTGCGATATCTTGATTATTGCTAGATAAAATGTCTTTATATTTCATGGCTGAGGGAAATCCCACAACTTTTCGTTTAGAATTTACGAAATCATAAAATGACTTCGGATTGCGAATAATGCCTCTTTTTGTTTTAGAGATATAGGCTTTATAGCACTTTTTGTTCAAGTCGATGAGAAGTTATTGGTAGTCCCTAATCAATTATCAGAGCGAGTCTGAGAGGTCACAACTAAACTCCTGCAACGGTTCACTCATTTGGCGCTTTAAGAAATTGGCGCAAAACTATCAGACTTGCTCTGCATAAGATCAACTTAGCACCTCAACTGCATAGCATGTTAACAATAGCAAGAGTGATTCCAACTCAAGTCTGTTGAAATTCAAATTAACTGCTTTTCGAGTTATGAATACAGCGGGCAAAAATCGTAAAAATGGGTGTCTCTCGTTATTGTAGTCACGGTTGCCATAAGTTTAATCAAAATAATGACCACGAAGTTAAAACAAAAATACCAAAAATTACCAAGCAGTACACAACGCAATCGTATTGAATTATCAAAGAAAGTATCAACTAGATTGTACTTATACTTGTCAGGAGATAAAAGTTTAAAAGTCAAAGTCTGGTATGCTGTTAAAAAGAAAATGCTGAAGAAATATTGTCAATTATTTCTTGACCATGAAATTGTCATGAATAGCCAAGAAATTTTGACGTTCCGTTCTCCATGTTGAATAATTGCAACATTATATGAATTTCAATGTTATTTTATTATATTCTTTGTCTTTTTTTTCGAAACTTCAATTTTTCTCCATGAAATAAAGCCAGATTTGCGCAGGTCGCTATTTTGTAAAAATTTTCCAGAAATTAGCAGTAGAAAAGTAGAGGAGATTCTGACACAAGAAATTTTTCTTAAGCTTTTCATGTGTCATTTTATATAGAGTTTTTGGATATCTTTTGAACAGCGTAAAGTCCTAAAAAAGAAAAATATTTTCCAATCCCAAAGGAGGAACGACCAAGCACGTTCATTGATGCACTAAATAATTGTTCCGTGTCTTTTTTCCCTATGGTACATTGATATATAAAAAATGCTGCAAATCTTCCAGTTTCCGGTGCTCCTTCCGTACAGTCTTTCTCTTCCCTTCGAAGGTTAAAAACTTATCTAAGAAGTACAATGGGGCAGGAGAGGCTGGCTCTACTCAACATCCACTATAACTTCGGAACAAATTCTAAACAAAATTCCAAATCAAACAAGAAAAATAAATATTGTTTTATTAAAATCAAAACAAAATATTAGGGGGGCGTGGTACCTCCCATACAATCTTATTAATTTATCTGTTATTCCACCATATATTTATATCTCATATCGTAATTTTGGCTGGTTTTGTTGCTATGTATGATACAATTGCTATGTATGATAAAATTGGATCTATTTATGCGAATATTGGTTGTTGTCTTTGTTTATCTTCACTACTGCGCTGTAGATGGCCAGAACGCCAGATGACGCTAGATGGTGAACACCAACACACACACACTGTACATAATTTCCTTCTTTTGCTGTTTAGATTAGTACAGTAATCTATATCTATATCTATATATGAGTGACTCAGTGCCATCCTTGCCTAACCCTTTAGTGAACTTTAGTCCAAAAGTGGGCGTAGTCGTTCACCGATTTTTCTTATTTTATGTGGTAGTACTCTGAATAAACATAACATGCCTGGTACCTAGTTTCGTAAATCTATCTCACACCGTTCTGAAGTTATTAGCAGTCGAATTTGAAAATTGCAAAAATAATGTAAAGAACATGAAAATTGATGTACATATGTACCAAATTATATTATTATAGCGGTATCAGTTAATTAGATATGGACTTTTCAATATTTCCACCTCTTTTCAATACAACTTTCATGAAAAAGTAGGCGTGGTCGAGAAGCGATTTCGTTTATTTTCTATAGCTGATTTCAACACAACAATAATATGCCCTCTACAAAATCTCGTTATACTAGCATAAACTGTTCTGAAGTTATTAAGAGTAAAAATTTTAAAATTTCATATATGTTGGCGGTGCCACGCCCCTTTTCAAAAAATTTGATAAAATCGGCCTTAGAACATCTAACTCAATACATATTGCAAATTTTATCATTGTAGTTGCTTCTAATATTGAATTATCGAAAAAGGGGCGTGGTTATGGTCCGATTTTACCAATTTTCAATACCAATCTATTCTGAGCCCAAATAAGTACGCATTTGGTGAAGATATCTCATTATTTGCTCAAGTTATCGTGTTAACGGACAGACGGACGGACATGGCCCAATAAAAATTTTTTTCGATCCTGATCATATTGATATATGGAAGTATATATTTATCTCGATTTCTTTATACCTGTACAACCAACCGTTATCCCAACAAAGTTATAATACCCTGTGTACAAGTACAGCTGGGTATAATGATTGAATGAATATTCCGCCCGACCGGCGCGAGGGGCGCATCCGCATCACACGCGGATTGTTCTTTCGTACCGAGTCGTTGAACGGCTTTGGTTTGTTAACCGTCGAGATCTAAAACTGCTCAGCTACAGAGAAAAACCTCATCAGCTAAGTAAGGTAGAGATATAAGATAGATTAAACAATTAACAAATAATTAGTTGACAGCGGCTAGTTATTGTTAAGAATTGAGATAAGAATCAAAGGATATGGAAGCTATTTGTTGCTATGTATTTACAACAGTGATCGGCACCCCAACACCGTCACAATTTGCCATTGTATTTGTGCGCGACCAAAAACATGCTTGCCACATTGTTTGATTCGTATTTAAAAGTAAAAATGGGGTATTTCTGATATAATATATATTTTGATGCGCATATACACACTTATGTATATGTATAACTAAATGGCAGGAAATTTAATGGTTATCCAATGATAATGACCAGACATAGGTTTTTAGGACCTAACAATCCAAAAAAAAAAATAGGTTTAAAATTAGAAAGGTGAATTAAAGCATTGTGTTGAACTATTGAAAGTTGAACGCAATATAAAACAAAATATTCATTTGCAATTCTTTTAATATGAATATACCTTTTGGGGCATTGCGTAGATTTTCCTCGAATTAACTGGCAAGCATTTGGCAAAATTCTGAAGAAATTTAGCGAACAGCGGAGCAGAATTAGCAGCGTCGTTTTTGTGTATGTACAGCGCTGCCGCGTCGAAGCTACCCACGGGTAGCGTTTTGCCGATAGATGATTTACAATATTTAGAAAGAAATTACTTTTTTATGCTGCAGAGTGAGTACGAAATATCAAACGTACCAGAATGAGAATTAGAGTTATAATCTTGACTTCACTCACTCTCATTCAAGTATCGGTCTGACTAATGTAGTAAAGAGAGCTTTAGTTACATAAGGGTCGCTAAATTCTTTAGACCATTGTTTAACGAATGCTAGAAAGCCTCCAGCTTTATTGACTGTTGCGTTAATGTGAGAAACTAAGTTAGTAATCCATAGTCACCCCAAGGTCAACAAAATTATACATTTCCTCAAGACAATAATTGTTAATTGCCTAGGAAGCTGGCGGAGAAACTCCTCTCGAAAAACTCATGTATTTACATTTATTTAGATTAATTGGCATATAATTTAAATCGCACCAAGTAACTAGTGTATTTAGATCTGATTGAAGCTTATTTCTATCTTTAAGTGATGCGAATGACATGAAAAGCTTTACATCGTCGGCATACATTAACAGCTTTGAAAATTCTATTATGTACTGTAGAGATATCATTAATAAACAACAAGAAAAGAATCGGGCCCAGATGGGTGCACTATGTCGAAAGCTTTGCTGAAGTCAGTATAAATAACGTCGGTGTGCAGATTTTGTCTAAAGCCCTTTGAGATATGATTTGTAAACTCAAATAAGTTCGTAATGGTGGACTTTCCCTTATAGAACCCGTGTTGGCAGTCAGAAATCAAGGTATAGGTAGGATTCGTTAGCTGATTGGTAACAATAGCTTCAAACGCTTTTGGGATAGCAGACAGCTTCGCTATGCCACGATAGTTCTCTATAGAAGCCTTGCTCCCACTTTTATGACGTGGTAGAATAAACGACTCTTTCCATGCAGTTGGAAAAACTCCACACTTTAGTGATAGATAGCAAAGAAATTTGCGATATCTTGATTATCGCTAGATAGAATGTGTTTATATTTCATGGCTGAGGGAAGTCCCACTGCTTTTCGTATAGAATTTACGAAATCATAAAATGACTTCAGAATGCGAATAATGTCTTTTTTTGTTTTAGAGATATAGGCTTTTTAGCACTTTTTATTCAAGTCGATGTACTTCTGACGTAGAACAGAATACAATAAGTAATGTTTGCTTAACCCTGATTTTTTAATAAGAAAGAACGCCTTTTTCTATTTTTCAGCATCATGAGCTCTTTAGTAAATCAAGCCTGCGTTGGATGATCATAGGTTAATTTACGTTTAGGAACAAACTTCTCAAATAGGTAGTAAATAGTTTGATTAAAATGTAAGAAGTTTCAATCGATCTGGCCACAAAGCTCAGTCCAAGTTAATTTAGACAGTTCTCTAATTAATTTCTTATAGTTGGCTTTTGTTAAGTTAAGTTAAAATCAAAGCTACTACTTGATCAGCGTTGTGTTCATTGGCCATTACTCAATTTCATGGAGTATTTCCATAGAAGGGTGGTAGACGTCTTTTAGTAAAGCCAACGAATCACAGCGATTTACCAAAACTTTGTTTTTATCATCAACATAAATTAAATCTAAGATTTTGCCAAACTTGTTAGCGGTAACATTTATTTGATTTAGGCAGAGATCGGAAATTCCATTCAAAAAGTTATTGAAGCCCAGTTTGGATGCATTTGGAATAATGTTTTTATCAGATTTGTTCCACGGAAAAATGCGGTAGGTAAAACAATCATCGATTCAGAATCTTTAGTCAAGAAGTTAACAGTTTTGAGCAGAGAGACAAGTTATATGTAGATAGGTAAATACACATGTTCTCTAGCTGAAAGCGGATGCATTTAAACTCAATGGAATCTCTGTTAGGCACATTAACCTCCTCTGAAGAGATGGAGGAATGCACGGAAAGTAGAACACCACCTCCGACTATGTTTGAACTTTTCAGTCAGCAATGAAAAATCTTTGGTGATTTCAGAAAACCCGTTTCTAATGTGCCTAAAGGTTTTGCATAGATCAACTTTCGTCGATCGACATTTAATACAGGACCAGTGCATGCCTTTTCGATCGTTAATTAAGTCAGCTATTCTACCAGTTAACCCGGCGTATTTTGCGTGGACAGTCCATCGCACAGCCGGCATGCTACAAAGCGTTAGGACTCGCTTTTTATCTGACAGTTTTCAAACATACGCGAAATTTTTTAAAAAGGTAATTAAAGGAATTTATAAAAAATTAAGCGATAAAAAATTGAATTTAATCAAAATAAAAGAAAAATTTACGTTGAATTGGAAAGCGTGCATCGAGGAGCGGGTAAGGAAGGCCTGTATCGCATTCTACGCCTGCAAATAGATGTTTGGTAAGAAATGGGGTCTGAAGCCGAAGATGGTGCTGTGGATGTACGAGGAGGTAGTCAGACATGTGCTGACCTACGGCTCGGTGGTGTGTTGGGAAGCAATTCGAAAGAACTATAATCTCACTAGCTTGCAGTAGGTCCACGCACAGCATGTGTTGGTACCACCGGGGCTTTGCGCACCTGCCCCACTGGTTTCATTTGTACTTCAATATATTTCGATAAATTGATCGATTACTGAGTCATCGGTCAAAATGTGATTGCCCGAAAACCTCTATATTACCCTACAATATGGGTATCAAACGAAAGGGGAAGGCCCCAGGTTTCATTTGGACTTCGATATATTCCGATAAATTTATCGATAAATGAGTTATCGGTGATTGCCCAAAAAACCTAACATTACTCTATAATATGGGTATAAAACGAAAGGAGAAGGCAGCAGGTTTCGTTTGGACTACGATAGGTTTCGATAAATTGATCGATAACTGAGTTATCGGTGAAAATGTTATTGCACAAAAACCTTAAAATTGCCCTACAATATGGGTATCAAACGAAAGGTTTCATTTGTACTTGGATATATTTCGATAAATTGATCGGTAACGGAGTTATCGAAAACCTCTATATTACATTACAATATGGGTATCAAACGAAAGGGGAAGGCCCCAGGTTTCATTTGTGCTTCAATATATTTCGATAACTAAGTCATCGGTCAAAATGCGATTGCCCGAAAACCTCTATATTACCCTACAATATGGGTATCAAACGAAAGGGGAAGGCCCCAAGTTTCATTTGGACTTCGATATATTTCGATAAGTTTATCGATAACTGAGTTATCGAAAACCTGTATATTACATTACAACACAGAAATAAAAAAGTTGAAAGTGCACATTGAAAGTAACATATCAAAACCACTTTCAAGCGATTGATGGTAATACTGTAAATATTACAGTATTTACTGTAAATATTACAGTATTTACTGTAAAATTGGCAGTAAAAACATGTGATTTTTGCATAATGATATGAGTCCACTTTAAAATTTACAGTAATTCATGTCAATATGATAGTATATTCGAAGAATGATAGGGGCTCACTTTCAAAATTTATATTACCCACTGTTGGACGAAAAATGACAGGGTTTACTATCAATTTGACGGCCGTTTACTGTAGATTTTTTTTTCAGTGAATATGGGTATCAAACGAAAGGGGAAGGCCCCAGGTTTCATTTGGACCTCGATATATTTCGATAAGTTTATCGATAACTGAGTTATCGGTGAAAATGTTATTGCACAAAAACTTTAAAATTGCCCTACACTATGGGTATCAAACGAAAGGGGAAGGCCCCAGGTTTCATTTGTGCTTCAATATATTTCGATAACTGAGTCTTCGGTCAAAATGCGATTGCCCGAAAACTTCTATATTACCCTACAATATGGGTATCAAACGAAAGAAGATAGCTCCAGGTTTCATTTGGACTTCGATATATTTCGATAAATTTATCGATAACTGAGTTATCGGTGAAAATGTTATTGCACAAAAACCTTAAAATTGCCCTACAATATGGGTATCAAACGAAAGGAGATAGCTCCAGGTTTCATTTGGACTTCGATATATTGATCGATAACTGAGTTATCGGTCAAACTGCGATTGCCCGAAAACTTCTATATTACCCTACAATATGGGTATCAAACGAAAGAAAATAGCTCCAGGTTTCATTTGGACTTCGATATATTTCGATAAATTTATCGATAACTGAGTTATCGGTAAAGACGTTATTTGCACAAAAACCTTAAAATTGCCCTACAATAAGGGTATCAAACGAAAGGAGATAGCTCCAGGTTTCATTTGGACTTCGATATATTTCGATAAATTGATCGATAACTGAGTTATCGGTCAAACTGCGATTGCCCGAAAACTTCTATATTACCCTACAATATGGGTATCAAACGAATGAAGATAGCTCCAGGTTTCATTTGGACTTCGATCTATTTCGATATATTTATCGATAAATGAGTTATCGGTGATTGCCCAAAAAACCTAACATTACTCTATAATATGGGTATAAAACGAAAGGAGAAGGCAGCAGGTTTCGTTTGGACTACGATAGGTTTCGATAAATTGATCGATAACTGAGTTATCGGTGAAAATGTTATTGCACAAAAACCTTAAAATTGCCCTACAATATGGGTATCAAACGAAAGGGCTTCCCCTTCCCCAGGTTTCATTTGGACTTCGATATATTTCGATATATTGATCGATAACTGAGTTATCGGTCAAACTGCGATTGCCCGAAATCATCTATATTACCCTACAATATGGGTATCAAACGAATGAAGATAGCTCCAGGTTTCATTTGGACTTCGATATATTCCGATAAATTTATCGATAACTGAGTTATCGGTGATTGCCCAAAAACCTCAACATTACTATAATATGGGTATAAGACGAAAGGAGAAGGCAGGAGGTTTCATTTGGACTACGATAGGTTTCGATAAATTGATCGATAACTGAGTTATCGGTCAAACTGCGATTGCCCGAAATCTTCTATATTACCCTACAATATGGGTATCAAACGAAAGAAGATAGCTCCAGGTTTCATTTGGACTTCGATATATTTCGATAAATTTATCGATAACTGAGTTATCGGTGAAAATGGGATTGTCCAAAAACCTTAAACTTGACCTACAATATGGGTATCAAACGAAAGGGGAAGGCCCCTGGTTTCCTTTGTACTTGGATATATTTCGATAAATTGATCGATAACTGAGTTATCGAAAACCTCTATATTACATTACAATATGGGTATCAAACGAAAGGGGATAGCTCCAGGTTTCATTTGGACTTCGATCTATTTCGATATATTTATCGATAACTGAGTTATCGGTGAAAATGTTATTGCACAAAAACCTTAAAATTACCCTACAATATGGGTATCAAACGAAAGGGGAAGGCCCCAGGTTTCATTTGTGCTTCAATATATTTCGATAACTCAGGCCCCTATTATGAGCATTTTTCGGTGTTCGATGTTCGCTGGCTATCGAAGATCGAAAATCGAATTTCAAATTCGTATTATGAGCAGCTCATCGCTGTCGAAATTTTCGTTGTGTATCTATTTTTTGATCGAATAGAATTTTGCTGTCGATCCTGTATCGAATTTTTATACAATTGCTAAGAAATGTAAATTTTTGTATTTATCTTTTACTTTTTTGATTTATAATGCAAATATTTATCTATTTTCATTTATTGTATAAAGGTCAAAGGTCGTTAGTACAAAGCAACAGCTGGAAACATTGGTTTCAATTATGGAGCAAAATGTGAACCTGTCGAAAGGTGCAATCTAAAATTATTTGTAAATCTATAAAAAACTTTATTGTTTTTACAAACTGATTAACCTTTTTAAAGAATTTTTATATCAAAAATAGATAAATAATACGGCACTTGATTTGTTTTGATCTGTTTATTTTCTTTTACTAAATAACAGCTGACAGAAATGTGTTATTGTGAACAGATAAAAACATCGAAATTCACAATGACGCCAGTTCTTGTCGAATGGCTGTGGTAATACCAAATGAAAATTCGTTCGATCAACTTTTTCGATCACAGTCGAAGATCGAATTTTTATCATAATAGGGGCCTGAGTCATCGGTCAAAATGCGATTGCCCGAAAACTTCTATATTACCCTACAATATGGGTATCAAACGAAAGAAGATAGCTCCAGGTTTCATTTGGACTTCGATATATTTCGATAAATTTATCGATAACTGAGTTATCGGTGAAAATGTTATTGCACAAAAACCTTAAAATTGCCCTACAACATGGGTATCAAACGAAAGGAGATAGCTCCAGGTTTCATTTGGACTTCGATATATTTCGATATATTGATCGATAACTGAGTTATCGGTCAAACTGCGATTGCCCGAAAACTTCTATATTACCCTACAATATGGGTATCAAACGAAAGAAAATAGCTCCAGGTTTCATTTGGACTTCGATATATTTCGATAAATTTATCGATAACTGAGTTATCGGTGAAGACGTTATTGCACAAAAACCTTAAAATTGCCCTACAATAAGGGTATCAAACGAAAGGAGATAGCTCCAGGTTTCATTTGGACTTCGATATATTTCGATAAATTGATCGATAACTGAGTTATCGGTCAAACTGCGATTGCCCGAAAACTTCTATATTACCCTACAATATGGGTATCAAACGAATGAAGATAGCTCCAGGTTTCATTTGGACTTCGATATATTCCGATAAATTTATCGATAACTGAGTTATCGGTGATTGCCCAAAAAACTCAACATTACTCTATAATATGGGTATAAGACGAAAGGAGAAGGCAGGAGGTTTCATTTGGACTACGATAGGTTTTGATAAATTGATCGATAACTGAGTTATCGGTGAAAATGGGATTGCCCAAAAACCTTAAACTTGACCTACAATATGGGTATCAAAAGAAAGGGGAAGGCCCCTGGTTTCCTTTGTACTTGGATATATTTCGATAAATTGATCGATAACTGAGTTATCGAAAACCTCTATATTACATTACAATATGGGTATCAAACGAAAGGGGAAGGCCCCAGGTTTCATTTGTACTTCAATATATTTCGATAAATTGATCGATAACTAAGTCATCGGTCAAAATGCGATTGCCCGAAAACCTCTATATTACCCTACAATATGGGTATCAAACGAAAGGAGATAGCTCCAGGTTTCATTTGGACTTCGATATATTCCGATAAATTTATCGATAACTGAGTTATCGGTGATTGCCCAAAAAACTCAACATTACTCTATAATATGGGTATAAGACGAAAGGAGAAGGCAGGACGTTTCATTTAGACTACGATAGGTTTCGATAAATTGATCGATAACTGAGTTATCGGTGAAAATGGGATTGCCCAAAAACCTTAAACTTGACCTACAATATGGCTATCAAACGAAAGGGGAAGGCCCCAGGTTTCATTTGTGCTTCAATATATTTCGATAACTGAGTCATCGGTCAAAATGCGATTGCCCGAAATCCTCTATATTACCCCACAATATGGGTATCAAACGAAAGGAGATAGCTCCAGGTTTCATTTGGACTTCGATCTATTTCGATATATTTATCGATAAATGAGTTATCGGTGATTGCCCAAAAAACTTAACATTACTCTATAATATGGGTATAAAACGAATGGAGAAGGCAGCAGGTTTCATTTGGACTACGATAGGTTTCGATAAATTGATCGATAACTGAGTTATCGGTGAAAATGTTATTGCACAAAAACCTTAAAATTGCCCTACAATATGGGTATCAAACGAAAGGGGAAGGCCCCAGGTTTCAATTGGACTTCCATATATTTCGATAAGTTTATCGATAAGTGAGTTATCGGTAAAAATGTTATTGCACAAAAACCTTAAAATTGCCCTACAATATGGGTATCAAACGAAAGGGGAAGGCCCCAGGTTTCATTTGTACTTCAACATATTTCGATAAATTGATCGATAACTGAGTCATCGGTCAAAATGCGATTGCCCGAAAACCTCTATATTTCCCTACAATATGGGTATCAAACGAAAGGAGATAGCTCCAGGTTTCATTTGGACTTCGATATATTCCGATAAATGTATCGATAACTGAGTTATCGGTGAAGACGTTATTGCACAAAAACCTTAAAATTGCCCTACAATATGGGTATCAAACGAAAGGAGATAGCTCCAGGTTTCATTTGGACTTCGATATATTTCGATAAATTGATCGATAACTGAGTTATCGGTCAAACTGCGATTGCCCGAAAACTTCTATATTACCCTACAATATGGGTATCAAACGAATGAAGATAGCTCCAGGTTTCATTTTGACTTCGATATATTCCGATAAATTTATCGATAACTGAGTTATCGGTGATTGCCCAAAAAACTCAACATTACTCTATAATATGTGTTGAGAGCAAAATAAAGGGCAACGCTTTGTATTGTGTGACATTAATTTCATTTATTGAATACTTTCCTCGATGGTTCATTAAAGATGTACTGTAGAGTTAATTTTACATTAAATTGTTTTGCGTGTTAAAATACTTGTTGTTTCCTTGAGTCTTACAAAGTGAATAATTCGAATTTTCTCGAAGAAATTATATAAAGCAATTTTCGAACATTTTATATATATGTATATGTAAAGAGAAGATACATTTAAAGCATTATTTCATGCGTACATTGCGTGTGCACGATAAGTACATACAATCATTAGAACGCTATGAGAGAATTCGATATTAAAGTACAATATATGTTTTATGTATACTTGTTGCATATAGATACTTATTGTTACTACATATACAGGTTGAGTGATCAATACACACAAGCGATTGAGAGCGGTGAGAGGATTCGATATTACGAATAGATACATAGATTCACAGCAGAGTTGCATTTGCGATTATACATTTTTCTTTACTAAGGGAATTCATAAGCGCAGCGACATTCTACCTCCAGGTGAATCCTTACTGGGATTCACAAATCTTTAAAGCGGCTAGCTTTGTGGCCGGTCTTCGAAATTCTCCTGCGCTGGTTTGTATTAAAGCTGATCGGACTTGCCCATCCTTTGCTGCAAATACTTCTTTGACTCTACCTTTCACCCACTTGTTTCTCGGCAGATTCGGTTCGCACACTATTACCAACTGTCCTGGCCGTAACGGTTCGACTTGTTCTCTCCATTTCGGACGACATATAAGGGATGGCAAATATTCGCGGGTCCATCGTCTCCACAAACGATCTTTAAGAGATTGTGCGATTCTCCACTGCTTTCTTGTACATACGCTTTCCTCATCGGAATTTGGAGTCTGCGTTGAATTCATGCAACCCAACAAAAAATGGTTCGGTGTTAGCGGTTCTTCGTCATGAGGTGACACTGGGATATCGGTAAGCGGACGGCTGTTTATAATATTTTCGGCTTCAATTAAGGTACTTCGAAAGGTTTCTAGGCGAGGAGCCTCCTCCTTAAGCACTCTCTCTAAAAGACGTTTCACGCACTGGACTAATCTTTCCCAGCATCCACCTGCTGCTGGGTTGGCAGGACAGTTGAAGAGCCAATCTATGCCACGTTCTGCACACTCTTGGTCAATCCGGTCAAAATCGAATAATCTATCTTCCACGAGGAGAAGTTTTTGGGCCCCAACGAAATTTGTCCCATTGTCACTACGCAATCGGACGGGTGTGCCTCGGCGGTTGATAAAGTTTCTAAAACAGATTATAAACGAATCGGTCGATAAATCCTCAGCTACCTCCAGGTGTATTGCTCTGATAGTTAGACAGGTAAACAACGCTACCCAGCGTTTTTCCCGACGGCGACCAATAGTGATGAAAAACGGGCCACAGTAATCAACTCCTGTGTAGCTGAACGGACGAACGAATGGCGTGAGACGGTCGACTGGTAACTGTCCCATCAATGGCGTACTTGGCTTGGCTGAGCTGATGATACATATTGGACAACATCTTTTGACTGACGCCAGCACTGTACGGATGTGTGGCACCCAAAACTTTTGTCGTATCTCATTTATTGTTAAGGAGTCGTTCTGATGGTGAAGTTTTTTGTGCCAGTATAAAACTAAAAGACGTGTTACATGATGGTGCTGAGGCATGATGACTGGGCGGCGGGCCGATAGAGGGAGACAATATGCTGCATCGATACGACCATTTATTTTCATTATACCGTTGGTATCCAAAAACGGTGTAAGCGGGTATAACGTACTTGACTTTGACACCTTTTGATTTGTACGTAACTGCTCCAATTCGCTGGGAAATACCTCTTCTTGAACTCGACGACATATGTAGGTTTCTGACTCTTTAATCTCTGATGATGTTAGTTCTCCCGAACGCCGTGTACGGTTTCTGACATTGAAGATGAATCGCGAAACCCAGCTCATCACCCTACCTAACTTCAAAAAAGACGAAAATTTGGAAAAGTTAATGATATACTTATCTGTCGTTGAAGAGAGAAGCAAACATTTCTTTTCTTCAGCTGCACATTCTTTTGATTGTAATGGGACTACTTCCTGTGGCCATTCAGATTCTGGAAGTTTCATAAAACTAGGACCTTGCAACCAGCGGCTCTGTGAATCTGGGTTTATAATATGCTGTCCTCGAGTGGCATCATCGGCAACATTTAATGACGTTGGCAACCACCTCCACTGGGATGGTTTTGTAGCAGAAATTATTTCGGCAATTCTTCCAGCCACAAACTGTTTATATTCTCTGGTTGTAGAACGAATCCAAAGCAATACTGTCTTGGAGTCGCTCCATAATACAATGCGATGTATTTTGAAATCATGGCATTCCACGACTGACTTTTGGAGGCGGCTCCCCAGGACTGCGGCTTGAAGCTCCAGGCGAGGAATTGTCATACCTTTAAGGGGAGCGCAACGCGATTTGGCGGCGACAAATGTAGTATCAACAACTTTGTTTTTGCGTACCCGTAGATAAGCGACGGCGGCATATGCACTAGAACTGGCATCTACGAACACCGAACCGTGTACGGTTTCTGACATTGAAGATGAATCGCGAAACCCAGCTCATCACCCTACCTAACTTCAAAAAAGACGAAAATTTGGAAAAGTTAATGATATACTTATCTGTCGTTGAAGAGAGAAGCAAACATTTCTTTTCTTCAGCTGCACATTCTTTTGATTGTAATGGGACTACTTCCTGTGGCCATTCAGATTCTGGAAGTTTCATAAAACTAGGACCTTGCAACCAGCGGCTCTGTGAATCTGGGTTTATAATATGCTGTCCTCGAGTGGCATCATCGGCAACATTTAATGACGTTGGCAACCACCTCCACTGGGATGGTTTTGTAGCAGAAATTATTTCGGCAATTCTTCCAGCCACAAACTGTTTATATTCTCTGGTTGTAGAACGAATCCAAAGCAATACTGTCTTGGAGTCGCTCCATAATACAATGCGATGTATTTTGAAATCATGGCATTCCACGACTGACTTTTGGAGGCGGCTCCCCAGGACTGCGGCTTGAAGCTCCAGGCGAGGAATTGTCATACCTTTAAGGGGAGCGCAACGCGATTTGGCGGCGACAAATGTAGTATCAACAACTTTGTTTTTGCGTACCCGTAGATAAGCGACGGCGGCATATGCACTAGAACTGGCATCTACGAACACATGTAGCTGCACTTCATCTGCTTCAGGCAGCAACGTTGAGTAACATCGTGGAATTGAAACACTTGATATGTTTTGAAAGCACTCCCACCATGACGTCCATTGCGATATGAGTTGCTCCGGAATTAACTCATCCCATTCGGCTTGGCGCTTCCACAAAGATTGAATCAGAATTTTCATACAAATGGTCATATTTGCTAGGAATCCGAGAGGGTCATATATAGCCATAACGATTCCCAATAGTTCACGCTTTGTTGGCGGACGTGCGCATTGAAGAACCTCTGCTTTAATCTTGTGGAATCTTAAGTGAAACTCGAAGCAATCGGTACTGGTATTCCAAAACATACCCAACACTTTCTCAACGGCTGACTTGGGCTCCATGTCTACAGTTTTGTCTGGGATACTGTTTTCGCCATTAAATACGGCTTGTAGGCTTTTATTATTTGACACGAAGCTACGTAGTGTGAATCCTGCAGCAGAGTTAATTATGATTGCTTCCTTGACGACTTCTTCGGCTTCGGTTATACTCTCAAAACTAATGACTAAATCATCTACATACATGTTATTAATGACAGCAGACGATCCACGTGGCATGTCGGCTTCAAACTTGATTGCATTGACATTTTTTACGTACTCCGCGCAGCACGGGGAGCACACAGCCCCAAAAATCATTGAGCACATAGCATAAATTTGAATAGGCTTGTTAGGATCCCCATCTCGCCATAAAAACCGTTGGGAATTTTGGTCCTCTGGCTTGACAGCGACCTGAGCGACAGCTACAACTCCTTGCCGAAATTTTAAAATTATTTTCAGCAGGGGTTGCGCATGTTCCGGTCCTTTAAGTAAGGCTGTGTTTAATGACTCATTTGACGTGGCAGCGGCCGCGTCAAATACTACACGTAGCTTCGACGGTTTATGGGGGTTGATAACCCCGAAGTGGGGTAAATACCAAGTAGCAGAGTTTGTGCATGAGGCATCGTCCGTCCTTAATAACCGTGCGTACCCTTTATCTACGTGTTTTTGCATTTCACGCTTATAACTGGAGGCGTAACTAGCGTCTTTCATCATACGTGTCTCTAGCTTTCTTAATCGCTGAAGCGCCATATCATAGCTAGGGGGAAGCTCGGTATTATCTTTTCTCCATAGCAGACCAATTTCATATTTTTTACCGAGAAACTTTGTCGAATTTTCTAAAATCTCTCTTGCACGCCGGTTTTCGTCCGATTCCAAAACCACATCTGTACTACGAACGCCAAAGCTCTCTACTGAAAAATATTCTTCCACCAATTTGTGCAAAGCATTAAGCGACTGTGACTGTGATCCGCGAATGCACATAACGTGTGGCTGGATGACGGTATTTTGAGAGGTTGGGCCATAGGCTACCCAACCTAGACGTGTTTCAATGGCTATTGGCTGCTCCGGACCCGCATCCACTACCCTTTGAGCGATACCAAGATAGCTGTTGTCTATGCCTAACAAGATAACTGGCTTAGCGTTTACGTAACTCATGACTGGCAGTGACAAGAAATGAGTGAACTTATTTTTATCGAACGTTTGTTGGGGTAGATTTAACGACTTTACCGTGTATACGTTTCTGAGATTGAATTCTTCTTGTTAACATCGAACTTGCACGTGCACGCAGAAAACAAGTATTTTAAACTGTTGAGGGCAAAATAAAGGGCAACGCTTTGTATTGTGTGACATTAATTTCATTTATTGAATACTTTCCTCGATGGTTCATTAAAGATGTACTGTAGAGTTAATTTTACATTAAATTGTTTTGCGTGTTAAAATACTTGTTGTTTCCTTGCGTCTTAAAAAGTGAATAATTCGAATTTTCTCGAGGAAATTATATAAAGCAATTTTCGAACATTTTATATATATGTATATGTAAAGAGAAGATACATTTAAAGCATTATTTCATGCGTACATTGCGTGTGCACGATAAGTACATACAATCATTAGAACGCTATGAGAGAATTCGATATTAAAGTACAATATATGTTTTATGTATACTTGTTGCATATAGATACTTATTGTTACTACACATACAGGTTGAGTGATCAATACACACAAGCGATTGAGAGCGGTGAGAGGATTCGATATTACGAATAGATACATAAATTCACAGCAGAGTTGCATTTGCGATTATACATTTTTCTTTACTGAGGGAATTCATAAGCGCAGCGACAATATGGGTATAAGACGAAAGGAGAAGGCAGGAGGTTTCATTTGGACTACGATAGGTTTCGATAAATTGATCGATAACTGAGTTATCGGTGAAAATGGGATTGCCCAAAAACCTTAAACTTGACCTACAATATGGGTATCAAAAGAAAGGGGAAGGCCCCAGGTTTCCTTTGTACTTGGATATATTTCGATAAATTGATCGATAACTGAGTTATCGAAAAGCTCTATATTACATTACAATATGGGCATCAAACGAAAGGGGAAGGCCCCAGGTTTCATTTGTACTTCAATATATTTCGATAAATTGATCGATAACTAAGTCATCGGTCAAAATGCGATTGCCCGAAAACCTCTATATTACCCTACAATATGGGTATCAAACGAAAGGAGATAGCTCCAGGTTTCATTTGGACTTCGATATATTCCGATAAATTTATCGATAACTGAGTTATCGGTGATTGCCCAAAAAACTCAACATTACTCTGTAATATGGGTATAAGACGAAAGGAGAAGGCAGGAGGTTTCATTTGGACTACGATAGGTTTCGATAAATTGATCGATAACTGAGTTATCGGTGAAAATGGGATTGCCCAAAAACCTTAAACTTGACCTACAATATGGGTATCAAACGAAAGGGGAAGGCCCCTGGTTTCCTTTGTACTTGGATATATTTCGATAAATTGATCGATAACTGAGTTATCGAAAACCTCTATATTACATTACAATGTGGGTATCAAACGAAAGGGGATAGCTCCAGGTTTCATTTGGACTTCGATATATTTCGATATATTTATCGATAAATGAGTTATCGGTGATTGCCCAAAAAACTTAACATTACTCTAAAATATGGATTTAAGACGAAAGGAAAAGGCAGGAGGTTTCATTTGGGCTACGATAGCTTTCGATAAATTGATCGATAACTGAGTTATCGGTGAAAATGGGATTGCCCAAAAACCTTAAACTTGACCTACAATATGGGTATCAAACGAAAGGGGAAGGCCCTGGTTTCCTTTGTACTTGGATATATTTCGATAAATTGATCGATAACTGAGTTATCGAAAACCTCTATATTACCCTACAATATGGGTATCAAACGAAAGGGGATAGCTCCAGGTTTCATTTGGACTTCGATATATTTCGATATATTTATCGATAAATGAGTTATCGGTGATTGCCCAAAAAACTTAACATTACTCTAAAATATGGGTTTGAGACGAAAGGAAAAGGCAGGAGGTTTCATTTGGGCTACGATAGGTTTCGATAAATTGATCGATAACTGAGTTATCGGTGAAAATGGGATTGCCCAAAAACCTTAAAATTGCCCTACAATATGGGTATCAAACGAAAGGGGAAGTCCCCAGGTTTCATTTGTACTTCAATATATTTCGATAAATTGATCGATAACTGAGTCATCGGTCAAAATGCGATTGCCCGAAAACCTCTATATTTCCCTACAATATGGGTATCAAACGAAAGGAGATAGCTCCAGGTTTCATTTGGGCTTCGATATATTCCGATAAATTTATCGATAACTGAGTTATCGGTGATTTCCCAAAAAACTTAACATTACTCTATAATATGGGTATAAGACGTAAGGAGAAGGCAGGAGGTTTCATTTGGACTACGATAGGTTTCGATAAATTGATCGATAACTGAGTTATCGGTGAAAATGGGATTGCCCAAAAACCTTAAACTTGACCTACAATATGGGTATCAAACGTAAGGGGAAGGCCCCTGGTTTCCTTTGTACTTGGATATATTTCGATAAATTGATCGATAACTGAGTTATCGAAAACCTCTATATTACATTACAATATGGCTATCAAACGAAAGGGGATAGCTCCAGGTTTCATTTGGACTTCGATCTATTTCGATATATTTATCGATAACTGAGTTATCGGTGAAAATGTTAATGCACAAAAACCTTAAAATTACCCTACAATATGGGTATCAAACGAAAGGGGAAGGCCCCAGGTTTCATTTGGACTTCCATATATTTCGATAAGTTTATCGATAAGTGAGTTATCGGTGAAAATGTAATTGCACAAAAACCTTAAAATTTACCTACAATATGGGTATCAAACGTAAGGGGAAGGCCCCTGGTTTCCTTTGTACTTGGATATATTTCGATAAATTGATCGATAACTGAGTTATCGAAAACCTCTATATTACATTACAATATGGCTATCAAACGAAAGGGGACAGCTCCAGGTTTCATTTGGACTTCGATTTATTTCGATATATTTATCGATAACTGAGTTATCGGTGAAAATGTTATTGCACAAAAACCTTAAAATTACCCTACAATATGGGTATCAAACGAAAGGGGAAGGCCCCAGGTTTCATTTGGACTTCCATATATTTCGATAAGTTTATCGATAAGTGAGTTATCGGTGAAAATGTTATTGCACAAAAACCTTAAAATTGCCCTACAATATGGGTATCAAACGAAAGGGGAAGTCCCCAGGTTTCATTTGTGCTTCAATATATTTCGATAACTGAGTCATCGGTCAAAATGCGATTGCCCGAAATCCTCTATATTACCCTACAATATGGGTATCAAACGAAAGGGGAAGGCCCCAGGTTTCATTTGGACTTCGATATATTCCGATAAATTTATCGATAACTGAGTTATCGGTGATTTCCCAAAAAACTTAACATTACTCTATAATATGGGTATAAGGAAAGGAGAAGGCAGGAGGTTTCATTTGGACTACGATAGGTTTCGATAAATTGATCGATAACTGAGTTATCGGTGAAAATGGGATTGCCCAAAAACCTTAAACTTGACCTACAATATGGGTATCAAACGAAAGGGGAAGGCCCCTGGTTTCCTTGGATATATCTCGATAAATTGATCGATAACTGAGTTATCGAAAACCTCTATATTACATTACAATATGGGTATCAAACGAAAGGGGATAGCTCCAGGTTTCATTTGGACTTCGATCTATTTCGATATATTTATCGATAAATGAGTTATCGGTGATTGCCCAAAAAACTTAACATTACTCTATAATATGGGTATAAAACGAAAGGAGAAGGCAGCAGGTTTCATTTGGACTACGTACGATAGGTTTCGATAAATTGATCGATAACTGAGTTATCGGTGAAAATGTTATTGCACAAAAACCTTAAAATTTCCCTACAATATGGGTATCAAACGAAAGGGTTTCCCCTTCCCCAGGTTTCATTTGTACTTCAATATATTTCGATAAATTGATCGATTACTGAGTCATCGGTCAAAATGCGATTGCCCGAAAACCTCTATAGCACCCTACAATATGGGTATCAAACGAAAGGGGAAAGCCCCAGGTTTCATTTGGACTTCCATATATTTCGATATGGTTATCGATAAGTGAGTTATCGGTGAAAATGTTATTGCACAAAAACCTTAAAATTACCCTACAATATGGGTATCAAACGAAAGGGGAAGGCCCCAGGTTTCATTTGTGCTTCAATATATTTCGATAAATTGATCGATAACTGAGTCATCGGTCAAAATGCGATTGCCCGAAAACCTCTATATTACCCTACAATATGGGTATCACACGAACTTCAATATATTTCGATAAATTTATCGATAACTGAGATATCGGTGATTGCCCAAAAAACTTAACATTACTCTATAATATGGGTATAAAACGAAAGGGGAAGGCCCCAGGTTTCATTTGTACTTCGACATATTTCCATAAATTTACATATGTATCTATAGCTGAGTTGTCGGTAAAAATGCGATTGCAGAAAAACCTTAATATTACCCTACAATATTGTATCAAATCAACATTTGAAGTTGAATTCATCCTGGCACAATTTGTCAAAATTGAATTCTTGAAAGGCCCCCTAACGTTACCAACGAATACCTCAAAAGAACATTTTTGAAAACCAGTTTTCAATATTCTTTTTAAAAATTTGGTAAATTCTTCAGTAGGCAATAATCATACTAATATTATAACTGTGAATGTAGCGATGTTTGGATGTCCAGACGTTTGCTTCTGTTTCTCAATCACGTGAGAATGGCAAGACGGATTTTGATGAAGTTAGGAACGAATACAGGTTATAATCTGGAAGGAGTTATAGGCTATTTTTTTTATTAATTTTGGGGGTTCGAACGCTTCAAGGGACTATTACTTTTTGATATTTTTTTCCCCCATACAATTCTGAGTATACTTGACCTATACTTATGATATTTCGCATATATGTAGGTATAGGATGGCCCCAGGTTTCATTTGGACTTCGATATATTTCGATAAATTTATCGACAACTGAGTTATTGGTCAAAATGCGATTGCAGAAAAAGCTTAATATTACCCTACAATATTGTATCAAATCAACATTTGAATTTGCATTCATCCTGGCACAATTTGTCAAAATTGAATTCTTGAAAGGCCCCCTAACGTTACCAACGAATACCGCAAAAGAAAATTTTTGAAAACCGGTTTTCAATACTCTTTTTTCAAAATTTTGAAAATATTCGAATTTGGTAAATTCTTCAGCAGGCAATAATCACACTAATATTATAAATGTGAATGTTGCGATAATAATAATGCCCAACGGATTACCCACCAAATCCCGCCCGACCGGCGCGAGGGGCGCATCCGCATGACGCGCGGATTGTTCTCTCGTAACGAGTCTTTGAAAGGCTTTGGTTTGTTAATCGTCGAGATCTAAAATTGCTCAGCAACAGAGAAAACCTCATCAGCTAAGTAAAAAAGATTACACAATTAATAAATAATTAGTTGACAGCGAAAAGTTATTGTTAAGAATAAAGATAAGAATCAAAGGATATGAAAAAAAAAAATTTGTTGCTATGTATTTAGGATAGAAAGAATCGACTTTTTTATGCTGTATAGTGAGTCTGAGATATCGAACGTACCAGAATGAGAATTATAATCTTGACACAAACAACGAAAAGGCTCATTTCATTCAAAATTAGCCCGGCACTGTTTCAAGATAAGTGGTTTAAAATGTCTTGATATGCGAGAAGGTACATTGAAGTTCACTTCGCTCAAAAGAAACGGGCTTACGATTGAACCATTTAGTAATTTAATCATGAAGACAATTCCAAGCATTTCCCTCCGACTAGAAAGGCTGTGAAGATTAATTAGTTTTAAGCGACTCGTATACGATGGCAAATTAAACAAGGGATCCCAGTGAAGATCTCTTAAGGCAAATAGTAAAAATTGTTTTTGAACTGATTCTAAGCGATCCACGTGGACCTGGTAACGCGGGTTCCAAATTATAGAACCGTATTCAAGTATCGGTCTGACTAATGTAGTAAAGAGAGTTTAAGTTACATAAGGGTCGCTAAATTCTTTAGACCATCGTTTAACAAATGCTAGAACGCCTCTAGCTTTATTGACTGTTACGTTAATGTGGCAGTTGAAACTGAGTTTGTAATCCATAGTAACCCCAAGGTCAACAAAATCATACATTTGCTCAAGACTATAACTGTTAATTGTATAGGAAGCTGGCTGTGATTTTCCTCTCGAAAAACGCATGTATTTACATTTCTTTAGATTAAACGGCATATAATTTAAATCGCACCAAGTAGCAAGTGTATTTAGATCTGATTGAAGCTTCTTCGAATGACATAAAAAGCTTTACATCGTCGGCATATATTAAAATTTTCGAAAATTATATTACTGTAGAAATATCATTTATAAGCAACAAGAACAGAATCGGGCCAAGATGGCTTCCTTGTGGAACTCCTGAGGAGACATAAATAACATCGGATTCACAATTTTTAAACACTAGTTTTTGTGCTCTGTCGCTAAGGCAAGAAGAGATCTAGCGATTGAGACCCGGCTGGAAACCCAACTGATCCAGTTTATGAATAAGTAAAGAGTGACACACTTTATCGAAAGCTTTGCTGAAATCAAAGTAAATTCAAGTAAGTTTGTAACGGTGGACTTTCCCTTAAGCCGTGGTTTCCTCGAAAAGCGGTGCCGCTATGTAGCGCTCGCTATATAGCGGTCGCTATGCTTGCCGTAATGAGCGGCACCGCTTTTCTGTAAACTTACATGAACGTATTTCCCACATTCTACCGATTTGATTTTTTAATTTCGAGTTTTTTTGTTTGTTTTTGTGCTTTTACTTTGGGTAAATAATTATTTTTCAAACATTCAAATGTCTTAAAATATTGTTTTGGTAAAAATATTTCAATAATTTGATAGAATTCACACCGCTATGACAATAGCGGTGAGAAAAAACGGTGAAGAACTAGTTTTCACCGTCATGACGGCCGTAATATATCATCCCTGCCGCTATATTACATTACGGTGAACTTCACCGTCTTCTAACTTTACACCTAATTACTTTTACATTGAATTGTTTTTGACAACGTACTCTACCGCTATGTAACGGCCGCTATATAGCGGCACCGCTTTCGAGGAAACCAAAGCTTTACAGAACCCGTGTTGACAGTCGGAAATCAAGGTAGAGATATGATTTATTTATTTATTTATTTATTTATTCATGCAGTCTATGATTATTCATCTTACAGACTATATACAAAGAAAAGTTAATAAGTTAAAAGTATAAAAAATATTACAAATATTAAAAATAAATAAACAAATGTATTATAAACTTAATTCGATGACAGACTTAAAGGTTACTCGTGGCAAGGAAAAGTCAAAAGTTAGACTCTTCGAGAGCTTATTATATTCAGTAAGGGCACGAAAGATTGGATTAAAATTGTAAGCTGATTGGTAACAATATCTTCACACACTTTTGGGATGGCAGAGAGCTTTGCTATGCCACGTGTCTTTCCATGCTTTTGGAAAAACACCACACTTTAGTGACAGATTGAACAAATTGGTAAGGGGTTGGTAAATATTGTTAGCACACTTCTTCAAGAAGCATGTAGGAATCCTATCAGGTCCGCATTTAAAAGGTTCCTTCAAGGTTTTCAGATAAATAAGAACATCATTGGCGCATATAGTTGGACAATTAATTAAATTGTTTAGAAAGTCAGAGTTGGTGACGGCAGAATAGTTAGGAGTCAAAAATTGCGCAAGGAAATTATGACCCAAAATAAATAAAAAACGACCCCAAATAAGCTTCAGAAAAACACCAATAAAAGGCTCCGAAAAGTGTTCAAAAACCCTCTGAATAGATGAATGAAAGAAAAGCACCAATTAAAGGGCTCCGAAAGGCGTCTGAGAAGGCTCCAGAAACCCTCAGAATGGAGGAATAAAAGGATCCGAAAAAGGTTCAGAAAAGCACCAATAAAAGGCTCCGCAGTTTATTTAGAAAAAGTCAAAAAAACGCTTCAAATTCATCGAAATCGGACTCATTTCGGACTCTTTTTTATGACTTCGTTGGAGTGCCCGCGTAGAGCGATTTTTCGCTCCATTTGGGCTCCGAAAGAAGCTCATTTTGGAGAGTAAAGTTCTGAGAAATGAGCGTTTTATGGCTCCGAAAGGAGTCTTTTTTTGCACTTTTAGTTAGCTGGGATATGCCATCATATCACCAATTCTCTATCAAATACAGAAAAATGTGTACAACCAAAAAAATTGTAGTTTTAGGCATGAGAGTATGCAGTTTCAGGAAAGTTAAAGAACATTTAAATTTGTGATATATGGGTCTAGGTATCTGTTTCAGCAAGTATGTTTAACATAGTGAAAAATGTATGCGAATGCAAATCTAAATTAAAACCCCCCCCAAGGCCAATTCCTGCGCACGGCCCTGGATCCAGCGATTGAGATCAGTATAAATAACGTCGGTGTGCAGATTTTTTCTAAAGCCATTTGACACATGATTTGTAAATTCAAGTAAATTTGTAACGGTGGACTTTCTCTTACAGAACCCGTGTTGACAGTCAGAAATCAAGGTAGAGATAGGATTCGTAAGCTGATTGGTAACAGCTTCAAACATTTTTGGGATGGCAGACAGCTTCGCTATGCCACGATAGTTCTCTATAGAAGCCTTGCTTCCGCTTTTATGAAGTGGTAGAAGAAACGACTCTTTCCATGCTGTTGGAAAAACACCACACTTTAGTGACAGATTGAACAAATTGGTAAGGGGTTTGTAAATATTGTTAGCGCACTTCTTCAAGAAGCATGTAGGAATCCTATCAGGACCACATTTAAAAGATTCTTTCAAGGTTTTCAGATAGACAAGAACATCATTGGCGCATATAGTTGGGCAATTAATTAAATTGTTCCCATGTAGCTCATAGGGATAATTTACAAAGTCAGAATTGGTGACGGCAGAAAAGTTAGAAGTGAAAAATTGCGCAAAGAAATTTGCGATATCTTGATTATTGCTAGATAAAATGTCTTTATATTTCATGGCTGAGGGAAATCCCACAACTTTTCGTTTAGAATTTACGAAATCATAAAATGACTTCGGATTGCGAATAATGCCTCTTTTTGTTTTAGAGATATAGGCTTTATAGCACTTTTTGTTCAAGTCGAGGAGAAGTTATTGGTAGTCCCTAATCAATTATCAGAGCGAGTCTGAGAGGTCACAACTAAACTCCTGCAACGGTTCACTCATTTGGCGCTTTAAGAAATTCGCGCAAAACTATCAGACTTGCTCTGCATAAGATCAACTTAGCACCTCAACTGCATAGCATGTTAACAATAGCAAGAGTGATTCCAACTCAAGTCTGTTGAAATTCAAATTAACTGCTTTTCGAGTTATGAATACAGCGGGCAAAAATCGTAAAAATGAGTGTCTCTCGTTATTGTAGTCACGGTTGCCATAAGTTTAATCAAAATAATGACCACGAAGTTAAAACAAAAATACCAAAAATTACCAAGCAGTACACAACGCAATCGTATTGAATTATCAAAGAAAGTATCAACTAGATTGTACTTATACTTGTCAGGAGATAAAAGTTTAAAAGTCAAAGTCTGGTATGCTGTTAAAAAGAAAATGCTGAAGAAATATTGTCAATTATTTCTTGACCATGAAATTGTCATGAATAGCCAAGAAATTTTGACGTTCCGTTCTCCATGTTGAATAATTGCAACATTATATGAATTTCAATGTTATTTTATTATATTCTTTGTCTTTTTTTTCGAAACTTCAATTTTTCTCCATGAAATAAAGCCAGATTTGCGCAGGTCGCTATTTTGTAAAAATTTTCCAGAAATTAGCAGTAGAAAAGTAGAAGAGATTCTGACACAAGAAATTTTTCTTAAGCTTTTCATGTGTCATTTTATATAGAGTTTTTGGATATCTTTTGAACAGCGTAAAGTCCTAAAAAAGAAAAATATTTTCCAATCCCAAAGGAGGAACGACCAAGCACGTTCATTGATGCACTAAATAATTGTTCCGTGTCTTTTTTCCCTATGGTACATTGATATATAAAAAATGCTGCAAATCTTCCAGTTTCCGGTGCTCCTTCCGTACAGTCTTTCTCTTCCCTTCGAAGGTTAAAAACTTATCTAAGAAGTACAATGGGGCAGGAGAGGCTGGCTCTACTCAACATCCACTATAACTTCGGAACAAATTCTAAACAAAATTCCAAATCAAACAAGAAAAATAAATATTGTTTTATTAAAATCAAAACAAAATATTAGGGGGGCGTGGTACCTCCCATACAATCTTATTAATTTATCTGTTATTCCACCATATATTTATATCTCATATCGTAATTTTGGCTGGTTTTGTTGCTATGTATGATACAATTGCGATGTATGATAAAATTGGATCTATTTATGCGAATATTGGTTGTTGTCTTTGTTTATCTTCACTACTGCGCTGTAGATGGCCAGAACGCCAGATGACGCTAGATGGTGAACACCAACACACACACACTGTACATAATTTCCTTCTTTTGCTGTTTAGATTAGTACAGTAATCTATATCTATATCTATATATGAGTGACTCAGTGCCATCCTTGCCTAACCCTTTAGTGAACTTTAGTCCAAAAGTGGGCGTAGTCGTTCACCGATTTTTCTTATTTTATGTGGTAGTACTCTGAATAAACATAACATGCCTGGTACCTAGTTTCGTAAGTCTATCTCACACCGTTCTGAAGTTATTAGCAGTCGAATTTGAAAATTGCAAAAATAATGTAAAGAACATGAAAATTGATGTACATATGTACCAAATTATATTATTATAGCGGTATCAGTTAATTAGATATGGACTTTTCAATATTTCCACCTCTTTTCAATACAACTTTCATGAAAAAGTAGGCGTGGTCGAGAAGCGATTTCGTTTATTTTCTATAGCTGATTTCAACACAACAATAATATGCCCTCTACAAAATCTCGTTATACTAGCATAAACTGTTCTGAAGTTATTAAGAGTAAAAATTTTAAAATTTCATATATGTTGGCGGTGCCACGCCCCTTTTCAAAAAATTTGATAAAATCGGCCTTAGAACATCTAACTCAATACATATTGCAAATTTTATCATTGTAGTTGCTTCTAATATTGAATTATCGAAAAAGGGGCGTGGTTATGGTCCGATTTTACCAATTTTCCATACCAATCTATTCTGAGCCCAAATAAGTACGCATTTGGTGAAGATATCTCATTATTTGCTCAAGTTATCGTGTTAACGGACAGACGGACGGACATGGCCCAATAAAAATTTTTTTCGATCCTGATCATATTGATATATGGAAGTATATATTTATCTCGATTTCTTTATACCTGTACAACCAACCGTTATCCCAACAAAGTTATAATACCCTGTGTACAAGTACAGCTGGGTATAATGATTGAATGAATATTCCGCCCGACCGGCGCGAGGGGCGCATCCGCATCACACGCGGATTGTTCTTTCGTACCGAGTCGTTGAAAGGCTTTGGTTTGTTAACCGTCGAGATCTAAAACTGCTCAGCTACAGAGAAAAACCCCATCAGCTTAGTAAGGTAGAGATATAAGATAGATTAAACAATTAACAAATAATTAGTTGACAGCGGCTAGTTATTGTTAAGAATTGAGATAAGAATCAAAGGATATGGAAGCTATTTGTTGCTATGTATTTACAACAGTGATCGGCACCCCAACACCGTCACAATTTGCCATTGTATTTGTGCGCGACCAAAAACATGCTTGCCACATTGTTTGATTCGTATTTAAAAGTAAAAATGGGGTATTTCTGATATAATATATATTTTGATGCGCATATACACACTTATGTATATGTATAACTAAATGGCAGGAAATTTAATGGTTATCCAATGATAATGACCAGACATAGGTTTTTAGGACCTAACAATCCAAAAAAAAAAAGGTTTAAAATTAGAAAGGTGAATTAAAGCATTGTGTTGAATTATTGAAAGTTGAACGCAATATAAAACAAAATATTCATTTGCAATTCTTTAAATATGAATATACCTTTTGGGGCATTGCGTAGATTTTCCTCGAATTAACTGGCAAGCATTTGGCAAAATTCTGAAGAAATTTAGCGAACAGCGGAGCAGAATTAGCAGCGTCGTTTTTGTGTATGTAGGTGAATGGAGGAGGAGCGAGATAATGACTGATAGGGGTATACAAATCTTCACAGACGCCTCAAAGATGGACTCAGGTGTCGGGGCTGGTATATTCTCGGAAAGTCTGGATATTTCTGCAGCATTCAGACTTCCTTCGTATTGCAGCGTATTTCAAGCAGAAGCTCTTGCGATTTGCCAGGCTTGCAAATCGCTCGACCACATGAACATAACTCGAAAGGTTACTATCTTCTCTGGTAGCCAGCCAGCGATATTGAATCGCAGTGCATACATGTATAAATGGCAGCGCTAGCCGATAGTCTGGGAATATCTGGAATCGAGGGTATACCCCTAGCAGTAGCAAAAGGGAAACATCCAAAAATACTATATCTAAATGAGGTACAGCGTAAGTGGAGGGGCATCATGTGCAATGGCAAAAGCCACCTGGCAGGAGTACAAGGAGTGTCCTAGGCAGGTCCTGAGCGGATATACTGAAAGCGTGTCAGTCATTATTACACGAGACACTTCAAAAGTAAGTTATGCGCATGCGCGAGTTTTATTAGTGTTAGTGCATTGTAGTAGCGCGGCGAAAAAAAGCGTAAGAAAGTGTAGATAAGGGTCACTGACCTTTTTAAACAAATTGTACTTTATAGTATCGTATAAAATAACAGTTTAGTAAATTAAATATGAAAAGGCCAATCTATTGAATATAAATCGTAATGTATTTATCAAGGCGAATTAATATACCAGGTGACATCATTAAAACAGCTGATTATACTTTTTTCATTTGAGGTGGTATGCGAAGTGTCAAATGTTAGTGTTTTTGTTTACATTTTTTCTTATTGAAAAATAGCTTCAAATCGTTGATTGCTATATCGCACTATAAAAGTGCGTCGGGAGTTGGGAAAAAATTACCTGCAGGTCCGTACTATATATATATTTAAAAAGTTCATTAAAATAAACATATGAACATTAAATGTACAACATAATAAACATAAAATTATTGTATAGAACATTGTTGTACTCGGTAATTCTTGACCTCTAATTTGACCATATATGTATTTGGAATCCGGACTGAAATCCATATCATCAATCTCTTTAGTAGGGGCACTATAATTGAAAAAGTATAAAATATTTAGTTTCTGTTAACAAATATTTTTGAAATATTCACGCCATATAGCTACGCTGCCTGTACCGCCTGTGGCCATTAAACGTTCATTTGTGCTGATGCGCACCACACGTTATAATGGGTCGGATGTTGGAAAATCTGTTTGCACCGAATCGCCTGCTCTGATGTCGAAGCGTATACGTTTTAAATTGGCATTTTGATCTTCAGCCTTGGCTTTAGATGCTCCGCTCGCGTGACCATTAGGCAAATCTTGCACACCTGAACCGTGTGGTATTGTATCACTTACGCACTTAAAAACAATCTTCTCCGGCACTGCACACAATATATTGCGTTTCGGAGCAACTGCTTTCTTAACGCCACTGCCGGCTGCTACAACTCCAGCAGTACCAGCTTTGAGCATTATCAAGCAAACAAACTTACTTCCACTCACTTCTTCGTCTCCATCACGTTTGGGCAATGCACAGGCAAATGTAGCATTGGTGATATATACTCCTGGAGCTCAGCACCATACAATTAAATTGAATTACGCAAACTTTAATTTTTTCAATTTCTTTTGTTTATGTTTGTAGATGTCAGATTGTATCTGATTTTGACATCTGGCATGCAGGCGAATTAAGATTTTGAATAAGGCGAATCTAGACTTTGACAACTCTCGTACCAAACTGCAACAACAAAATACACGTATAATTCGCCTTGTTCGCCTTGCGGCCACCTGATATAGATTCGCCTTGGTATTTATTATTTGAGCTTATAGAGTTTCTATGGCTACGTGATCGTCCATAATAAGGTTAGAAAATGCATTATTTAAATTTTGAAAAATTGTGAGAGCGAAGCTTACTTTTGTACATTACATTAGTGCAAGTAATAATAAGAAAAAGCAAATAAATTCACTAGTTGAAATATCCACATATTTCATCTCCGCCTTTTATTAAAAAAAATTTACGACACCAACGAGATTGTATCTTCTTCTCTCATTGTATATCTGTACCAGGCGCGTATTCAGGGGGGGGTTTCGGGGGTTCAAACACCCCCGAAATTTCCGAAAATTCACTTTTAAAACTTCTGTTAAGAAAATAGCATTAATAGAAATAATGAAAATACGAAAGAATAAAATTACATAAATAATATTTCACACTGAGAGAAGTTATTGGTAGTCCCTAATCAATTATCAGAGCGAGTCTGAGAGGTCACAACTAAACTCCTGCAACGGTTCACTCATTTGGCGCTTTAAGAAATTCGCGCAAAACTATCAGACTTGCTCTGCATAAGATCAACTTAGCACCTCAACTGCATAGCATGTTAACAATAGCAAGAGTGATTCGAACTCAAGTCTGTTGAAATTCAAATTAACTGCTTTTCGAGTTATGAATACAGCGGGCAAAAATCGTAAAAATGAGTGTCTCTCGTTATTGTAGTCACGGTTGCCATAAGTTTAATCAAAATAATGACCACGAAGTTAAAACAAAAATACCAAAAATTACCAAGCAGTACACAACGCAATCGTATTGAATTATCAAAGAAAGTAGCAACTAGATTGTACTTATACTTGTCAGGAGATAAAAGTTTAAAAGTCAAAGTTTGGTATGCTGTTAAAAAGAAAATGCTGAAGAAATATTGTCAATTATTTCTTGACCATGAAATTGTCATGAATAGCCAAGAAATTTTGACGTTCCGTTCTCCATGTTGAATAATTGCAACATTAGATGAATTTCAATGTTATTTTATTATATTCTTTGCCTTTTTTTTCGAAACTTCAATTTTTCTCCATGAAATAAAGCCAGATTTGCGCAGGTCGCTATTTTGTAAAATTTTTCCAGAAATTAGCAGTAGAAAAGTAGAAGAGGTTCTGACACAAGAAATTTTTCTTAAGCTTTTCATGTGTCATTTTATATAGAGTTTTTGGATATCTTTTGAACAGCGTAAAGTCCTAAAAAAGAAAAATATTTTCCAATCCCAAAGGAGGAACGACCAAGCACGTTCATTGATGCACTAAATAATAGTTCCGTGTCTTTTTTCCCTAATATACATTGATATATAAAAAATGCTGCAAATCTTCCAGTTTCCGTTGCTCCTTTCGTACAGTCTTTCTCTTCCCTTCGAAGGTTAAAAACTTATCTAAGAAGTACAATGGGGCAGGAGAGGCTGGCTCTACTCAACATCCACTATAACTTCTGAACAAATTCTAAACAAAATTTCAAATCAAACAAGAAAAATAAATATTGTTTTATTAAAATCAAAACAAAATATTAGGGGGGCGTGGTACCTCCCATACAATCTTATTAATTTATCTGTTATTCCAACATATATTTATATCTCATATCGTAATTTTGGCTGGTTTTGTTGCTATGTATGATACAATTGCTATGTATGATAAAATTGGATCTTTTATGCGAATATTGGTTGTTGTCTTTGTTTATCTTCACTACTGCGCTGTAGATGGCCAGAACGCCAGATGACGCTAGATGGTGAACACCAACACACACACGCTGTACATAATTTCCTTTGTTGCTGTTTAGATTAGTACAGTAATCTATATCTATATCTATATATGAGTGACTCAGTGCCATCCTTGCCTAACCCTTTAGTGAACTTTAGTCCAAAAGTGGGCATAGTCGTTCACCGATTTTTCTTATTTTATGTGGTAGTACTCTGAATAAACATAACATGCCTGGTACCTAGTTTCGTAAGTCTATCTCACACCGTTCTGAAGTTATTAGCAGTCGAATTTGAAAATTGCAAAAATAATGTAAAGAACATGAAAATTGATGTACATATGTACCAAATTATATTATTATAGCGGTATCAGTTAATTAGATATGGACTTTTCAATATTTCCACCTCTTTTCAATACAACTTTCATGAAAAAGTAGGCGTGGTCGAGAAGCGATTTCGTTTATTTTCTATAGCTGATTTTAACACAACAATAATATGCCCTCTACAAAATCTCGTTATACTAGCATAAACTGTTCTGAAGTTATTAAGAGTAAAAATTTAAAAATTTCATATGTATATGTTGGCGGTGCCACGCCCCTTTTCAAAAATTTGATAAAATCGGCCGTAGAACATCTAACTCAATACATATTGCAAATTTTATCATTGTAGTTGCTTTTAATATTGAATTATCGAAAAAGGGGCGTGGTTATGGTCCGATTTTACCAATTTTCAATACCAATCTATTCTGAGCCCAAATAAGTACGCATTTGGTGAAGATATCTCATTATTTGCTCAAGTTATCGTGTTAACGGACAGACGGACGGACATGGCCCAATAAAAATTTTTTTCGATCCTGATCATATTGATATATGGAAGTATATATTTATCTCGATTTCTTTATACCTGTACAACCAACCGTTATCCCAACAAAGTTATAATACCCTGTGTACAAGTACAGCTGGGTATAATGATTGAATGAATATTCCGCCCGACCGGCGCGAGGGGCGCATCCGCATCACACGCGGATTGTTCTTTCGTACCGAGTCGTTGAAAGGCTTTGGTTTGTTAACCGTCGAGATCTAAAACTGCTCAGCTACAGAGAAAAACCTCATCAGCTAAGTAAGGTAGAGATATAAGATAGATTAAACAATTAACAAATAATTAGTTGACAGCGGCTAGTTATTGTTAAGAATTGAGATAAGAATCAAAGGATATGGAAGCTATTTGTTGCTATGTATTTACAACAGTGATCGGCACCCCCAACACCGTCACAATTTGCCATTGTATTTGTGCGCGACCAAAAACATGCTTGCCACATTGTTTGATTCGTATTTAAAAGTAAAAATGGGGTATTTCTGATATAATATATATTTTGATGCGCATATACACACTTATGTATATGTATAACTAAATGGCAGGAAATTTAATGGTTATCCAATGATAATGACCAGACATAGGTTTTTAGGACCTAACAATCCAAAAAAAAAAAAGGTTTAAAATTAGAAAGGTGAATTAAAGCATTGTGTTGAATTATTGAAAGTTGAACGCAATATAAAACAAAATATTCATTTGCAATTCTTTAAATATGAATATACCTTTTGGGGCATTGCGTAGATTTTCCTCGAATTAACTGGCAAGCATTTGGCAAAATTCTGAAGAAATTTAGCGAACAGCGGAGCAGAATTAGCAGCGTCGTTTTTGTGTATGTAGGTGAATGGAGGAGGAGCGAGATAATGACTGATAGGGGTATACAAATCTTCACAGACGCCTCAAAGATGGACTCAGGTGTCGGGGCTGGTATATTCTCGGAAAGTCTGGATATGTCTGCAGCATTCAGACTTCCTTCGTATTGCAGCGTATTTCAAGCAGAAGCTCTTGCGATTTGCCAGGCTTGCAAATCGCTCGACCACATGAACATAACTCGAAAGGTTACTATCTTCTCTGGTAGCCAGCCAGCGATATTGAATCGCAGTGCATACATGTATAAATGGCAGCGCTAGCCGATAGTCTGGGAATATCTGGAATCGAGGGTATACCCCTAGCAGTAGCAAAAGGGAAACATCCAAAAATACTATATCTAAATGAGGTACAGCGTAAGTGGAGGGGCATCATGTGCAATGGCAAAAGCCACCTGGCAGGAGTACAAGGAGTGTCCTAGGCAGGTCCTGAGCGGATATACTGAAAGCGTGTCAGTCATTATTACACGAGACACTTCAAAAGTAAGTTATGCGCATGCGCGAGTTTTATTAGTGTTAGTGCATTGTAGTAGCGCGGCGAAAAAAAGCGTAAGAAAGTGTAGATAAGGGTCACTGACCTTTTTAAACAAATTGTACTTTATAGTATCGTATAAAATAACAGTTTAGTAAATTAAATATGAAAAGGCCAATCTATTGAATATAAATCGTAATGTATTTATCAAGGCGAATTAATATACCAGGTGACATCATTAAAACAGCTGATTATACTTTTTTCATTTGAGGTGGTATGCGAAGTGTCAAATGTTAGTGTTTTTGTTTACATTTTTTCTTATTGAAAAATAGCTTCAAATCGTTGATTGCTATATCGCACTATAAAAGTGCGTCGGGAGTTGGGAAAAAATTACCTGCAGGTCCGTACTATATATATATTTAAAAAGTTCATTAAAATAAACATATGAACATTAAATGTACAACATAATAAACATAAAATTATTGTATAGAACATGACCTTTTGTTGTACTCGGTAATTCTTGACCTCTAATTTGACCATATATGTATTTGGAATCCGGACTGAAATCCATATCATCAATCTCTTTAGTAGGGGCACTATAATTGAAAAAGTATAAAATATTTAGTTTCTGTTAACAAATATTTTTGAAATATTCACGCCATATAGCTACGCTGCCTGTACCGCCTGTGGCCATTAAACGTTCATTTGTGCTGATGCGCACCACACATTATAATGGGTCGGATGTTGGAAAATCTGTTTGCACCGAATCGCCTGCTCTGATGTCGAAGCGTATACGTTTTAAATTGGCATTTTGATCTTCAGCCTTGGCTTTAGATGCTCCGCTCGCGTGACCATTAGGCAAATCTTGCACACCTGAACCGTGTGGTATTGTATCACTTACGCACTTAAAAACAATCTTCTCCGGCACTGCACACAATATATTGCGTTTCGGAGCAACTGCTTTCTTAACGCCACTGCCGGCTGCTACAACTCCAGCAGTACCAGCTTTGAGCATTATCAAGCAAACAAACTTACTTCCACTCACTTCTTCGTCTCCATCACGTTTGGGCAATGCACAGGCAAATGTAGCATTGGTGATATATACTCCTGGAGCTCAGCACCATACAATTAAATTGAATTACGCAAATTTTCATTTTTTCAATTTCTTTTGTTTATGTTTGTAGATGTCAGATTGTATCTGATTTTGACATCTGGCATGCAGGCGAATTAAGATTTTGAATAAGGCGAATCTAGACTTTGACAACTCTCGTACCAAACTGCAACAACAAAATACACGTATAATTCGCCTTGTTCGCCTTTCGGCCACCTGATATAGATTCGCCTTGGTATTTATTATTTGAGCTTATAGAGTTTCTATGGCTACGTGATCGTCCATAATAAGGTTAGAAAATGCATTATTTAAATTTTGAAAAATTGTGAGAGCGAAGCTTACTTTTGTACATTACATTAGTGCAAGTAATAATAAGAAAAAGCAAATAAATTCACTAGTTGAAATATCCACATATTTCATCTCCGCCTTTTATTAAAAAAAATTTACGACACCAACGAGATTGTATCTTCTTCTCTCATTGTATATCTGTACCAGGCGCGTATTCAGGGGGGGTTTCGGGGGTTCAAACACCCCCGAAATTTCCGAAAATTCACTTTTAAAACTTCTGTTAAGAAAATAGCATTAATAGAAATAATGAAAATACGAAAGAATAAAATTACATAAATAATATTTCACACTGAGAGAAGTTATTGGTAGTCCCTAATCAATTATCAGAGCGAGTCTGAGAGGTCACAACTAAACTCCTGCAACGGTTCACTCATTTGGCGCTTTAAGAAATTCGCGCAAAACTATCAGACTTGCTCTGCATAAGATCAACTTAGCACCTCAACTGCATAGCATGTTAACAATAGCAAGAGTGATTCGAACTCAAGTCTGTTGAAATTCAAATTAACTGCTTTTCGAGTTATGAATACAGCGGGCAAAAATCGTAAAAATGAGTGTCTCTCGTTATTGTAGTCACGGTTGCCATAAGTTTAATCAAAATAATGACCACGAAGTTAAAACAAAAATACCAAAAATTACCAAGCAGTACACAACGCAATCGTATTGAATTATCAAAGAAAGTAGCAACTAGATTGTACTTATACTTGTCAGGAGATAAAAGTTTAAAAGGCAAAGTTTGGTATGCTGTTAAAAAGAAAATGCTGAAGAAATATTGTCAATTATTTCTTGACCATGAAATTGTCATGAATAGCCAAGAAATTTTGACGTTCCGTTCTCCATGTTGAATAATTGCAACATTAGATGAATTTCAATGTTATTTTATTATATTCTTTGCCTTTTTTTTCGAAACTTCAATTTTTCTCCATGAAATAAAGCCAGATTTGCGCAGGTCGCTATTTTGTAAAATTTTTCCAGAAATTAGCAGTAGAAAAGTAGAAGAGGTTCTGACACAAGAAATTTTTCTTAAGCTTTTCATGTGTCATTTTATATAGAGTTTTTGGATATCTTTTGAACAGCGTAAAGTCCTAAAAAAGAAAAATATTTTCCAATCCCAAAGGAGGAACGACCAAGCACGTTCATTGATGCACTAAATAATAGTTCCGTGTCTTTTTTCCCTAATATACATTGATATATAAAAAATGCTGCAAATCTTCCAGTTTCCGTTGCTCCTTTCGTACAGTCTTTCTCTTCCCTTCGAAGGTTAAAAACTTATCTAAGAAGTACAATGGGGCAGGAGAGGCTGGCTCTACTCAACATCCACTATAACTTCTGAACAAATTCTAAACAAAATTTCAAATCAAACAAGAAAAATAAATATTGTTTTATTAAAATCAAAACAAAATATTAGGGGGGCGTGGTACCTCCCATACAATCTTATTAATTTATCTGTTATTCCAACATATATTTATATCTCATATCGTAATTTTGGCTGGTTTTGTTGCTATGTATGATACAATTGCTATGTATGATAAAATTGGATCTATTTATGCGAATATTGGTTGTTGTCTTTGTTTATCTTCACTACTGCGCTGTAGATGGCCAGAACGCCAGATGACGCTAGATGGTGAACACCAACACACACACGCTGTACATAATTTCCTTTGTTGCTGTTTAGATTAGTACAGTAATCTATATCTATATCTATATATGAGTGACTCAGTGCCATCCTTGCCTAACCCTTTAGTGAACTTTAGTCCAAAAGTGGGCATAGTCGTTCACCGATTTTTCTTATTTTATGTGGTAGTACTCTGAATAAACATAACATGCCTGGTACCTAGTTTCGTAAGTCTATCTCACACCGTTCTGAAGTTATTAGCAGTCGAATTTGAAAATTGCAAAAATAATGTAAAGAACATGAAAATTGATGTACATATGTACCAAATTATATTATTATAGCGGTATCAGTTAATTAGATATGGACTTTTCAATATTTCCACCTCTTTTCAATACAACTTTCATGAAAAAGTAGGCGTGGTCGAGAAGCGATTTCGTTTATTTTCTATAGCTGATTTTAACACAACAATAATATGCCCTCTACAAAATCTCGTTATACTAGCATAAACTGTTCTGAAGTTATTAAGAGTAAAAATTTAAAAATTTCATATGTATATGTTGGCGGTGCCACGCCCCTTTTCAAAAATTTGATAAAATCGGCCGTAGAACATCTAACTCAATACATATTGCAAATTTTATCATTGTAGTTGCTTTTAATATTGAATTATCGAAAAAGGGGCGTGGTTATGGTCCGATTTTACCAATTTTCAATACCAATCTATTCTGAGCCCAAATAAGTACGCATTTGGTGAAGATATCTCATTATTTGCTCAAGTTATCGTGTTAACGGACAGACGGACGGACATGGCCCAATAAAAATTTTTTTCGATCCTGATCATATTGATATATGGAAGTATATATTTATCTCGATTTCTTTATACCTGTACAACCAACCGTTATCCCAACAAAGTTATAATACCCTGTGTACAAGTACAGCTGGGTATAATGATTGAATGAATATTCCGCCCGACCGGCGCGAGGGGCGCATCCGCATCACACGCGGATTGTTCTTTCGTACCGAGTCGTTGAAAGGCTTTGGTTTGTTAACCGTCGAGATCTAAAACTGCTCAGCTACAGAGAAAAACCTCATCAGCTAAGTAAGGTAGAGATATAAGATAGATTAAACAATTAACAAATAATTAGTTGACAGCGGCTAGTTATTGTTAAGAATTGAGATAAGAATCAAAGGATATGGAAGCTATTTGTTGCTATGTATTTACAACAGTGATCGGCACCCCAACACCGTCACAATTTGCCATTGTATTTGTGCGCGACCAAAAACATGCTTGCCACATTGTTTGATTCGTATTTAAAAGTAAAAATGGGGTATTTCTGATATAATATATATTTTGATGCGCATATACACACTTATGTATATGTATAACTAAATGGCAGGAAATTTAATGGTTATCCAATGATAATGACCAGACATAGGTTTTTAGGACCTAACAATCCAAAAAAAAAAATAGGTTTAAAATTAGAAAGGTGAATTAAAGCATTGTGTTGAACTATTGAAAGTTGAACGCAATATAAAACAAAATATTCATTTGCAATTCTTTTAATATGAATATACCTTTTGGGGCATTGCGTAGATTTTCCTCGAATTAACTGGCAAGCATTTGGCAAAATTCTGAAGAAATTTAGCGAACAGCGGAGCAGAATTAGCAGCGTCGTTTTTGTGTATGTACAGCGCTGCCGCGTCGAAGCTACCCACGGGTAGCGTTTTGCCGATAGATGATTTACAATATTTAGAAAGAAATTACTTTTTTATGCTGCAGAGTGAGTACGAAATATCAAACGTACCAGAATGAGAATTAGAGTTATAATCTTGACTTCACTCACTCTCATTCAAGTATCGGTCTGACTAATGTAGTAAAGAGAGCTTTAGTTACATAAGGGTCGCTAAATTCTTTAGACCATTGTTTAACGAATGCTAGAACGCCTCCAGCTTTATTGACTGTTGCGTTAATGTGAGAAACTAAGTTAGTAATCCATAGTCACCCCAAGGTCAACAAAATTATACATTTCCTCAAGACAATAATTGTTAATTGCCTAGGAAGCTGGCGGAGAAACTCCTCTCGAAAAACTCATGTATTTACATTTATTTAGATTAATTGGCATATAATTTAAATCGCACCAAGTAACTAGTGTATTTAGATCTGATTGAAGCTTATTTCTATCTTTAAGTGATGCGAATGACATGAAAAGCTTTACATCGTCGGCATACATTAACAGCTTTGAAAATTCTATTATGTACTGTAGAGATATCATTAATAAACAACAAGAAAAGAATCGGGCCCAGATGGGTGCACTATGTCGAAAGCTTTGCTGAAGTCAGTATAAATAACGTCGGTGTGCAGATTTTGTCTAAAGCCCTTTGAGATATGATTTGTAAACTCAAATAAGTTCGTAATGGTGGACTTTCCCTTATAGAACCCGTGTTGGCAGTCAGAAATCAAGGTATAGGTAGGATTCGTTAGCTGATTGGTAACAATAGCTTCAAACGCTTTTGGGATAGCAGACAGCTTCGCTATGCCACGATAGTTCTCTATAGAAGCCTTGCTCCCACTTTTATGACGTGGTAGAATAAACGACTCTTTCCATGCAGTTGGAAAAACTCCACACTTTAGTGATAGATAGCAAAGAAATTTGCGATATCTTGATTATCGCTAGATAGAATGTGTTTATATTTCATGGCTGAGGGAAATCCCACTGCTTTTCGTATAGAATTTACGAAATCATAAAATGACTTCAGAATGCGAATAATGTCTTTTTTTGTTTTAGAGATATAGGCTTTTTAGCACTTTTTATTCAAGTCGATGTACTTCTGACGTAGAACAGAATACAATAAGTAATGTTTGCTTAACCCTGATTTTTTAATAAGAAAGAACGCCTTTTTCTATTTTTCAGCATCATGAGCTCTTTAGTAAATCAAGCCTGCGTTGGATGATCATAGGTTAATTTACGTTTAGGAACAAACTTCTCAAATAGGTAGTAAATAGTTTGATTAAAATGTAAGAAGTTTCAATCGATCTGGCCACAAAGCTCAGTCCAAGTTAATTTAGACAGTTCTCTAATTAATTTCTTATAGTTGGCTTTTGTTAAGTTAAGTTAAAATCAAAGCTACTACTTGATCAGCGTTGTGTTCATTGGCCATTACTCAATTTCATGGAGTATTTCCATAGAAGGGTGGTAGACGTCTTTTAGTAAAGCCAACGAATCACAGCGATTTACCAAAACTTTGTTTTTATCATCAACATAAATTAAATCTAAGATTTTGCCAAACTTGTTAGCGGTAACATTTATTTGATTTAGGCAGAGATCGGAAATTCCATTCAAAAAGTTATTGAAGCCCAGTTTGGATGCATTTGGAATAATGTTTTTATCAGATTTGTTCCACGGAAAAATGCGGTAGGTAAAACAATCATCGATTCAGAATCTTTAGTCAAGAAGTTAACAGTTTTGAGCAGAGAGACAAGTTATATGTAGATAGGTAAATACACATGTTCTCTAGCTGAAAGCGGATGCATTTAAACTCAATGGAATCTCTGTTAGGCACATTAACCTCCTCTGAAGAGATGGAGGAATGCACGGAAAGTAGAACACCACCTCCGACTATGTTTGAACTTTTCAGTCAGCAATGAAAAATCTTTGGTGATTTCAGAAAACCCGTTTCTAATGTGCCTAAAGGTTTTGCATAGATCAACTTTCGTCGATCGACATTTAATACAGGACCAGTGCATGCCTTTTCGATCGTTAATTAAGTCAGCTATTCTACCAGTTAACCCGGCGTATTTTGCGTGGACAGTCCTACGCCTGCAAATAGATGTTTGGTAAGAAATGGGGTCTGAAGCCGAAGATGGTGCTGTGGATGTACGAGGAGGTAGTCAGACATGTGCTGACCTACGGCTCGGTGGTGTGTTGGGAAGCAATTCGAAAGAACTATAATCTCACTAGCTTGCAGTAGGTCCACGCACAGCATGTGTTGGTACCACCGGGGCTTTGCGCACCTGCCCCACTGTGGCACTGGATCTTATTTTGAACATCCTCCCAATTGACTTACACATACTATGCATATCAACACAAACCGCACTGAGGCTGAGGGAGTCTCGGGTAGGAAGGATACTCAGCAAGGGCACAGCAGTATCTTTAACTATCTCCCATTGGGAGTAGCTAGCAACGCAACAGACTATTATCCTCACAAACTGAAGTTTGAGAGCAATGCCAGCTCAGCATTTCCAAGTAGGTGAATGGAGGAGGAGCGAGATAATGACTGATAGGGGTATACAAATCTTCACAGACGCCTCAAAGATGGACTCAGGTGTCGGGGCTGGTATATTCTCGGAAAGTCTGGATATTTCTGCAGCATTCAGACTTCCTTCGTATTGCAGCGTATTTAAAGCAGAAGCTCTTGCGATTTGCCAGGCTTGCAAATCGCTCGACCACATGAACATAACTCGAAAGGTTACTGTCTTCTCTGGTAGCCAGCCAGCGATATTGAATCGCAGTGCATATATGTATAAATGGCAGCGCTAGCCGATAGTCTGGGAATATCTGGAATCGAGGGTATACCCCTAGCAGTAGCAAAAGGGAAACATCCAAAAATACTATATCTAAATGAGGTACAGCGTAAGTGGAGGGGCATCATGTGCAATGGCAAAAGCCACCTGGCAGGAGTACAAGGAGTGTCCTAGGCAGGTCCTGAGCGGATATACTGAAAGCGTGTCAGTCATTATTACACGAGACACTTCAAAAGTAAGTTATGCGCATGCGCGAGTTTTATTAGTGTTAGTGCATTGTAGTAGCGCGGCGAAAAAAAGCGTAAGAAAGTGTAGATAAGGGTCACTGACCTTTTTAAACAAATTGTACTTTATAGTATCGTATAAAATAACAGTTTAGTAAATTAAATATGAAAAGGCCAATCTATTGAATATAAATCGTAATGTATTTATCAAGGCGAATTAATATACCAGGTGACATCATTAAAACAGCTGATTATACTTTTTTCATTTGAGGTGGTATGCGAAGTGTCAAATGTTAGTGTTTTTGTTTAAATTTTTTCTTATTGAAAAATAGCTTCAAATCGTTGATTGCTATATCGCACTATAAAAGTGCGTCGGGAGTTGGGAAAAAATTACCTGCAGGTCCGTACTATATATATATTTAAAAAGTTCATTAAAATAAACATATGAACATTAAATGTACAACATAATAAACATAAAATTATTGTATAGAACATGACCTTTTGTTGTACTCGGTAATTCTTGACCTCTAATTTGACCATATAGGTATTTGGAATCCGGACTGAAATCCATATCATCAATCTCTTTAGTAGGGGCACTATAATTGAAAAAGTATAAAATATTTAGTTTCTGTTAACAAATATTTTTGAAATACTCACGTCATATAGCTACGCTGCCTGTACCGCCTGTGGCCATTAAACGTTCATTTGTGCTGATGCGCACCACACGTTATAATGGGTCGGATGTTGGAAAATCTGTTTGCACCGAATCGCCTGCTCTGATGTCGAATCGTATACGTTTTAAATTGGCATTTTGATCTTCAGCCTTGGCTTTAGATGCTCCGCTCGCGTGACCATTAGGCAAATCTTGCACACCTGAACCCTGTGGTATTGTATCACTTACACACTTAAAAACAATCTTCTCCGGCACTGCATACAATATATTGCGTTTCGGAGCAACTGCTTTCTTAACGCCACTGCCGGCTGCTACAACTCCAGCAGTACCAGCTTTGAGCATTATCAAGCAAACAAACTTACTTCCACTCACTTCTTCGTCTCCATCACGTTTGGGCAATGCACAGGCAAATGTAGCATTGGTGATATATACTCCTGCAGGTCAGCATCATACAATTAAATTGAATTACGCAAATTTTCATTTTTTCAATTTCTTTTGTTTATGTTTGTAGATGTCAGATTGTATCTGATTTTGACATCTGGCATGCAGGCGAATTAAGATTTTGAATAAGGCGAATCTAGACTTTGACAACTCTCGTACCAAACTGCAACAACAAAATACACGTATAATTCGCCTTGTTCGCCTTGCGGCCACCTGATATAGATTCGCCTTGGTATTTATTATTTGAGCTTATAGAGTTTCTATGGCTACGTGATGGTCCATAATAGGGTTAGAAAATGCATTATTTAAATTTTGAAAAATTGTGAGAGCGAAGCTTACTTTTGTACATTACATTAGTGCAAGTAATAATAAGAAAAAGCAAATAAATTCACTAGTTGAAATATCCACATATTTCATCTCCGCCTTTTATTAAAAAAAATTTACGACACCAACGAGATTTTATCTTCTTCTCTCATTGTATATCTGTACCAGGCGCGTATTCAGGGGGGGGTTTCGGGGGTTCAAACACCCCCGAAATTTCCGAAAATTAAAAATTAAATATCTGTACTAGAATAATTACTCTATTCACTTTTAAAACTTCTGTTAAGAAAATAGCATTAATAGAAATAATGAAAATACGAAAGAATAAAATTACATAAATAATATTTCACACTGAGAGAAGTTATTGGTAGTCCCTAATCAATTATCAGAGCGAGTCTGAGAGGTCACAACTAAACTCCTGCAACGGTTCACTCATTTGGCGCTTTAAGAAATTCGCGCAAAACTATCAGACTTGCTCTGCATAAGATCAACTTAGCACCTCAACTGCATAGCATGTTAACAATAGCAAGAGTGATTCGAACTCAAGTCTGTTGAAATTCAAATTAACTGCTTTTCGAGTTATGAATACAGCGGGCAAAAATCGTAAAAATGAGTGTCTCTCGTTATTGTAGTCACGGTTGCCATAAGTTTAATCAAAATAATGACCACGAAGTTAAAACAAAAATACCAAAAATTACCAAGCAGTACACAACGCAATCGTATTGAATTATCAAAGAAAGTAGCAACTAGATTGTACTTATACTTGTCAGGAGATAAAAGTTTAAAAGTCAAAGTCTGGTATGCTGTTAAAAAGAAAATGCTGAAGAAATATTGTTAATTATTTCTTGACCATGAAATTGTCATGAATAGCCAAGAAATTTTGACGTTCCGTTCTCCATGTTGAATAATTGCAACATTATATGAATTTCAATGTTATTTTATTATATTCTTTGTCTTTTTTTCGAAACTTCAATTTTTCTCCATGAAATAAAGCCAGATTTGCGCAGGTCGCTATTTTGTAAAAATTTTCCAGAAATTAGCAGTAGAAAAGTAGAAGAGATTCTGACACAAGAAATTTTTCTTAAGCTTTTCATGTGTCATCTTATATAGAGTTTTTGGATATCTTTTGAACAGCGTAAAGTCCTAAAAAAGAAAAATATTTTCCAATCCCAAAGGAGGAACGACCAAGCACGTTCATTGATGCACTAAATAATTGTTCCGTGTCTTTTTTCCCTATGGTACATTGATATATAAAAAATGCTGCAAATCTTCCAGTTTCCGTTGCTCCTTTCGTACAGTCTTTCTCTCCCTTCGAAGGTTAAAAACTTATCTAAGAAGTACAATGGGGCAGGAGAGGCTGGCTCTACTCAACATCCACTATAACTTCTGAACAAATTCTAAACAAAATTTCAAATCAAACAAGAAAAATAAATATTGTTTTGTACACGGCTAAAAGTTTTAGCCTAGATTTAAAAGTTTTTGGGGCTACATATACATTTCTTGAATTTTCAACAAAGTTCTTAACTTTGAGTTGCAGTATTTTTATTGTGAATTTACACATACTTTCATTCAAAAATAATGAAATTAGTCTAAAGAAGTTAATTTTACTGGAAATTCCAAAAACACCCTTTGAACGCAGATATACTGGTCTAGGTGTATGACCAAACCAAATTTGGTTTAGAATTAAATTTACGCCGGTTGTCATAGAAATGCGCGTGATAAAAATTATTTAAATTTTAAACCGAAAAAGTTGTTAACAATTTTTTATTTTTTTTTTTAATGTTTGGACTCGAACCGACGTGCCCCAAATCAGTGATCAGTGCGCAATGCTCTACCTACTGAGCTACGGCGCACTCATGAATTTTGTGCGAAAAGTACACATATTCGCTGTGTATACGACTTTTGTTGTATTTTTGTTTATCCCAGTTAAGTTTTAAATCTAAACCACAAAAAATTGAGAATTTTTGTGGATAATTGAAAGGTTTGGAATTTACTACCACAAAGTTTTAAAAATTGTGTAAACCAATGAATGCTTTAAAATTTAGGCGAAAATTTTTAGCCGTGTAGAAAGTGAAAAATTTCAAATAAATAAAAGTATAAATATGTAATATGTAAAAATATAAATATGTGTGTATTTACAGGTAATTCTTATTTACTGACACTTTAGCCAACCCGCCCCCCCCAAAATTTTTTTTCTGGCTACGCGCCTGATCTGTACTGTAATGCTTGACACGCTTCACAGTTCTGTACCAGCAATATAGATAGTATTATATATGTACGTATATGATTGGCACACATGCGGAATAATATGTATTCCGCAAAACGATCACTGGAGAAGTTGTAAAATCACCGCTACCAAAGAGACCGTTGAGCACTGCCTGTTTAAATGCCGGTTCTAACCAGAATACGACCAAAATCTTTCGGGATCCCTTTTTCGGAAAACGAAGGAAGCGTATTTGAAATAGGGATTCCAAGCATCCTCGACTTTATAAACAAGACTGGTTGGTTGTAGAATACATTCGCATTATTGATAGTAGGTTTATGGCATCAAAACGGCGCTTAGAAAGCTACTTGGGCGACCGTTTTTAGGTCGCAGCCATTTTACCTACCTAACTACGTACTACTACAGAAATAATTAAAAAAAAATAAGAAAAAATGCTTTTTAAATGGCTGCATAAAGTATTATGTGTATATTTTTTTGATTATTTGTTTACGCTTTCATGCCCACTAGTAGAAGAGTTCGATAAACCAAAAAAAAACCTATTCAGACGCTTTGTTTTAAAATTAAGACTCTTCTTCGTGCATGGAAAACAAACAATAGCAACAATAGATGATTTTCACAGTTGAAATTTGTCTAGCGTTGTTAAATACACACGGGAATATTTTTGCGCAATTGGGCGTTTTCTTCATATACGCCATGCATTGCATTAATTTCTTATGAAATATGATAATGAGTTCCAACTGTGATAGTACTGACCAGCAAAGTTCTTGATAATGAGAGATGTTTATAACGGTGAACGATGAGGTTATAGGTTCTGTCAGACTTCGCATAACATACATTTCAGAATAGGTGTTCTAGTATTTTAAAGAACATTGAGTTGCAATAGTGGCGACTATTTCCTTGACTCTCAGTCTATATTACCAAATACAAGCCCTCCTTCTTTGAACACCGCGATGACAGATTACATTGCGATAGAGTTTGAAATGTATAGAAAATTTCGCGAGAAAAATCTAGAGAATAGAGCAACAGAAATGTATGAACTACATATTCACAATGCAGGATACAATGGATAAAGGCCGCTAATGCGAAAGGTGTTCTTCACATAAAAAACATGGATCGGGCCCCCAAATCAGAATTTGACCTAGGTAATTTTTCAGTTTTTCGCAAATATTTTAAAAAATATTGAAAATATTGGTTGAGCGGAGTTATATTCAAGCTACTGGGACCGAAACGCGTCCTTTGATACCCTTCCCGACATTTTAGGACGCGTGTTAGAGCTCGGTACCCCACGTAAACGATTACCAACTTATGTAAAAATATATTATGGACGTATAAGCTTATGGATGAATTTTGAAATACTAAATATGTAAATGACATATGAAATTAAGATTGGGAGTTATTTCATTTTTTGGGACTTATTTCATTTGGGAGTTAATTCATGTTTTTTTGGGACTTATTGTTTAATTTTGAAATAACTCCCAAATATTGGGACTTATTTCATTTTCCTCTTTGGGAGTTATTTCATTTCTGTATGTTGGGAGTTATTTCATTATTTTTGGGACTTAGTTCATTTGGGAGTTATTTCATTTTTTGGGTTGGAAGTTATTTCATTTGGGAGTTATTTCGCAGTACCGTATTTTGCGCCGTACCCATAGTGCCTTACCTGTGATCGTCAACTTGCATGACCATTTAGATGTTCCTTCAACAGTTGCACGCTCGGCTTGTTCCAATGATTCTATATGTGTATCTGGATCCACGCCAAATGTCATCCTTAAAGAAATTTTCTCATTTAAATTCGCAAAGTAAAGTAATAGATAAATGTTGGAAAATTTAAATTTCTACAGTAGCGTCATCGAAAAGCAACTAACAATTTTCCTTGAAATAAAGACGTTTCATATCTGACACATAGATCTAGAGGGAGCTAACTAAAAAATTTTATATTTTGAACTGAACATATCATCGGATGTCTTAGCCTATTACTTGCAGAGTAACATACACGGTAAAATGAGCAGCCATTGTTTCAAACTTCATAAGCAATAAAGAGATTTCGACTTGACTCCATAATATTGGCCTAACCAAGAAAAATGTAGTGAAGTTATTTTGAGTTATTGCCGTTTAGGTGGTTAATATTTAATTTAATTTTGGATCTGTTTTGATGGTCTACGAAAGTAATTCTTGTTTTTTATTTCGAACTAGCAAACATCACGCCACACTTGGCGGTTCTTCCGTTTTTTTTATGAATTTTCCACGAAGTTAACCCTCAACTACATTCGCTATTTCAACTTAAGTAACTACATTCGTGGGGTAATTTTCCACCCCAATACCATTTTTTAAATATTTTCAAAGGCATTGATTTAAAAAAAAAAACATTTAATACAGAATAAAACATTGAATAATTCTTTATTAAAACCATATTTATTTTTATTTAAACAAGTTACAACAAAAACAAAATTGGCGTTTCTTCATACACCCTCAAAATCACACTCTTAAAGATATAGTTCATTACTTTTGTAAAAAAAACTTTTAAAAAATGATTTTAAAGAAAATGTTTGTGGTAATTTATATTAAAGAAACATAGTTAATGACAACAGTAAAACAGAAAATTTTTTATAAAATAACGTACAAATTCTGACATTGCATCTTTTCGTGCATACATTCTTCAGTGAATACTACATAAAATACTAAAAGTACTGCATATAATACTACATAAAATACTGCAAATATAATATAAAAAGTGACTTATTTTATTTGTCACATTCTGTATATATTTTGGATTCCTTTGAATGCTATCATCGCTATCATGTTTGCTGTCTTCATATTCTCCGTCGCTGAAACCACTATCTTCTACAAAATTTTTGATTTCGTCATCTTCAGATACTCCTCTACTTCACAAAATTTTTGCAATTTCTTCTACAGTCAAAAACCGCTTCATATTTACTAAAAAGTTCAAAAACACAAAAATTACCAAAAGTAAAAAAAACTTACGTAAGTACATTTGTGGGGTAATTTTATACCCCAGCGTCCGCCTACCACAGCTATTATTCCACTTAACGAGATAAACAACCGCACGCTGCGAGAGCACAACAAGAACTGAGAATACACTGAATTTCAACACAGCAGCAACAACCAAAACTGAGTAACAAGCAAAAAATGGAGGCGTGGGGTAGAAATTACCCCACGAATGTAATTAAGGGTTAAATCTAGGCTAAAACTTTTGCCCGTGTACAAAACAATATTTATTTTTTTGTTTGTTTTGAAATTTTGTTTAGGATTTCTTCAGGAGTTACTTCAAAAGTAAATTGGATGTTGAGTAGAGCCAGCCTCTCCTGACCCATTGTACTTCTTAGATAAGTTTCTAACCTTCGAAGGGAAGACCGTTGGCTAGGAGCAACGGAAACTGGAAGCGTTCCAGCACTTTTTATATATCGATGTGCCATAGGGAAACAGACATGCAACAATTATTTAATGCATCAATGAACGTGCTTGGTCGCTCCTTTTTTGAGATTGGAAAATATTTTTCTTTTTTAAAGCTCTACGCTGTTCAACAGAAATCCAAAAACTCTATGTTTAGGCCACCGGCCTAAATATTAAGGCACACCCTAATTCGCAGAGCTTTTACTTTTACCTCGGTCGAAACCGATAACCGTACCCCACCGGATAAGAGCGAGAGCTATTATTCGGCGGGGGATACACATTAAATTATATTTTTTCTCGCGGTCACTTCTTTTACGAACGTACAAGAGATCGCCAGCAGCCAAGTTACCCAAGGTAAGCCATATTCGGTAAATTTCCAAATTTCCTTTCCATATATTTTGATTTGATTAATTAATTCAATTTAAATTCAATTACGTTCACTTGTTATTACATTTTAAACGTTGCTTTTAATAAACTTGTGTACTTTTGTTTGTTTATACGAACGAACGAGTTTTTCTTTACTTTCTTCCACTCACCCCTTATTACGGGGGGCGCTTTTAACTTGGTAGTGTCCTACCAAGTAGCAAGCCGCCGTAACATTTGGTCCTTCGAGCCGGATACTTGCTAAATACAAGACAATAACAGTTTAATGCTGCTTTCGATTTGCTAAACGCCAGCCAGTAACTTGAATAAAACTAGCTTTCTCATCCTTTATGCTAGTTTTTTTTTAAACGACTCTTTGCTAATGTTCAATCAGTTTTTTTCTTTTCCTCAGTTTTTTTTTTAACGATTTTTTGTACTCCCGCTGCTAATGCGTAAGCGGTATGTGCACGTATTTGCTCTGAAAAGACTAAATTTGGGGTCTCATCACGGCTGGTTCTTACGTGGTGCATAACCAGCTGATCGACACCGTGCTCAATCAGCTCGTAAATCACCCACCTCTGCTGTTTTACAGACGTGGTCAGCAACTCTGTGCTGCCACATCCCACCGCTGACGACTGTGTCACTCGTCAATATAAAGGTGCAGACAGATATACCGCGACACCCATGAAGGAATCTAACATAACCCCCTTGTGCCAACGGGAGTTGAACGCTCATTGCGGTGAAAAATCTACCATACTGAGATGTTTCCCTTTTTTTTTGTGCAAATAAACTGGCACTTGTGGACAGTGCAGTGAAAAATACTAATGGTGGAAGAAATTAAATATTCTGTGAAAAAAGTGGTTAGTTTCAATATTTTTGACCACGCTATATTTCGTCTTTGCGATTAAATTAATAACATACGGCCAACGATATTTATTTCCACCAACATTCTTCGGAGTGAAAAATGCGTATAAGGGTACACATTCATAGTGACCCAGATTTCCCCTAACATTATGCGAAAAAGTTTCACCCGCTCAATATGGTACGCCACGAAAAGTGGTGGTTTTTCACAACGAAAATGAGGAAGCCAATCTCGCGCCATGCCTCAGAGCCAACAGTGCTCGCCACCAATAATACATACAGGGTGTCACAGGTGTACCGCACCTCCCGTTCTCGAAAGAACAAAATGTTTTTAACATTTGCGCAACACGGTCATCAGAACCTGAGCCAAATGATTTAATAAATACCTTTTGAGCAAGACGGTCGCCTAGGCCTGAGCCAAAAGGTGGTTTTTCATACAGAAAATGAGGAAGCCAATCGCGCCATGCCTCAGAGCCAACAGTGCTCGCCACCAATAATACATACATACCTTCTCGTTCTCCAAAGAACAATTTTGAACATTTAGGCAAACATGGTCGTCAGAACCTGAGCCAAAAGAATAAATACAATTTGAGCAAAACGGTCACATGGCACCTGAGCCAAATAATAAAATTAAATTAAAAAAAAAATAATAACTTAAAAAAAAACAACTCGCCTTCTCTGAAGCTTAGACATGTCCTTTTTATTTTAATTTGAAAATTACGCTTAACATTCCACTTAGTTATCTGGCAGCGAGCGGATGATATCTGAATCTCCAGGATCGGTGATAGACATTGTGCACACTCGGAAATATTTACCGCATGCGGTACCCAATTCAATGTTGGTGCCACTGTAATGTTGCACTTCGGTCTTTGCCAACATAGCGTAGTATTCAATCTCAGACTTCCTCAAAGCTGGTGTATTGGTAGCAATCAAGACCAGTTTCGCCTTGCCTTGGCGCAGAGTTTTCAATGCTTGTTTGTAACCCAAACAGTATTTGTCGGATTTCATTACCAAAGCCAAACGGGAATTGGGGGAATTGGTGCTTTCTAAAGCCTTTTTCTGTTTCTTTGGGGCAACCATTATGCTATTCTATAAAAGTGAGAAAAGACATGGTATCCAGCGAAGGAGGATTTTCTGACATCGTTTTTTATTTTCATAGCCAGCAAAAACAGCAACCAAGCAAGGGGCGAAGGCACAGTGAGAGACAGCCAGCAACAACTTGCAGAAACTGCACCACATTTTCTTTGTGTGCAGCGTATGCAAGTTGTGCGTTGGCTGCTCATACTCTATATTGCAATAACAACGCAAAATAAAAACAGAAGATAAGAAAATTCGCGAATTTTAAAATACATTTATAAATATAGTATACCTATACTAATATTGTTATCTCATAGTTTTTATGTAACTTTAATGTTAATTTTTGCATACAAAAGTTCTATTTTTTCATATTTATCCACTGTAGTACTTACATTTTTTTATTTAAACAATTACATACATATATACTTACATAGTTCATGACCTTAAAAGTGGCGTATGTACTTTGATAGTGAGAGCTATTATCGTATAGACCATACATATATCTCTAACATTCGTATTAATTATGCATATTCATACAAATACATACATTTAAAATATATATAATATGAATGCTCGTTTTTTCATATATTAATTAAGTTAAAATTTAACTTTTAGAGACTGTAATAAGTATGAAGATGGAGTTAAATTATGTGAATAACAAAATTAATGAATATTTAATAAAAAAATATAAAATTAAACTGAGGACCAAATGTTACGGCGGATTGCTACTTGGTAGGACACTACCAAGTTATAAGCGCTCGTAATAAGGGGTGAGTGGAAGAAAGTAAAGAAAAACTCGTTAGTTCGTATAAACAAACAAAAGTACACAAGTTTATTAAAAGCAACGTTTAAAATGTAATAACAAGTGAACGTAATTGAATTTAAATTGAATTAATTAATCAAATCAAAATATATGGAAGGAAATTTACCGAATATGGCTTACCTTGGGTAACTTGTGACCGCGAGTAAAAATATAATTTAATGTGTATCCCCCGCCGAATAATAGCTCTCGCTCTTATCCGGTGGGTACGGTTATCGGTTTCGACCGAGGTAAAAGTAAAAGCTCTGCGCATTAGGGTGTGCCTTAATATTTAGGCCGGTGGCCTAAACATGCCGCCCCCCTTGCAGCAGGCAATTTATCAAACGCGCTCAGCTGCCAAGACCCGGAAAGGTAAGCAGTTATTTAAAACTATGTACATATGTATGTATTTTCTATTTTAATTTCGTCGCCCCTGTGCAGCGTCCGTGTTTGCGGTTCCTGTGGGTGAAAGAAACGATTAGTAGCTATGGACGTGGGTTAATTTTAGTGCACTTTACTTAGTTATGTATGGTTTATTGCTGGTGGCTCCCGAAACCACCAAGCCAAATATGGTTGCTTGTGTCAGCAGCCCCCCCACAGTCGATGGAGGTGCGCCACTGACCATAATGTTGGCGTAGACGTCGGCGCCTAGTGTAAGCCGGACTGGTGAGGACCGGTGGAATGTCGGATCCGCCAGCTTCATAAATTGAAATGGCGTTGATACTGACGGATCGAGTGACGTTGTCGGACTAAGCCGCGAATAGCGAGCGACTACTGTGCCTGGGCTTGTCACTTCTCCGACTACCCCATGCTTTCCGCGAAGGACGAGAGTGCACTTGGTGTGGTAGTGCGTGCCGGTGCGCTCCAACGGAGGTCCTTTGCGAGGTTTGCGTCGATTATTGAGTTCGGCGTGCACGGATCGATGAGGGCGCGCACGATGTGGAGTTCACCCCCCGCCGCGATTCGGACCAAGGCCGTTGGAGCAATAGCTACGAAGGCGCGCGTTATAGTTAAGGGGGCCTCCCCAAGGCGCCCTGTTCTGAAGCCAGACGGTGTCCTCTCGTGTATCGCGAGCGCTTCGCTTTGTGCTATTGATTGCGTATGTTTTGATTTAAAAAAAAAACATTTAATACAGAATAAAACATTGAATAATTCTTTATTAAAACCACATTTATTTTTATTTAAACAAGTTACAACAAAAACAAAATTGGCGTTTCTTCATACACCCTCATAATCACACTCTTAAAGATATAGTTCATTACTTTTGTAAAAAAAACTTTTAAAAAATGATTTTAAAGAAAATGTTTGTGGTAATTTATATTAAAGAAACATAGTTAATGACAACAGTAAAACAGAAAATTTTTTATAAAATAACGTACAAATTCTGACATTGCATCTTTTCGTGCATACATTCTTCAGTGAATACTACATAAAATACTAAAAGTACTGCATATAATACTACATAAAATACTACAAATATAATATAAAAAGTGACTTATTTTATTTGTCACATTCTGTATATATTTTGGATTCCTTTGAATGCTATCATCGCTATCATGTTTGCTGTCTTCATATTCTCCGTCGCTGAAACCACTATCTTCTACAAAATTTTTGATTTTCGTCATCTTCAGATACTCCTCTACTTCACAAAATTTTTGCAATTTCTTCTACAGTCAAAAACCGCTTCATATTTACTAAAAAGTTCAAAACACAAAAATTACCAAAAGTAAAAAACTTACGTAAGTACATTTGTGGGGTAATTTTATACCCCAGCGTCCGCCTACCACAGCTATTATTCCACTTAACGAGATAACAACCGCACGCTGCGAGAGCACAACAAGAACTGAGAATACACTGAATTTCAACACAGCAGCAACAACCAAAACTGAGTAACAAGCAAAAAATGGAGGCGTGGGGTAGAAATTACCCCACGAATGTAATTAAGGGTTAAATCTAGGCTAAAACTTTTGCCCGTGTACAAAACAATATTTATTTTTTTGTTTGTTTTGAAATTTTGTTTAGGATTTCTTCAGGAGTTACTTCAAAAGTAAATTGGATGTTGAGTAGAGCCAGCCTCTCCTGACCCATTGTACTTCTTAGATAAGTTTCTAACCTTCGAAGGGAAGACCGTTGGCTAGGAGCAACGGAAACTGGAAGCGTTCCAGCACTTTTTATATATCGATGTGCCATAGGAAACAGACATGCAACAATTATTTAATGCATCAATGAACGTGCTTGGTCGCTCCTTTTTTGAGATTGGAAAATATTTTTCTTTTTTAAAGCTCTACGCTGTTCAACAGAAATCCAAAAACTCTATGTTTAGGCCACCGGCCTAAATATTAAGGCACACCCTAATTCGCAGAGCTTTTACTTTTACCTCGGTCGAAACCGATAACCGTACCCCACCGGATAAGAGCGAGAGCTATTATTCGGCGGGGGATACACATTAAATTATATTTTTTCTCGCGGTCACTTCTTTTACGAACGTACAAGAGATCGCCAGCAGCCAAGTTACCCAAGGTAAGCCATATTCGGTAAATTTCCAAATTTCCTTTCCATATATTTTGATTTGATTAATTAATTCAATTTAAATTCAATTACGTTCACTTGTTATTACATTTTAAACGTTGCTTTTAATAAACTTGTGTACTTTTATTTGTTTATACGAACTAACGAGTTTTTCTTTACTTTCTTCCACTCACCCCTTATTACGAGCGCTTTTAACTTGGTAGTGTCCTACCAAGTAGCAAGCCGCGTAACATTTGGTCCTTCGAGCCGGATACTTGCTAAATACAAGACAATAACAGTTTAATGCTGCTTTCGATTTGCTAAACGCCAGCCAGTAACTTGAATAAAACTAGCTTTCTCATCCTTTACCTGCTAGTTTTTTTTTTAAACGACTCTTTGCTAATGTTCAATCAGTTTTTTTCTTTTTCCTCAGTTTTTTTTTTAACGATTTTTTGTACTCCCGCTGCTAATGCGTAAGCGGTATGTGCACGTATTTGCTCTGAAAAGACTAAATTTGGGGTCTCATCACGGCTGGTTCTTACGTGGTGCATAACCAGCTGATCGACACCGTGCTCAATCAGCTCGTAAATCACCCACCTCTGCTGTTTTACAGACGTGGTCAGCAACTCTGTGCTGCCACATCCCACCGCTGACGACTGTGTCACTCGTCAATATAAAGGTGCAGACAGATATACCGCGACACCCATGAAGGAATCTAACATAACCCCCTTGTGCCAACGGGAGTTGAACGCTCATTGCGGTGAAAAATCTACCATACTGAGATGTTTCCCTTTTTTTTTGTGCAAATAAACTGGCACTTGTGGACAGTGCAGTGAAAAATACTAATGGTGGAAGAAATTAAATATTCTGTGAAAAAAGTGGTTAGTTTCAATATTTTTGACCACGCTATATTTCGTCTTTGCGATTAAATTAATAACATACGGCCAACGATATTTATTTCCACCAACATTCTTCGGAGTGAAAAATGCGTATAAGGGTACACATTCATAGTGACCCAGATTTCCCCTAACATTATGCGAAAAAAGTTTCACCCGCTCAATATGGTACGCCACGAAAAGTGGTGGTTTTTCACAACGAAAATGAGGAAGCCAATCTCGCGCCATGCCTCAGAGCCAACAGTGCTCGCCACCAATAATACATACAGGGTGTCACAGGTGTACCGCACCTCCCGTTCTCGAAAGAACAAAATGTTTTTAACATTTGCGCAACACGGTCATCAGAACCTGAGCCAAATGATTTAATAAATACCTTTTGAGCAAGACGGTCGCCTAGGCCTGAGCCAAAAGGTGGTTTTTCATACAGAAAATGAGGAAGCCAATCGCGCCATGCCTCAGAGCCAACAGTGCTCGCCACCAATAATACATACATACCTTCTCGTTCTCCAAAGAACAATTTTGAACATTTAGGCAAACATGGTCGTCAGAACCTGAGCCAAAAGAATAAATACAATTTGAGCAAAACGGTCACATAGCACCTGAGCCAAATAATAAAATTAAATTAAAAAATAATAATAACTTAAAAAAAAACAACTCGCCTTCTCTGAAGCTTAGACATGTCCTTTTTATTTTAATTTGAAAATTACGCTTAACATTCCACTTAGTTATCTGGCAGCGAGCGGATGATATCTGAATCTCCAGGATCGGTGATAGACATTGTGCACACTCGGAAATATTTACCGCATGCGGTACCCAATTCAATGTTGGTGCCACTGTAATGTTGCACTTCGGTCTTTGCCAACATAGCGTAGTATTCAATCTCAGACTTCCTCAAAGCTGGTGTATTGGTAGCAATCAAGACCAGTTTCGCCTTGCCTTGCGCAGAGTTTTCAATGCTTGTTTGTAACCCAAACAGTATTTGTCGGATTTCATTACCAAAGCCAACGGGAATTGGTGCTTTCTAAAGCCTTTTCTGTTTCTTTGGGGCAACCATTATGCTATTCTATAAAAGTGAGAAAAGACATGGTATCCAGCGAAGGAGGATTTTCTGACATCGTTTTTTATTTTCATAGCCAGCAAAAACAGCAACCAAGCAAGGGGCGAAGGCACAGTGAGAGACAGCCAGCAACAACTTGCAGAAACTGCACCACATTTTCTTTGTGTGCAGCGTATGCAAGTTGTGCGTTGGCTGCTCATACTCTATATTGCAATAACAACGCAAAATAAAAACAGAAGATAAGAAAATTCGCGAATTTTAAAAATACATTTATAAATATAGTATACCTATACTAATATTGTTATCTCATAGTTTTTATGTAACTTTAATGTTAATTTTTGCATACAAAAGTTCTATTTTTTCATATTTATCCACTGTAGTACTTACATTTTTTTATTTAAACAATTACATACATATATACTTACATAGTTCATGACCTTAAAAGTGGCGTATGTACTTTGATAGTGAGAGCTATTATCGTATAGACCATACATATATCTCTAACATTCGTATTAATTATGCATATTCATACAAATACATACATTTAAAATATATATAATATGAATGCTCGTTTTTTCATATATTAATTAAGTTAAAATTTAACTTTTAGAGACTGTAATAAGTATGAAGATGGAGTTAAATTATGTGAATAACAAAATTAATGAATATTTAATAAAAAAATATAAAATTAAACTGAGGACCAAATGTTACGGCGGATTGCTACTTGGTAGGACACTACCAAGTTATAAGCGCTCGTAATAAGGGGTGAGTGGAAGAAAGTAAAGAAAAACTCGTTAGTTCGTATAAACAAACAAAAGTACACAAGTTTATTAAAAGCAACGTTTAAAATGTAATAACAAGTGAACGTAATTGAATTTAAATTGAATTAATTAATCAAATCAAAATATATGGAAAGGAAATTTACCGAATATGGCTTACCTTGGGTAACTTGTGACCGCGAGTAAAATATAATTTAATGTGTATCCCCCGCCGAATAATAGCTCTCGCTCTTATCCGGTGGGGTACGGTTATCGGTTTCGACCGAGGTAAAAGTAAAAGCTCTGCGCATTAGGGTGTGCCTTAATATTTAGGCCGGTGGCCTAAACATGCCGCCCCCCTTGCAGCAGGCAATTTATCAAACGCGCTCAGCTGCCAAGACCCGAAAGGTAAGCAGTTATTTAAAACTATGTACATATGTATGTATTTTCTATTTTAATTTCGTCGCCCCTGTGCAGCGTCCGTGTTTGCGGTTCCTGTGGGTGAAAAGAAACGATTAGTAGCTATGGACGTGGGTTAATTTTAGTGCACTTTACTTAGTTATGTATGGTTTATTGCTGGTGGGCTCCCGAAACCACCAAGCCAAATATGGTTGCTTGTGTCAGCAGCCCCCCCACAGTCGATGGAGGTGCGCCACTGACCATAATGTTGGCGTAGACGTCGGCGCCTAGTGTAAGCCGGACTGGTGAGGACCGGTGGAATGTCGGATCCGCCAGCTTCATAAATTGAAATGGCGTTGATACTGACGGATCGAGTGACGTTGTCGGACTAAGCCGCGAATAGCGAGCGACTACTGTGGCCTGGGCTGTCACTTCTCCGACTACCCCATGCTTTCCGCGAAGGACGAGAGTGCACTTGGTGTGGTAGTGCGTGCCGGTGCGCTCCAAACGGAGGTCCTTTGCGAGGTTCGCGTCGATTATTGAGTTCGGCGTGCACGGATCGATGAGGGCGCGCACGATGTGGAGTTCACCCCCCGCCGCGATTCGGACCAAGGCCGTTGGAGCAATAGCTACGAAGGCGCGCGTTATAGTTAAGGGGGCCTCCCAAGGCGCCCTGTTCTGAAGCCAGACGGTGTCCTCTCGTGTATCGCGAGCGCTTCGCTTTGTGCTGTTGATTGCGTATGTTTTGGATACGGGGCCGCCCTGCCAGCGGTACGACGTGACGAGCGGGGCGGACGTGGCTCCGCGTCGGCACGGCGCCCTCCGAAGGACGGTGCGATGGGCGGAAAGGACGTGTCTCCGCGCCATCCCCGCGTGGAATATTTGAGGGCTTCTCATGGTGAAGGAGCGGTCGAAAGCGGCGATGTTCCAAAGCAACCGGTGAAGCCTGGACGTCTTCCCTGCGATTAGCTTCTTCGTCAGCTACTTCCTCTGCCCATGTTAACGTCTTCTCCGCGACGTGGATGGAAAGTGCTCCCTCCGAGCTTGCGTCATCGTCGTCGTCGTGGACGGTCGGTGGTGCCTCGTCGGTATGTGTCGAAGTATGGTGCTGTTGATTGCACCGGTGGCACCGATCTTCGCTGGGGCATGACCTCCTCTGGTGAAAAGGTGACAGGCAGTTAGTGCAGTACCGCGCGTCGATGATCACCCTTAATCGCTCCACATTGGACAAGCCCCGGTAAATTGGGCACAGTCGAATACTGTGCGACTTCTGGCACAGGCGGCACGGAATAGTAAACGTGACGCCCCGAGTTTCCGCCTTTTTGCGTTGGATGCTGAAGCCAGTCATTC
>OX608078.1:88334123-88666168 GCA_951509765.1 Sphenella marginata
AATGACCTGGCGTTAGGGCTTGCAGATCATCGGGGTCCTGAGACATTTGGGAGAGCGGTCTGGAATTAAGGACTGCCTCAATTCGAATTAGGAGAGTGTTGAACTCCTCAAAGGTGAATTTTTGGTTTCCAGTAACTTTCGTAAAGTGAATTTTGAAGCTCTTAACTGCTGCTTCCCAGAGACCTCCCATATGAGGGGCGTATGGATATTTATATAATGCATATTTATTTCCGATGTCTTCGGCGGTTTCTTTAAGAAATGTGGAGAATTCTCTTTGTAGGCTTCGTTGGGCTCCTATGAACGTCTTGCCGTTGTCGGACATCATTTTAGAGGGCAGGCCTCGGCGGCCAACAAAACGAGCAAATGCCGCTTTGAAAGATTCGGTAGTGAGGTCTGAGCAGACTTCTAAATGTATGGCTTTGGTAGAAAAGCAGACGAAGACGCAGACGTATGCTTTGGCGTAAGATGCACGTCGGAGAATTGACGTTTTCACGAGGAATGGCCTGCAAAATCCACTCCAGTGGTGTGAAAGGGTAGTGAATAAGTCACACGTTCCGGGGATAGAGCTGCCATCAATTGAGATTGCATCTGTTGTTTGTATATGGTGCATTTCTTGCACTTAAATATGCATTTTTTCACCTTCTGTTTTAGGCGGCGAATATAATATTCTTGTTGTACCATGCGAATCATTAATTGTTTCTCGGCATGAAGTAGTGTTGAATGTAGGAATTCCAAGAAGAGAGTGCAATATCGTGAATTGTCGGGTATGATAATGGGATGACGTTCGTTGTAACTCAGTTCTGCATAGGCGAGGCGTCCATTAACTCGTAATAGTCCCATTTCGTCCAAGAAGGGGTTGAGCGGGAGTAACGGACTTCTTTTATCGAGTGACTTTGCAGCTTGGAGGTCTGCGATCTCCTCTCCATAATGCTTTTGCTGAGCGTTCGCAATGAGTTGCACCTTCGCCTGGTTAATCTCTTCATGGGTGAGGTCAATGGAAGATGGTATTAGCTCGTTTCTGGTGTTCAGGATAAATCGGCGACTGTAGGCGTGGACTCTCAACGCTCTAGAGAATGACGAGAACCGATCCATAAAATCATGATCTACCAGTGCGTGGAGGGCTTCTATCCGTCGTTGTTCTGGGGGTGAGTCATTTTCCTGGATATCTTTGGGCCATTAGTGGGGGAATTTAAGAGCCACTTTGGGCCGTTCCACCAGATAGAACAGTCGATCAAGTCCTGCGACCGACATCCTCGCGTGCCCAAATCTGCTGGGTTGTCTCCGCTAGGCACATGTCGCCACGTAGCGTTACTGACATTGTCGAGTATCTGGGATATGCGGTTTGCTACATATGTCTTCCATGTATGTGGCGGCTTTTCGAGCCAAGCCAGCACTATGGAGGAGTCTGTCCACAGAGTCAAGCTGCTCTCTGTGAGTTTAAGTGAAAATCGGATATGCTTCACTAATTTGGAGAGGAGCCATGCTCCACAGAGCTCTAATCGGGGGAGACTTACTGTTTGTAGAGGTGCGACTTTACTTTTTGCTACGAGTAAATGCGAGGAAACAGAGTTATCGCTGTGTTGAACTCTTAAATAGACACATGCACAGTATGCCTTTTCAGAGGCATCGCAGAAACCATGTATCTGAGTGGGGTCGTTGGGTGTGAATTGAACCCAACGTGGGATTTTTATATCTCCAATTGATGATAGATTTTCCGTAAAGGATTTCCATTTGAGAAATGAACCAGGTTTGACGTGCTCATCCCAATCCGTTCCTTCCATCCAGAGCTGTTGCAGGAGAGTTTTTGCTACTATCATTATAGGCGATAGCCATCCTGCCGCGTCGAAAAGTTTCGCGACGGACGAGAGAATATGTCGCTTGGTTGCCGAGTTTGCGTCTGGTATGGGGTCGTAAGAATAAGAGAAGGCGTCTTCGATTGCGTTCCAGCGAACTCCGAGAGTTTTTGTGGAGCTTGAGTCGTAGAATTTTAGAAAGTCAGCATCGAGAAGATCACACTCGGGGATTGATTCCAATATTTCTGAGTGGTTGGCTGTCATTTTTTTCAGAGGGAAGCCTGCTGACTTTAGTGCTTCGATCAGCTGAGTCATGGTTTCGCGAATGGACTGTATGTTATGTCCGCCTGAGAGTATATCATCCACGTAGGTTTCTCGCAGGAGAACGTTGGTGGCGAGGGGGAGTTCAGCTCTGCAGTCTTCTGCGAGCTGCTGTAGGGTGCGAATCGCCAAGTAGGGTGCACAGTTAACACCGAAGGTTACTGTTTTTAATTTAAAATCTTCAACTTGGCCTTGAGGAGATGGACGAAAGAGTATTCGTTGGAAGTCTTGATCTTCCTTGTGGACGTATATTTGCCGATATATTTTTTCAATAGTTTTACTACCGGGTTTGAGTACGGCATGATGTGGTAAGTAAAATGAGAAATACTTTCCATCACGTATAATTTCCCGAGGGGTTGTGGGCTCCATATGATCTAGGGTTAGGTATTCCGCTAAGACGTTGGAGTAGGTCGTTCGTAGCTCTGGTTTTTTCTCAATGATTCGTTCTATGCTGAGGTATTGTTGTTGAGCAGAGGGTCTAGAGTGCCCTAAAGCTATTGAGTTGGGAAACGAGTCTTTAAATAGGAGTTTTACTACGTAGCGGCCATCATTTCTTCGGAATGTGGTACTTTTGTAGAGCTCTTCACATATAAGGTCATCGTCTTTAAGAGAGGAAGCCGATGGCACTTCTTCTTGCTCCCAAAACCTTTTGAGTAGGTCTTCAAGGGAATCCTTTTGAGTCTCAACTACTTGAGTTGAGAAAGTTGAGATCTGTTCCTTCAGCGGCCCGCTTAATATCCACCCGAAGATTGTGTTCTGAGCTATTAAACTTCCAGCTACATTGGTTTTTAGGCCCGGAATCAGTATTTGAGGGAGTATGTCGCTACCTTTTACCATATCTATCTTGGCAGGTGCGAAGCAGTTAGAGTCTGCTAGAGAAAGTGTTGAGTACTCTTTGAGGTCTATATAAGATACTTTAAACGTTGGCAAGAATTGCGTCAGTTGAGGGAGTATGATCGCCTTAGTTGCGATTTTAATATTGAGATCTGGAGAACATATGGTGATAGAGCACACCTTATCTGCTTTCTGGACTGTTCGTCCGCCCATTCCCAATATTTCGTAATTGGTATTCTGAACGGGTAGACCAAGTAGCTTTTGTATTCTAGAGGTTACAAAAGTTTTTTGGGATCCTTGGTCTAGAAGAGCACGAATAGTAAAGGTTTCTCCGTTGTTTAGCACGGGAATGTTTGCCGTTGGGAGCAAGGTTTGCTCTCTACTACTAGAAACGTGTGAGAGTACATTCTCCGTGCTATTTTGAGTAGTTGACTCCGAGTTCACCGATGCCGCCTGTTGAGAGGTACAAGGCTTTTCTCCATCGATGGTTACGTGAGATGTGAAGAGATTTTTTTTGGTTTCGCATTATTTTGCGTTTGGTTGCTGGTTGAGTAGTGCAGAAGGGAGTGGTGTCTTTTTTGACAGTAAACGCAAGTGAAACTGCCGCCGCATTGTCGTTCTGAGTGGGAGTAAGCCAAACAGTTCTGGCAATATTTACTTTCCCTTACGAATTTGTTTCTGTCTTGGACTGAGAGCTCTTTGAATTTGACGCAATTCATCAGCGAATGATTGCTGTTGCATAATTTGCAGGAGGCTTGCCTTTTTGGGTCAGTGTGCAACGAGTGTGTCTTGTTCCTTGAGTGGAATGAGTTATTGGTAGGAGTAGAAGAACGCGAGGTGAAATTAGGTTGATTAGGCTTTGGTTTGTTAGGCCTATATGTGGTTAGGCGTTCAACTACCTCATACCGAGTAGTCAGGAACTGGTCCAATTCGGACCACAGAGGAAGTTCCTTGCGGGAATTCAGTGACTGCTCCCATAACGCTAGAGTTTCTTGTGGGAGTTTGGAGGAACAGAGGTGTACAAGTATCGGGTCCCAATTATCTGTGGAAACACCGTTAGCTTTAAGGATTGAGAGGCAATTATTTATTGTGGTTTGCACGTACTGTATCCGTTCTCCATTTTCACTGGTTACGGGTTGTATATTTAAAAGGGTTTTAAGTTGATTGTCTACGAGAATTCTTCGATTCTCATATCGACTCTTTAATGCGTTCCACGCGAGTTCAAAACTCCGATCATTTAATGGGTAATTTTTTATAAGGAGGGATGCTTTTCCCCGGGTTTTTTGACTTAAATGGTAGAGTTTTTGGGCCGGAGAGAGTTTGGGATGGCTAATGTACACTGCAGTGTACACTGCAGTGAACATGTCCCGAAAGGATGGCCAGTCTTCATATCCTCCGTAGAAGACCTCTGTGTCGCATGCAGGTACTTTTAAATAAGTTGAGTTACCAAGAGGGGGGAGAGGCTGGAACTGAGTTGGGACATTTAACGCTGCTGCTGTTGGTATCGGCTGAAGTCTGCTGAGGAGCTCATTAATGCGAAGTCTTGTACCTAGTCCGGAATCGTTTGCTGCATCATAGTTCGTTTCGCTTGCTGCTCGGGTGTTTTCTTCAATGTTGCTCATTTGAAGATTCTCGTTCGCTGTATCCACCAAAGCCATATGTCGGTTGAGTTGGTCCAGGTATGTCTTGAGACTGGACTCCGCGTGATCAACCTCGCTTGGATTCCAAAATTTTTGGCAATATTTCTCAAGCCTAGAGACTTCGTATTTAAATTTTTTGTGCAGTAAGATCGCTTCTTCCTCGTCACTTTGTGATTTCGATCGCGTTTTCACTCCTTGTTGGGGTTGGAGAGTTTGGGGTTTTTCTTGTTTGTCTTCGCCTGGACCGCCCATCTTGTATATTTATAAATTAAGGATTGAGTTTTAAGGGGTTACGATTTAAATAAATTTTACTTCAGATTTGAAGTATTGTGTCCCACTGTATTTGCTTGGGCAATTTATTAAGAGAGGGATTACTTGCCTTAGCGCTTCTAAGCACAAGAATGTGTGTGTTTAAATTTTTTCTTTATTGGAAATTGAAGACAACCCACCAGAAAATGCAGTGAGATGCAACTAATGGAGTTCGAAAAAATATAAAATACAGGGTGAGTAAGTAATTGCTTTAATTTAGCTAATATAGTTTTGGGTTAATATCTATTTAAATATGGATAATTATTTGAGTAAAATTGTTTGTTTAATTTTAGGGTGGAGCACCGGTTATTTAATTTTACGTCGCAACGGGATGTGAGAGAGAGTATAAAAAAACAGTATAGGTTGGAATTCAGGAGAACACTTCCAGTGGAGTCTAACGGGTAAGTATGTGATGAGGTAAGTATATGAGGAGGTGAGTATTTGAATATGAATATATACGTATATATATAAACGTTTTTAGAGATAGAGAAAAATATATATGAGAAATATATGTATATATAAGACGAGCTCGGCGGAATTTTTATTATGTAAAATGAGAAAATTAATCTTTTTGAGAAAAACGGCATTTTGTATTTGTACCCAAGGTGTCGTCAAAATTACCGTTTGTGAAATGGAATTTTGAGTATAATTCCGCCGTACTTATATATTCGTATGTTTTGGGCAAGGTGTACTTACTTGGGCATATTTTTACTTTACCAGCTTTACAGGACTTAGAATTTGGAGTCGGTGTTGCTGTTGGGTGGTATTCCTTGTCGTTGATCTGCTGAGCTTTGTGTAGGTTGTAGCTTGCTTGTTGTGACTTTTGCTTCTCACTTGGTGGTCTGGGAATTCTCTTTTGTTGTAGTTAGGTTTGCCGCTGTTTGCAGGTATACTGCTCACGGTGTTAAAAAATTTGCAAAATATATTTAGTGCCGTTACTTTTTGTTGGCCACTATTACAGGTATACTGCTCGTGGTGAGAAAATTTATGTGATCTTGTTTTTTCTTTCAAAAAGGTATATTTTATGTGTGTAACCAATTTTTTTGTTAAAAATTTTCAATTTTCGTATACAATTTTTTTTTTTTGAGCACGGGCTAATTTTCGCACTTTTTGCGCACGGCGTAATGTGGAAGAAAACCACTTTTTGCAGCGATTAACTTAGCTTTTAAATTTTTCTATTTTGTAACTTTTCGGTTTTTTTTTTTTTTGATACGGTCTAATGTGCGCACCTTTTTTTCTTTTTTCTTTTTTAATAAAAATATAAATTATTTTTTGCCCACTTTTCCATAAAAAATTTTACTTAAATTTTTGTTCGGATTTTTACACAAACTGCACCACTGTCCTTATTTTTGCAGTACTAGGAAATAACTGCGTATGTAAGTATACAGATTTTAACTTTTTATTGTCACCCACTTTGTAGGTTTCACTTCTGTAGCTGTTGTTTTCTCTCACAAATTATGTACATGTTTATGTATATGTTTATTATTTTTTTTGCTTTTATGTACATATGTACATATGTAGGTATTCTTTAAAAAAAATTTACGTAGAACCTTTGTATTTTATTTGATTTAAAACTCACACTTTTAATCACTTTATGTATATTGTTTAATTAATTTGTATTTTATATATGTATGTATGTATGTCTAAATTGTTTGTTTTGCACTATATTTAAATTTTTTCTTTTTCAGCGCGCCGCGAATGCCGAATTTATACTTATGGTAAGTTTGTTAACTTTCATAAATTATATTTTATTTTGTAATGAATGTATTTTTAATTTTTGTTTATAGGTCACTGATTCACACTTATGGCACCAAAATCTTCACCAACTAATTAGGTAGGCACTACTCCTTTTAAAGAAAACGCGCTTTTAACTTTAACAATATCAAACTTTATATATATTTTAAATATAGGTATAAAATATGCGGGGTTTGAGCGAGCGAATATAATCGTTTTGAGGATAGCGAACGACTAACTTTAAAGCGGTCCATTACATTCCATTGGACCGCTTGATTTCTTAAAGAGAGTAAGATTTTTATGTATATTTATTCCAGAAACGGTAAGTTAATAATTTATTTACAGGGTGCAAAGGTACGAAGGTAGGTATTTTAGGATTTAAATATTCGAAAGGTAAGTATACAAAATTCATGGTTTTAAGCAAATGTAAGTATTTAACAGGTAAGTATTTAAATATGTATGTATTAAAGGTAAGTAATTATTTTGAAATGGTAAGTATGTATCAACGTATTTGAAATTTTATGTTTTTCTGCAGATAAGGTCAATCATCAAACTCGATGAGATTCTCGCTCATGTCCTCGACATAGGTATGGGATGGCCCCAGGTTTCATTTGGACTTCGATACATTTCGATAAATTTATCGACAACTGAGTTATCGGTCAAAATGCAACTGCCGAAAAACCTGAATATTACCCTACAATATGTGAATCAAACAAAAGGGGATTGCACGCGGACAGGTAACAGACCATTACTTTTTGATATTTTTTTTCCATATAACTCTGAGTATACTTGACCTATACTTATGATACATATATGTATGGGATGGCCCCAGGTTTCATTTTGGCTTCATTATATTTCGATAAATTTATCGACAACTGAGTTATCGGTCAAAATGCAATTGCCGAAAAACCTTAATATTACCCTACAATATGTGAATCAAACAAAAGGGGATGGACCCAGGTTTCATTTGAACTTGGGTATATTTCGATAAAATTATCGACAACTCAGTTATCGGTCAAAATGCGATTATGGAAAGATCTTAATATTACCCTACAATATGGGTAACAAACAAAAGGGGATGACACGCGGACAGGTTACAGGCTGGATGTAAGTATAGACAATTTTTTTTTAAATTGTGAGGGTTCGGCCTTTCTAGGGACCATTACTTTTTGATATTTTTTTCCATATAACTCTGAGTATACTTGACCCATACTTATGATACATACAGGTATGGGATGGCCACAGGTTTCATTTTGACTTCATTATATTTCGATAAATTTATCGACAACTGAGTTATCGGTCAAAATGCGATTACCGAAAGATCTTAATATTACCCTACAATATGAGTATCAAACAAAAGGGGATGGCACGCGGACAGGTTACAGTCTGGATGTAGGTATAGGCAATTTTTTTTTAATTTGTGAGGGTTCGGCCGTTCTAGGAACCATTACTTTTTGATATTTTTTTGCCATATAACTCTGAGTATAATTGACCCATACTTACGATACATATAGGTATGGGATGGCCCCAGGTTTCATTTGGACTTCGATAAATTCATCGACAACTGAGTTATCGGTGAAAATGCGATTACCGAAAGATCTTAATATTACCCTACAATATGAGTATCAAACAAAAAGGGATGGCACGCGGACAGGTAACAGACCATTACTTTTTGATATTTTTTTTCCATATAACTCTGAGTATACCTGACCCATACTTATGATACATAGAGGTATGGGATGGCCCCAGGTTTCATTTTGACTTCACTATATTTCGATACATTTATCGACAACTGAGTTATCGGTCAAAATGCGCTTGCCGAAAAACCTTAATATTACCCTACAATATGGGAATCAAACAAAAGGGGATGGACCCAGGTTTCATTTGGACTTCGATATATTTAAATAAATTTATCGACAACTGAGTTATCGGTCAAAATGCGATTACGGAAAGATCTTAATATTACCCTACAATATAAGTATCAAACAAAAGGGGATGGCACGCGGACAGGTTACAGTCTGGATGTAAGTAGAGGGATTTTTTTTAAATTCGTGAGGGTTCGGCCGTTCTAGGGACCATTAATTTTTTATATTTTTTTTCCATATAACTCTGAGTGTACTTCACCCATACTTATGATACATATAGGTATGGGATGGCCCCAGGTTTCATTTTGACTTCAATATATTTCGATAAATTTATCGACAACTGAGTTATCGGTCAAAATGCAATTGCCGAAAAACCTGAATATTACCCTACAATATGTGAATCAAACAAAAGGGGATGGCACGCGGACAGGTAACAGACCATTACTTTTTGATATTTTTTTTTCCATATAACTCTGAGTATACTTGACCTATACTTATGATACATATACGTAGGTATGGGATGGCCCCAGGTTTCATTTTGACTTCAATATATTTCGATAAATTTATCGACAACTGAGTTATCGGTCAAAATGCAATTGCCGAAAAACCTGAATATTACCCTACAATATGTGAATCAAACAAAAGGGGATGGCACGCGGATAGGTAACAGACCATTACTTTTTGAAATTTTTTTCCATATAAATCTGAGTATACTTGACCTATACCTTTGATACATATAGGTATTGGATGGCCCCAGGTTTCATTTTGACTTCATTATATTTCGATAAATTTATCGACAACTGAGTTATCGGTCAAAATGCAATTGCCGAAAAACCTTAATATTACCCTACAATATGTGAATCAAACAAAAGGGGATGGACCCAGGTTTCATTTGGACTTCGATATATTTAAATAAATTTATCGACAACTGAGTTATCGGTCAAAATACGATTACCGAAAGATCTTAATATTACCCTACAATATGTGTATCAAACAAAAGGGGATGGCACGCGGACAGGTTACAGTCTGAAAGTAAGTATAGGGAATTTTTTAATTTTTAATTTTTGAGGGTTTGGCCGTTCTAGGAACCATTACTTTTTGATATTTTTTCCATATAACTCTGCGTATACTGGACCCATACTTATGATACATATAGGTATGGGATGGCCCCAGGTTTCATTTTGACTTCAATATATTTCGATAAATTTACCGACAACTGAGTTATCGGTCAAAATGCGATTGCCGAAAAACCTTATTATTACCCTACAATATGAGTATCAAACAAAAGAGGATGGCACGCGGACAGGTTACAGTTTGGATGTAAGTATAGGCAATTTTTTTTTAATTTGTGAGGGTTCGGCCGTTCTAGGGACCATTACTTTTTGATATTTTTTTTCCATATAACTCTGAGTATACTTGACCCATACTTATGATACATATAGGTATGGGATGGCCCCAAGTTTCATTTTGACTTCAATATATTTCGATAAATTTATCGACAACTGAGTTATCGGTCAAAATGCTATTTCCGAAAAAGCTGAATATTACCCTACAATATGTGAATCAAACAAAAGGGGATGGCACGCGGACAGGTAACAGACCATTACTTTTTGATATTTTTTTCCATATAACCCTGAGTATACTTGACCTATACTTATGATACATATAGGTATGGGATGGCCCCAGGTTTCATTTTGACTTCATTATATTTCGATAAATTTATCGACAACTGAGTTATCGGTCAAAATGCAATTGCCTAAAAACCTTAATATTACCCTACAATATGTGAATCAAACAGAAGGGGATGGACCCAGGTTTCATTTGAACTTGGGTATACAGTCGAACTCCCATAACTCAAACTTCTATAACTCGAATTTTCTATAACTCGAACGAAAATGGTTGGCAAGTAGCGTTAAGAATGAATTTACATACAAATTTTGTTCCATAACTCGAACTTCCATAACTCGAAGTTCTCCATAACTCGAAAGAAAGTCCATACACATTCCATATAAAGCATTTCTATAACTCGAAGTAACGCATATTTGACTTGAATTTCGCTTCACAATTCGGGGAAATCCCTTTTTGTACATGAAATGCTTTCTTTGGAAGTTTGCTTTGTAGTTCGGGGAATTCCTTTTGTGACATCGAATGTACGAATCGTGGCTAAAAGCAAACGATATAACAACCAATGCCAGTCCTCAAGATTATTTTGAAGTAGATAGCGAGCTTTGCACAAGTGGCTTCACTACAGAAAATGACATTGTGGAGCAATACTGCCCTGAATTGGAGGATGCAAACGTAGACGTAGCAGGAATCGAGAGTGATGAAGAGTCTTCGGAGGAAGAAACTATTAATCAGCCTTCCAGAATTGATGTAGAAAACTCTTTTCGAACATTGAGTTTATATTTGACAACCAATGACACTACTAATTATGAACACTACAAGGCCTTAAGCACATTGGAGTCCTTTTTTGCGAAAAAAACCAAAAAAAAAGTTAACTTTCAGTCATTAATTTCAGAATATTTCCCTGCATTGTAACTTTCTTTAATAGTTTTTTGTAAAACAATGTTTTAAAATACAAATTGCCATTCAAATGTAGTTTAAAAATACAAACATGTATGAAATTGACTTTTTCTTACTAAAAATTAAAAAATTTGATAATTCGAAGTCTCCGTAACTCGAACTTTGTTGTGGGATTTAGGCGATTCGAGTTATGGATGTTCGACTGTATTTCGATAAAATTATCGACAACTGAGTTATCGGTCAAAATGCGATAACCGAAAGATCTTAATATTACCCTACAATATGAGTATCAAACAAAAGGGGATGGCACGCGGACAGGTTACAGTCTGGATGTAAGTATAGGCAATTTTTTTTTAATTTGTGAGGGTTCGGCCGTTCTAGGGACCATTAATTTTTATATTTTTTTTCCATATAACTCTGAGTGTACTTCACCCATACTTATGATACATATAGGTATGGGATGGCCCCAGGTTTCATTTTGACTTCATTATATTTCGATAAATTTATCGACAACTGAGTTATCGGTCAAAATGCAATTGCCTAAAAACCTTAATATTACCCTACAATATGTGAATCAAACAGAAGGGGATGGACCCAGGGTTCATTTGAACTTGGGTATATTTCGATAAAATTATCGACAACTGAGTTATCGGTCAAAATGCGATAACCGAAAGATCTTAATATTACCCTACAATATGTGTATCAAACAAAAGGGGATGGCACGCGGACAGGTTACAGTCTGAAAGTAAGTATAGGGAATTTTTTAATTTTTAATTTTTGAGGGTTTGGCCGTTCTAGGAACCATTACTTTTTGATATTTTTTCCATATACCTCTGCGTATACTGGACCCATACTTATGATACATATAGGTATGGGATGGCCCCAGGTTTCATTTTGACTTCAATATATTTCGATAAATTTACCGACAACTGAGTTATCGGTCAAAATGCGATTGCCGAAAAACCTTATTATTACCCTACAATATGAGTATCAAACAAAAGAGGATGGCACGCTGACAAGTTACAGCCTGGAAGTAAGTATAGGGAATTTTTTTTTTTAATTTTTCAGGGTTCGGCCGTTCTAGGGACCATTACTTTTTGATATTTTTTTTCCATATAACTCTGAGTATACTTGACCCATACTTATGATACATATAGGTATGGGATGGCCCCAGGTTTCATTTTGACTTCATTATATTTCGATAAATTTATCGACAACTGAGTTACCGGTCAAAATGCGATTTCCGAAAAACCTTAATATTACCCTACAATATGGGTATAAAACAAAAGGGGATGGACCCAGGTTTCATTTGGACTTCGATATATTTAAATAAATTTATCGACAACTGAGTTATCGGTAAAATTCGATTTCCGAAAGATCTTAATATTACCCTACAATATGAGTATCAAACAGAAGGGGATGGCAAGCGGACAGGTTACAGTCTGGATGTAAGTATAGGCAATTTTTTTTTAATTTGTGAGGGTTCGGCCGTTCTAGGGACCATTACTTTTTGATATTTTTTTTCCATATAACTCTGAGTATAGTTAACCCATACTTATGATACATATAGGTATGGGATGGCCCCAGGTTTCATTTTGACTTCAATATATTTCGATAAATTTATCGACAACTGAGTTATAGGTCAAAATGCAATTGCCGAAAAACCTTAATATTACCCTACAATATGTGAATCAAACAAAAGGGGATGGACCTAGGTTTCATTTGAACTTGGGTGTATTTCGATAAAATTATCGACAACTCAGTTATCGGTCAAAATGCGATAACCGAAAGATCTTAATATTACCCTACAATATGAGTATCAAACAAAAGGGGATGGCACGCGGACAGGTAACAGACCATTACTTTTTGAAATTTTTTTTCCATATAACCCTGAGTATACTTGACCTATACTTATGATACATATAGGTATGGGATGGCCCCAGGTTTCATTTTGACTTCATTATATTTCGATAAATTTATCGACAACTGAGTTATCGGTCAAAATGCAATTGCCTAAAAACCTTAATATTACCCTACAATATGTGAATCAAACAGAAGGGGATGGACCCAGGTTTCATTTGAACTTGGGTATATTTCGATAAAATTATCGACAACTGAGTTATCGGTCAAAATGCGATAACCGAAAGATCTTAATATTACCCTACAATATGAGTATCAAACAAAAGGGGATGGCACGCGGACAGGTTACAGTCTGGATGTAAGTATAGGCAATTTTTTTTTAATTTTTCAGGGTTCGGCCGTTCTAGGGACCATTACTTTTTATATTTTTTTTCCATATAACTCTGAGTATACTTGACCCATACTTATGATACATATAGGTATGGGATGGCCCCAGGTTTCATTTTGACTTCATTATATTTCGATAAATTTATCGACAACTGAGTTACCGGTCAAAATGCGATTGCCGAATGACCATAATATTACCCTACAATATGGATATCAAACAAAAGGGGATGGCACGCGGACAGGTTACAGTCTGGATGTAAGTATAGGCCATTTTTTTTTAATTTGTGAGGGTTCGGCCGTTCTAGGGACCATTACTTTTTGATATTTTTTTTCCATATAACTCTGAGTATACTTGACCCATACTTATGATACATATAGGTATGGGATGGCCCCAAGTTTCATTTTGACTTCAATATATTTCGATAAATTTATCGACAACTGAGTTATCGGTCAAAATGCTATTTCCGAAAAAGCTGAATATTACCCTACAATATGTGAATCAAACAAAAGGGGATGGCACGCGGACAGGTAACAGACCATTACTTTTTGATATTTTTTTCCATATAACCCTGAGTATACTTGACCTATACTTATGATACATATAGGTATGGGATGGCCCCAGGTTTCATTTTAACTTCATTATATTTCGATAAATTTATCGACAACTGAGTTATCGGTCAAAATGCAATTGCCTAAAAACCTTAATATTACCCTACAATATGTGAATCAAACAGAAGGGGATGGACCCAGGTTTCATTTGAACTTGGGTATATTTCGATAAAATTATCGACAACTGAGTTATCGGTCAAAATGCGATAACCGAAAGATCTTAATATTACCCTACAATATGAGTATCAAACAAAAGGGATGGCACGCGGACAGGTTACAGTCTGGATGTAAGTATAGGCAATTTTTTTTTAATTTGTGAGGGTTCGGCCGTTCTAGGGACCATTAATTTTTTATATTTTTTTTCCATATAACTCTGAGTGTACTTCACCCATACTTATGATACATATAGGTATGGGATGGCCCCAGGTTTCATTTTGACTTCATTATATTTCGATAAATTTATCGACAACTGGGTTATCGGTCAAAATGCAATTGCCGAAAAACTTTAATATTACCCTACAATATGTGAATCAAACAAGACTGGATGGACCCAGGTTTCATTTGAACTTGGGTATGTTTCGATAAAATTATCGACAACTGAGTTATCGGTCAAAATGCGATAACCGAAAGATCTTAATATTACCCTACAATATGAGTATCAAACAAAAGGGGATGGCACGCGAACAGGTTACAGTCTGGATGTAAGTATAGGTAATTTTTTTTTAATTTGTGAGGGTTCGGCCGTTCTAGGGACTATTACTTTTTGATATTTTTTTTCCATATAACTCTGAGTATACTTGACCCATACTTATGATACCTACATATAGGTATGGGATGGCCCCAGGTTTCATTTTGACTTCAATATATTTCGATAAATTTATCGACAACTGAGTTATCGGTCAAAATGCAATTGCCGAAAAACCTGAATATTACCCTACAATATGTGAATCAAACAAAAGGGGATGGCACGCGGATAGGTAACAGACCATTACTTTTTGAAATTTTTTTCCATATAAATCTGAGTATACTTGACCTATACTTATGATACATATAGGTATGGGATGGCCCCAGGTTTTATTTTGACTTCATTATATTTCGATAAATTTATCGACAACTGAGTTATCGGTCAAAATGCAATTGCCGAAAAACCTTAATATTACCCTACAATATGTGAATCAAACAAAAGGGGATGGACCCAGGTTTCATTTGGACTTCGATATATTTAAATAAATTTATCGACAACTGAGTTATCGGTCAAAATACGATTACCGAAAGATCTTAATATTACCCTACAATATGTGTATCAAACAAAAGGGGATGGCACGCGGACAGGTTACAGCCTGAAAGTAAGTATAGGGAATTTTTTAATTTTTAATTTTTGAGGGTTTGGCCGTTCTAGGAACCATTACTTTTTGATATTTTTTCCATATAACTCTGCGTATACTGGACCCATACTTATGATACATATAGGTATGGGATGGCCCCAGGTTTCATTTTGACTTCAATATATTTCGATAAATTTACCGACAACTGAGTTATCGGTCAAAATGCGATTGCCGAAAAACCTTATTATTACCCTACAATATGAGTATCAAACAAAAGAGGATGGCACGCTGACAAGTTACAGCCTGGAAGTAAGTATAGGGAATTTTTTTTTTTAATTTTTCAGGGTTCGGCCGTTCTAGGGACCATTACTTTTTGATATTTTTTTTTCCATATAACTCTGAGTATACTTGACCCATACTCATGATACATATAGGTATGGGATGGCCCCAGGTTTCATTTTGACTTCATTATATTTCGATAAATTTATGGACAACTGAGTTACCGGTCAAAATGCGATTTCCGAAAAACCTTAATATTACCCTACAATATGGGTATAAAACAAAAGGGGATGGACCCAGGTTTCATTTGGACTTCGATATATTTAAATAAATTTATCGACAACTGAGTTATCGGTCAAAATTCGATTACCGAAAGATCTTAATATTACCCTACAATATGAGTATCAAACAGAAGGGGATGGCACGCGGACAGGTTACAGTCTGGATGTAAGTATAGGCAATTTTTTTTTAATTTGTGAGGGTTCGGCCGTTCTAGGGACCATTACTTTTTGATATTTTTTTTCCATATAACTCTGAGTATACTTAACCCATACTTATGATACATATAGGTATGGGATGGCCCCAGGTTTCATTTTGACTTCAATATATTTCGATAAATTTACCGACAACTGAGTTATCGGTCAAAATGCGATTGCCGAAAAACCTTATTATTACCCTACAATATGTGAATCAAACAAAAGGGGATGGCACGCGGACAGGTAACAGACCATTACTTTTTGATATTTTTTTTCCATATAACTCTGAGTATACTGGACCCATACTTATGATACATATAGGTATGGGATGGCCCCAGGTTTCATTTTGACTTCATTATATTTCGATAAATTTATCGACAACTGAGTTACCGGTCAAAATGCGATTTCCGAAAAACCTTAATATTACCCTACAATATGGGTATAAAACAAAAGGGGATGGACCCAGGTTTCATTTGGACTTCGATATATTTAAATAAATTTATCGATAACTGAGTTATCGGTGAAAATTCGATTACCGAAAAACCTTAATATTACCCTACAATATGTGAATCAAACAAAAGGGGATGGCACGCGGACAGGTTACAGTCTGGATGTAAGTATAGGCAATTTTTTTTTAATTTGTGAGGGTTCGGCCGTTCTAGGGACCATTACTTTTTGATATTTTTTTGTCCATATAACTCTGAGTATACTTAACCCATACTTATGATACATATAGGTATGGGATGGCCCCAGGTTTCATTTTGACTTCAATATATTTCGATAAATTTATGGACAACTGAGTTACCGGTCAAAATGCGATTTCCGAAAAACCTTAATATTACCCTACAATATGGGTATAAAAGAAAAGGGGATGGACCCAGGTTTCATTTGGACTTCGATATATTTAAATAAATTTATCGATAACTGAGTTATCGGTGAAAATTCGATTACCGAAAAACCTTAATATTACCCTACAATATGTGAATCAAACAAAAGGGGATGGCACGCGGACAGGTTACAGTCTGGATGTAAGTATAGGCAATTTTTTTTTAATTTGTGAGGGTTCGGCCGTTCTAGGGACCATTACTTTTTGATATTTTTTTGTCCATATAACTCTGAGTATACTTGACCCATACTTATGATACATATAGGTATGGGATGGCCCCAGGTTTCATTTTGACTTCATTATATTTCGATAAATTTATGGACAACTGAGTTACCGGTCAAAATGCGATTTCCGAAAAACCTTAATATTACCCTACAATATGGGTATAAAAGAAAAGGGGATGGACCCAGGTTTCATTTGGACTTCGATATATTTAAATAAATTTATCGACAACTGAGTTATCGGTCAAAATTCGATTACCGAAAGACCTTAATATTACCCTACAATATGAGTATCAAACAGAAGGAGATGGCACGCGGACAGGTTACAGTCTGGATGTAAGTATAGGCAATTTTTTTTTAATTTGTGAGGGTTCGGCCGTTCTAGGGACCATTACTTTTTGATATTTTTTTTCCATATAACTCTGAGTATACTTGACCCATACTTATGATACCTACATATAGGTATGGGATGGCCCCAGGTTTCATTTTGACTTCAATATATTTCGATAAATTTATCGACAACTGAGTTATCGGTCAAAATGCAATTGCCGAAAAACCTGAATATTACCCTACAATATGTGAATCAAACAAAAGGGGATGGCACGCGGATAGGTAACAGACCATTACTTTTTGAAATTTTTTTCCATATAAATCTGAGTATACTTGACCTATACTTATGATACATATAGGTATGGGATGGCCCCAGGTTTTATTTTGACTTCATTATATTTCGATAAATTTATCGACAACTGAGTTATCGGTCAAAATGCAATTGCCGAAAAACCTTAATATTACCCTACAATATGTGAATCAAACAAAAGGGGATGGACCCAGGTTTCATTTGGACTTCGATATATTTAAATAAATTTATCGACAACTGAGTTATCGGTCAAAATACGATTACCGAAAGATCTTAATATTACCCTACAATATGTGTATCAAACAAAAGGGGATGGCACGCGGACAGGTTACAGCCTGAAAGTAAGTATAGGGAATTTTTTAATTTTTAATTTTTGAGGGTTTGGCCGTTCTAGGAACCATTACTTTTTGATATTTTTTCCATATAACTCTGCGTATACTGGACCCATACTTATGATACATATAGGTATGGGATGGCCCCAGGTTTCATTTTGACTTCAATATATTTCGATAAATTTACCGACAACTGAGTTATCGGTCAAAATGCGATTGCCGAAAAACCTTATTATTACCCTACAATATGAGTATCAAACAAAAGAGGATGGCACGCTGACAAGTTACAGCCTGGAAGTAAGTATAGGGAATTTTTTTTTTTAATTTTTCAGGGTTCGGCCGTTCTAGGGACCATTACTTTTTGATATTTTTTTTTCCATATAACTCTGAGTATACTTGACCCATACTCATGATACATATAGGTATGGGATGGCCCCAGGTTTCATTTTGACTTCATTATATTTCGATAAATTTATGGACAACTGAGTTACCGGTCAAAATGCGATTGCCGAAAAACCTTATTATTACCCTACAATATGGGTATAAAACAAAAGGGGATGGACCCAGGTTTCATTTGGACTTCGATATATTTAAATAAATTTATCGACAACTGAGTTATCGGTCAAAATTCGATTACCGAAAGATCTTAATATTACCCTACAATATGAGTATCAAACAGAAGGGGATGGCACGCGGACAGGTTACAGTCTGGATGTAAGTATAGGCAATTTTTTTTTAATTTGTGAGGGTTCGGCCGTTCTAGGGACCATTACTTTTTGATATTTTTTTTCCATATAACTCTGAGTATACTTAACCCATACTTATGATACATATAGGTATGGGATGGCCCCAGGTTTCATTTTGACTTCAATATATTTCGATAAATTTACCGACAACTGAGTTATCGGTCAAAATGCGATTGCCGAAAAACCTTATTATTACCCTACAATATGTGAATCAAACAAAAGGGGATGGCACGCGGACAGGTAACAGACCATTACTTTTTGATATTTTTTTTCCATATAACTCTGAGTATACTGGACCCATACTTATGATACATATAGGTATGGGATGGCCCCAGGTTTCATTTTGACTTCATTATATTTCGATAAATTTATCGACAACTGAGTTACCGGTCAAAATGCGATTTCCGAAAAACCTTAATATTACCCTACAATATGGGTATAAAACAAAAGGGGATGGACCCAGGTTTCATTTGGACTTCGATATATTTAAATAAATTTATCGATAACTGAGTTATCGGTGAAAATTCGATTACCGAAAAACCTTAATATTACCCTACAATATGTGAATCAAACAAAAGGGGATGGCACGCGGACAGGTTACAGTCTGGATGTAAGTATAGGCAATTTTTTTTTAATTTGTGAGGGTTCGGCCGTTCTAGGGACCATTACTTTTTGATATTTTTTTGTCCATATAACTCTGAGTATACTTAACCCATACTTATGATACATATAGGTATGGGATGGCCCCAGGTTTCATTTTGACTTCAATATATTTCGATAAATTTATGGACAACTGAGTTACCGGTCAAAATGCGATTTCCGAAAAACCTTAATATTACCCTACAATATGGGTATAAAAGAAAAGGGGATGGACCCAGGTTTCATTTGGACTTCGATATATTTAAATAAATTTATCGATAACTGAGTTATCGGTGAAAATTCGATTACCGAAAAACCTTAATATTACCCTACAATATGTGAATCAAACAAAAGGGGATGGCACGCGGACAGGTTACAGTCTGGATGTAAGTATAGGCAATTTTTTTTTAATTTGTGAGGGTTCGGCCGTTCTAGGGACCATTACTTTTTGATATTTTTTTGTCCATATAACTCTGAGTATACTTGACCCATACTTATGATACATATAGGTATGGGATGGCCCCAGGTTTCATTTTGACTTCATTATATTTCGATAAATTTATGGACAACTGAGTTACCGGTCAAAATGCGATTTCCGAAAAACCTTAATATTACCCTACAATATGGGTATAAAAGAAAAGGGGATGGACCCAGGTTTCATTTGGACTTCGATATATTTAAATAAATTTATCGACAACTGAGTTATCGGTCAAAATTCGATTACCGAAAGACCTTAATATTACCCTACAATATGAGTATCAAACAGAAGGAGATGGCACGCGGACAGGTTACAGTCTGGATGTAAGTATAGGCAATTTTTTTTTAATTTGTGAGGGTTCGGCCGTTCTAGGGACCATTACTTTTTGATATTTTTTTTCCATATAACTCTGAGTATACTTAACCCATACTTATGATACATATAGGTATGGGATGGCCCCAGGTTTCATTTTGACTTCAATATATTTCGATAAATTTATCGACAACTGAGTTATAGGTCAAACTGCAATTGCCGAAAAACCTTAATATTACCCTACAATATGTGAATCAAACAAAAGGGGATGGACCCAGGTTTCATTTGAACTTGGGTGTATTTCGATAAAATTATCGACAACTCAGTTATCGGTCAAAATGCGATTGCCGAATGACCATAATATTACCCTACAATATGGATATCAAACAAAAGGGGATGGCTCCAGGTTTCATTTGGACTTCGATATATTTCGATAAATTTATCGACAACTGAGTTATCGGTCAAAATTCGATTACCGAAAGATCTTAATATTACCCTACAATATGAGTATCAAACAAAAGGGGATGGCACGCGGACAGGTTACAGTCTGGATGTAAGTATAGGCAATTTTTTTTTAATTTGTGAGGGTTCGGCCGTTCTAGGGACCATTACTTTTTGATATTTTTTTTCCATATAACTCTGAGTATACTTGGCCCATACTTATGATACATATAGGTATGGGATGGCCCCAGGTTTCATTTTGACTTCATTATATTTCGATAAATTTATCGACAACTGAGTTACCGGTCAAAATGCGATTTCCGAAAAACCTTAATATTACCCTACAATATGGGTATAAAACAAAAGGGGATGGACCCAGGTTTCATTTGGACTTCGATATATTTAAATAAATTTATCGATAACTGAGTTATCGGTGAAAATTCGATTACCGAAAAACCTTAATATTACCCTACAATATGTGAATCAAACAAAAGTGGATGGCACGCGGACAGGTAACAGACCATTACTTTTTGATATTTTTTTTCCATATAACTCTGAGTATACTTGACCTATACTTATGATACATATAGGTATGGGATGGCCCCAGGTTTCATTTTGACTTCAATATATTTCGATAAATTTACCGACAACTGAGTTATCGGTCAAAATGCGATTGCCGAAAAACCTTATTATTACCCTACAATATGTGAATCAAACAAAAGGGGATGGCACGCGGACAGGTAACAGACCATTACTTTTTGATATTTTTTTTCCATATAACTCTGAGTATACTGGACCCATACTTATGATACATATAGGTATGGGATGGCCCCAGGTTTCATTTTGACTTCATTATATTTCGATAAATTTATCGACAACTGAGTTACCGGTCAAAATGCGATTTCCGAAAAACCTTAATATTACCCTACAATATGGGTATAAAACAAAAGGGGATGGACCCAGGTTTCATTTGGACTTCGATATATTTAAATAAATTTATCGATAACTGAGTTATCGGTGAAAATTCGATTACCGAAAAACCTTAATATTACCCTACAATATGTGAATCAAACAAAAGGGGATGGCACGCGGACAGGTTACAGTCTGGATGTAAGTATAGGCAATTTTTTTTTAATTTGTGAGGGTTCGGCCGTTCTAGGGACCATTACTTTTTGATATTTTTTTGTCCATATAACTCTGAGTATACTTAACCCATACTTATGATACATATAGGTATGGGATGGCCCCAGGTTTCATTTTGACTTCAATATATTTCGATAAATTTATGGACAACTGAGTTACCGGTCAAAATGCGATTTCCGAAAAACCTTAATATTACCCTACAATATGGGTATAAAAGAAAAGGGGATGGACCCAGGTTTCATTTGGACTTCGATATATTTAAATAAATTTATCGATAACTGAGTTATCGGTGAAAATTCGATTACCGAAAAACCTTAATATTACCCTACAATATGTGAATCAAACAAAAGGGGATGGCACGCGGACAGGTTACAGTCTGGATGTAAGTATAGGCAATTTTTTTTTAATTTGTGAGGGTTCGGCCGTTCTAGGGACCATTACTTTTTGATATTTTTTTGTCCATATAACTCTGAGTATACTTGACCCATACTTATGATACATATAGGTATGGGATGGCCCCAGGTTTCATTTTGACTTCATTATATTTCGATAAATTTATGGACAACTGAGTTACCGGTCAAAATGCGATTTCCGAAAAACCTTAATATTACCCTACAATATGGGTATAAAAGAAAAGGGGATGGACCCAGGTTTCATTTGGACTTCGATATATTTAAATAAATTTATCGACAACTGAGTTATCGGTCAAAATTCGATTACCGAAAGACCTTAATATTACCCTACAATATGAGTATCAAACAGAAGGGGATGGCACGCGGACAGGTTACAGTCTGGATGTAAGTATAGGCAATTTTTTTTTAATTTGTGAGGGTTCGGCCGTTCTAGGGACCATTACTTTTTGATATTTTTTTTCCATATAACTCTGAGTATACTTAACCCATACTTATGATACATATAGGTATGGGATGGCCCCAGGTTTCATTTTGACTTCAATATATTTCGATAAATTTATCGACAACTGAGTTATAGGTCAAACTGCAATTGCCGAAAAACCTTAATATTACCCTACAATATGTGAATCAAACAAAAGGGGATGGACCCAGGTTTCATTTGAACTTGGGTGTATTTCGATAAAATTATCGACAACTCAGTTATCGGTCAAAATGCGATTGCCGAATGACCATAATATTACCCTACAATATGGATATCAAACAAAAGGGGATGGCTCCAGGTTTCATTTGGACTTCGATATATTTCGATAAATTTATCGACAACTGAGTTATCGGTCAAAATTCGATTACCGAAAGATCTTAATATTACCCTACAATATGAGTATCAAACAAAAGGGGATGGCACGCGGACAGGTTACAGTCTGGATGTAAGTATAGGCAATTTTTTTTTTATTTGTGAGGGTTCGGCCGTTCTAGGGACCATTACTTTTTGATATTTTTTTTCCATATAACTCTGAGTATACTTGACCCATACTTATGATACATATAGGTATGGGATGGCCCCAAGTTTCATTTTGACTTCAATATATTTCGATAAATTTATCGACAACTGAGTTATCGGTCAAAATGCTATTTCCGAAAAAGCTGAATATTACCCTACAATATGTGAATCAAACAAAAGTGGATGGCACGCGGACAGGTAACAGACCATTACTTTTTGATATTTTTTTCCATATAACCCTGAGTATACTTGACCTATACTTATGATACATATAGGTATGGGATGGCCCCAGGTTTCATTTTGACTTCATTATATTTCGATAAATTTATCGACAACTGAGTTATCGGTCAAAATGCAATTGCCTAAAAACCTGAATATTACCCTACAATATGTGAATCAAACAAAAGGGGATGGACCCAGGTTTCATTTGAACTTGGGTATATTTCGATAAAATTATCGACAACTGAGTTATCGGTCAAAATGCGATAACCGAAAGATCTTAATATTACCCTACAATATGAGTATCAAACAAAAGGGGATGGCACGCGGACAGGTTACAGTCTGGATGTAAGTATAGGCAATTTTTTTTTAATTTGTGAGGGTTCGGCCGTTCTAGGGACCATTAATTTTTTATATTTTTTTTCCATATAACTCTGAGTGTACTTCACCCATACTTATGATACATATAGGTATGGGATGGCCCCAGGTTTCATTTTGACTTCATTATATTTCGATAAATTTATCGACAACTGAGTTATCGGTCAAAATGCAATTGCCGAAAAACTTTAATATTACCCTACAATATGTGAATCAAACAAAAGGGAATGGACCCAGGTTTCATTTGAACTTGGGTATATTTCGATAAAATTATCGACAACTGAGTTATCGGTCAAAATGCGATAACCGAAAGATCTTAATATTACCCTACAATATGAGTATCAAACAAAAGGGGATGGCACGCGAACAGGTTACAGTCTGGATGTAAGTATAGGTAATTTTTTTTTAATTTGTGAGGGTTCGGCCGTTCTAGGGACTATTACTTTTTGATATTTTTTTTCCATATAACTCTGAGTATACTTGACATATACTTATGATACCTACATATAGGTATGGGATGGCCCCAGGTTTCATTTTGACTTCAATATATTTCGATAAATTTATCGACAACTGAGTTATCGGTCAAAATGCAATTGCCGAAAAACCTTAATATTACCCTACAATATGTGAATCAAACAAAAGGGGATGGACCCAGGTTTCATTTGGACTTCGATATATTTAAATAAATTTATCGACAACTGAGTTATCGGTCAAAATACGATTACCGAAAGATCTTAATATTACCCTACAATATGTGTATCAAACAAAAGGGGATGGCACGCGGACAGGTTACAGCCTGAAAGTAAGTATAGGGAATTTTTTAATTTTTAATTTTTGAGGGTTTGGCCGTTCTAGGAACCATTACTTTTTGATATTTTTTCCATATAACTCTGCGTATACTGGACCCATACTTATGATACATATAGGTATGGGATGGCCCCAGGTTTCATTTTGACTTCAATATATTTCGATAAATTTACCGACAACTGAGTTATCGGTCAAAATGCGATTGCCGAAAAACCTTATTATTACCCTACAATATGAGTATCAAACAAAAGAGGATGGCACGCTGACAAGTTACAGCCTGGAAGTAAGTATATGGAATTTTTTTTTTTTAATTTTTCAGGGTTCGGCCGTTCTAGGGACCATTACTTTTTGTTTTTTTTTTTCCATATAACTCTGAGTATACTTGAGCCATACTTATGATACATATAGGTATGGGATGGCCCCAGGTTTCATTTTGACTTCAATATATTTCGATAAGTTTATCGACAACTGAGTTATCGGTCAAAATGCAATTGCCGAAAAACCTGAATATTACCCTACAATATGTGAATCAAACAAAAGGGGATGGCACGCGGACAGGTAACAGACCATTACTTTTTGATATTTTTTTTCCATATAACTCTGAGTATACTTGACCTATACTTATGATACATATAGGTATGGGATGGCCCCAGGTTTCATTTTGACTTCATTATATTTCGATAAGTTTATCGACAACTGAGTTACCGGTCAAAATGCGATTTCCGAAAAACCTTAATATTACCCTACAATATGTGAATCAAACAAAAGGGGATGGACCCAGGTTTCATTTGGACTTCGATATATTTCGATAAATTTAAAGACAACTGAGTTATAGGTATAAATACGATTGCAGAAAAACCTTATTATTAACCTACAATATGAGTATCAAACAAAAGAGGATGGCACGCTGACAAGTTATAGTCTGGAAGGAAGTATAGGCGGCTTGCTACTTGGTAGGACACTACCAAGTTAAAAGCGCTCGTAATAAGGGGTGAGTGGAAGAAAGTAAAGAAAAACTCGTTAGTTCGTATAAACAAACAAAAGTACACAAGTTTATTAAAAGCAACGTTTAAAATGTAATAACAAGTGAACGTAATTGAATTTAAATTGAATTAATTAATCAAATCCAAATATATGGAAAGGAAATTTGGAAATTTACCGAATATGGCTTACCTTGGGTAACTTGGCTGCTGGCGATCTCTTGTACGTTCGTAAAAGAAGTGACCGCGAGAAAAAATATAATTTAATGTGTATCCCCCGCCGAATAATAGCTCTCGCTCTTATCCGGTGGGGTACGGTTATCGGTTTCGACCGAGGTAAAAGTAAAAGCTCTGCGAATTAGGGTGTGCCTTAATATTTAGGCCGGTGGCCTAAACATAGAGTTTTTGGATTTCTGTTGAACAGCGTAAAGCTTTAAAAAAGAAAAATATTTTCCAATCTCAAAAAAGGAGCGACCAAGCACGTTCATTGATGCATTAAATAATTGTTGCATGTCTGTTTCCCTATGGCACATCGATATATAAAAAGTGCTGGAACGCTTCCAGTTTCCGTTGCTCCTAGCCAACGGTCTTCCCTTCGAAGGTTAGCAACTTATCTAAGAAGTACAATGGGTCAGGAGAGGCTGGCTCTACTCAACATCCAATTTACTTTTGAAGTAACTCCTGAAGAAATCCTAAACAAAATTTCAAAACAAACAAAAAAATAAATATTGTTTTGTACACGGGCAAAAGTTTTAGCCTAGATTTAACTTCGTGGAAAATTCATAAAAAAAACGGAAGAACCGCCAAGTGTGGCGTGATGTTTGCTAGTTCGAAATAAAAACAAGAATTACTTTCGTAGACCATCAAAACAGATCCAAAATTAAATTAAAATTTTGTTATATTAACCACCTAAACGGCAATAACTCAAAATAACTTCACTACATTTTTCTTGGTTAGGCCAATATTATGGAGTCAAGTCGAAATCTCTTTATGGCTTATGAAGTTTGAAACAATGGCTGCTCATTTTACCGTGTATGTTACTCTGCAAGTAATAGGCTAAGACATCCGATGATATGTTCAGTTCAAAATATAAAATTTTTTAGTTAGCTCCCTCTAGATCTATGTGTCAGATATGAAACGTCTTTATTTCAAGGAAAATTGTTAGTTGCTTTTCGATGACGCTACTGTAGAAATTTAAATTTTCCAGCATTTATCTATTACTTTACTTTGCGAATTTAAATGAGAAAATTTCTTTAAGGATGACATTTGGCGTGGATCCAGATACACATATAGAATCATTGGAACAAGCCGAGCGTGCAACTGTTGAAGGAACATCTAAATGGTCATGCAAGTTGACGATCACAGGTAAGGCACTATGGGTACGGCGCAAAATACGGTACTGCGAAATAACTCCCAAATGAAATAACTTCCAACCCAAAAAATGAAATAACTCCCAAATGAACTAAGTCCCAAAAATAATGAAATAACTCCCAACATACAGAAATGAAATAACTCCCAAAGAGGAAAATGAAATAAGTCCCAATATTTGGGAGTTATTTCAAAATTAAACACTAAGTCCCAAAAAAACATGAATTAACTCCCAAATGAAATAAGTCCCAAAAAATGAAATAACTCCCAATCTTAATTTCATATGTCATTTACATATTTAGTATTTCAAAATTCATCCATAAGCTTATACGTCCATAATATATTTTTACATAAGTTGGTAATCGTTTACGTGGGGTACCGAGCTCTAACACGCGTCCTAAAATGTCGGGAAGGGTATCAAAGGACGCGTTTCGGTCCCAGTAGCTTGAATATAACTCCGCTCAACCAATATTTTCAATATTTTTTAAAATATTTGCGAAAAACTGAAAAATTACCTAGGTCAAATTCTGATTTGGGGGCCCGATCCATGTTTTTTATGTGAAGAACACCTTTCGCATTAGCGGCCTTCGGCCGCGTTTAAAAAAAAGGCATGGGCTACGCCATGCCAACTCCGGCTGGTTGCCTGAACCGTGGCAACGGTACGCACACTTTTGCATATTTTTCTCACAGTGTAATTTTTTTTAGTTTTAGAAACCGTAACACAAGCGTCAAAGTTAGTTAAATTGTAATTTTAAGAGAAATGAAATAACTCCCAAAAAAATGAAATAACTCCCAATGGTAAAAAAAGCATGCAATAACTCCCAACGAAATTTTGTTATTTCATAACTAATTAACTCCCCACAAAAAACTGTGAAATAAGTACCAAATCGTATGGAAAATATTTGGGAGTTATTTAATTTTTTGCGTTGGGAGTTATTTCGCAGTACCGCAAAATACATGTCATCAGATATGCATTTTTAATAACATTAGTGCTATGGCATTTTCAATACGGATATTCTGAAAAGCGACATTTGATAAATATTATTCTTAAAATTGCATTGTATCCTGCATTGTGAATATGTAGTTCATACATTTCTGTTGCTCTATTCTCTAGATTTTTCTCGCGCAATTTTCTATACATTTCAAACTCTATCGCAATGTAATCTGTCATCGCGGTGTTCAAAGAAGGAGGGCTTGTATTTGGTAATATAGACTGAGAGTCAAGGAAATAGTCGCCACTATTGCAACTCAATTTCCTTTAAAATACTAGAACACCTATTCTGAATGTATGTTATGCGAAGTCTGACAGAACCTATAACCTCATCGTTCACCGTTATAAACATCTCTCATTATCAAGAACTTTGCTGGTCAGTACTATCACAGTTGGAACTCATTATCATATTTCATAGGAAATTAATGCAATGCATGGCGTATATGAAGAAAACGCCCAATTGCGCAAAAATATTCCCGTGTGTATTTAACAACGCATATACACATAATACTTTATGCAGCCATTTAAAAAGCATTTTTTCTTATTTTTTTTAATTATTTCTGTAGTAGTACGTAGTTAGGTAGGTAAAATGGCTGCGACCTAAAAACGGTCGCCCAAGTAGCTTTCTAAGAGCCGTTTTGATGCCATAAACCTACTATCAATAATGCGAATGTATTCTACAACCAACCAGTGTTGTTTATAAAGTCGAGGATGCTTGGAATCCCTATTTCAAATACGCTTCCTTCGTTTTCCGAAAAAGGGATCCCGAAAGATTTTGGTCGTATTCTGGTTAGAACCGGCATTTAAACAGGCAGTGCTCAACGGTCTCTTTGGTAGCGGTGATTTTACAACTTCTCCAGTGATCGTTTTGCGGAATACATATTATTCCCCATGTGTGCCAATCATATACGTACATATATAATACTATCTATATTGCTGGTACAGAACTGTGAAGCGTGTCAAGCATTACAGTACAGATCAGGCGCGTAGCCAGAAAAAAAATTTTTGGGGGGGTGGGGTTTGGCTAAAGTGTCAGTAAATAAGAATTACCTGTAAATACACACATATTTATATTTTTACATATTACATATTTATACTTTTATTTATTTGAAATTTTTCACTTTCTACACGGCTAAAAATTTTCGCCTAAATTTTAAACCATTCATTGGCTTACACAATTTTTAAAACGTTTTGGTAATAAATTCCAAACCTTTCAATTACCTACAAAAATTCTAAATTTTTTGCGGTTTAGATTTAAAAATTTACTAGGATAAACAAAAATACAACAACGCACTGATTTGGGGCACGTCGGTTGTTAACATTTTCGGATTAAAATTTAAATAATTTTTATTGCGCACATTTCTATGACAAATGGTGTAAATTTAATTTTAAACCAAATTTGGTTTGGTCATACACCATGCCTGCGTTCAAAAGGTTTTTTTGGAATTTCCAGTAAAATTAACTTCTTTAGACTAATTTCATTATTTTTGAATGAAAGTATGTGTAAATGCTGCAACTCAAAGTTAAGAACTTTGTGGAAAATTCATGAAAATTCAAGAAAAGTAGAAACATTTTCATCAAAATTTTTAACTTTGTAGTAAAATTTTTTAGATTCTTTCACACAAACAACACTTTGAACGCAGACATACTGGTCTAGGTGTATATGTAGTCCCAAAAAGTTTTAAATCTAGGCTTAAACTTTTAGCCGTGTACAAAAAAATATTTATTTTTATTCTTTGTTTTGAAATTTTGTTTAGGATTTCTTCAGGAGGTACTTCCTCTCCTGCCCCAGTAGTTCTTAGATAAGTTTTTACCCTTCGAAGGAAGAGAAAGACCGTTCGCCAGGACCAACGGAAACTGGAAGCGTTGCAGCAATTTTTATATATCGATGTACCATAGGGAAAAATACACGGAACAATAATTTAATGCAACAATGAACGTGCTTGGTCGCTCCTCCTTTGGGATTGGAAAATATTTTTCTTTTTTAGAGCCTTACGCTGCTCAAAATAAATCAAAAAACTCTATATAAAATGACACATGAAAAGCTTAAGAAAAATTTCTTGTGTCAGAATCTATTCTACTTTTCTACTGCTAATTTCTGGAAAAATTTTCCAAAAAAGCTTTGGCAAGAAATAAATAGTTGTCGCTTTATTTCTTGAAGAAAAACTGAAGTTTCGGAAAAATAAAAACAAAAAATTTATTAAAATGACATTAAAATTCATATAAAGAGCGTCAAATTGCAATTATTCAACATGCAAAACGGAGCGTCAAAATTTCTTGGCTATTCATGACAATTTCATGGTCAAGAAATAATTGAAAATATTTCTTGAGCATTTTCTTTTCAACAGCATACCGGCCTTTTACTTTTAAACTTTTTAATTCTTTTTTGCCAAATTAGCGTCACTCATTAGCGCTCAAAAAGTAGTAATTTTTTATAACATTTTCCAATAATGCCAGTATGGTGAAAAGAAAATATGGGCATTTTGAGTAGATTTTTAGGAATTTTGCAATTTCCACATACCAAGAGGTTTGCAAAAAGGTGCTACCAAATTACTTTTTGAATTTTTCTTGATATGAAATAATAAATAATTCATAATATAAAGTTAAAATTTCCAAGCTATCTTAAAATAAGGTAAAATCCTTAATGATGTGCATTTCGTAATGAAATAAAACATGGAAATTGAAATAATATGATTTCAAATAAAAATTGTTATAAATTAAAATAAATATTTGAAAATAATATAAAGAGAAAAGGCGGTTTGTTTGTATCTTGTAAGCGTTTTTTAATCCCTGTAAGCCACTCAAATGCGTAAAAAAATATCATCTTCGAAATGTTCACTTATGATTCAATGATTTTCCCAAATTGTTTTGGTGCGTTTTTTGCTTTCTGGCTCCTCATTGTTTATGTATCTAATGTCAGATGAGCGGGAGAGAGTTTCGGATCAAGTCATCTTTGTTGAGATGCTAAGTTGATCTTCTGATATTCTGATAGTTTTGCGCAAATTTCTTAAAGGGCCAAATGAGTGAACCGTTGCAGGAATTTAGTTGTGATCTCTCAGACTTGCTCTGATAATTGATTAGCGACTACCAATAACTTATCTCAGTGTGAAATATTATTTAATTTTATTCTTCCGTATTTTCATTATTGCTATTAATGCTAGTTTCTTAACAGGGGTTTTAAAGGTGAATAGAGTAATTATTCCAGTACAAACGTATATTTTTTAATTTTCGGAAATTTCGGGGGGGGTTTGAACCCCCAAAATACGCGCCTGGCAATAATTAATCAAATGAAAATATATGGAACGGAACTTTGGAATTTACAAAATATGGCTTACCTTTGGTTACGTGGCTGCTGCTTTCTCTTGTACGTTCGTAAAAGAAGTGACCGCGGGCAAAACAATAATTTAATTTGTATCCCCCGCCGAATAACAGCACTCGCTCTTATCCGGTGGGGTACGGTTATCGGTTTCGACCGAGGTAAAAGTAAAAGTTCTGCGCATTAGGGTGTGCCTTAATATTTAGGCCGGCGGCCTAAACATGTCGGCCCCCTTGCAGCAGGCAATCTATAAAACGCGCTCAGCGGCCAAGACCCGGAAAGGTAAGCAGTTATTTAAAACTTAAAACTATGTACATATGCATTTTCTATTTTATGTGGGTGAAAGGAAACGGTTAGTAGCTATGGACGTGGGTTAATTTTATTGCACTTTACTTCGTTAGGTATTACTTATTGCTGGTGGGCTCCCGAAACCACCAAGCCAAATACGGTTGCTTGTGTCAGCAGCCCCCCACAGTCGATGGAGGTGCGCCCCTGACCATAATGTTGGCGTAGACGTCGGCACCCAGTGTAAGGACTGGTGGAAAGTCGGATCCGCCAATTTCATAAACTGGAATGGCGTGGCTACTGACGGATCGAGTGACGTTGTCGGACTGAGCCGCGAATAGCGAGCGACTACCGTGGCCTGGGTTGTCACTTCTCCGATGACCCCATATTTTCCGCGAAGGACGAGAGTGCACTTATTATGGTATTGCGTGCCGGTGCGCTCTAAACGGAGGTCCTTAGCCAGGTTCGCGTGGATGATGCAATTAGGAGTACACGGGTCGATGAGGGCGCGCACTATATGGAGTTCACCACCCGCTGCGATTCGGACCAAGGCCGTTGGAGCGATAGCTTTGAAGACGCGCGATATGGTTAAAGGAGCCTCCCCGAGGCGCCCTGACCTGAAGCCGGAAGGTGTCCTCTCGTGTATCGCGAGAGCTGTGCTTTGTGCACGTGGTGGATACGGGGCCGCCCTGCCAGCGGTACGTCCTGACGAGCGGGGCGGACGTGGTTCCGCGTAGGCACGGCGCCCTCCGGAGGGACGGTGCGATGGGCGGAAAGGACGTCTCCGCGCCATCCCCGCGTGGAAAGTTTGAGGGCTTCTCATAGTGAAGGAGCGCCCATGAAGGAGCGGTCGAAAGCGGCGAGGCTCCAAAGCAACCGGTTGAGCCCTGGAAGTGAGTGCGGTGATGTCCTCCCTACGATTAGCTTCTTCGTCAGCTACTTCCTCTGCCCATGTTAACGTCTTCTCCGCAATGTGGATGGAAAGTGCTCCCTCCGAGCTTGCGTCATCGTCGTCGTCGTGGACGGTCGGTGGTGCCTCGTCGGTATGTGTCGAAGTATGGTGCTGTTGATTGCACCGGTGGCACCGATCTTCGCTGGGGCATGGCCTCCTCTGGTGAAAGGGTGACAGGCAGTTAGTGCAGTACCGCGCGTCGATGATCACCCTTAGTCGCTCCACGTTGGACAAGCTCCGGTAAATTGTGCACAGTCGAATACTCTGCGACTTCTGGCACAGGCGGCACGGAATGATAAACGTGGTGCCCCGAGTTTCCGCCTTTTTGTGTTGGATGCTAAAGCCAGTCATTCTGAAAGATTAGTCGTTGAGCATTAATTGTCACGGATTTATATTTCCGTATGTCGGGTGGTTTGTGGTCTTGCACACACTTAAGGACGTTTGGTTTTGGCTTTTTGTTTGCCAATTTTTACCTATCTGGCAGCTTTATCACGAATGACAATTCCCTGCAACCCCAGAACACAGTATATAATGGTGAATCTAGTAACTCGTTGGAGCCCGAACTGTATTATTTGTTGGTAACCTGGTGGAGGGAGAAATGGTGCGAGGTTCTTCGACTTTTGTTGTAGTTTGGGTATCATTAACCGGTATGTGCATGCATTTGCTCTGAAACGACTAGGTTTGTAGTCTCATCACGGCTGGTTCTTGAGTGGTGCATAAACAGCTAATCGACACCGTGTTCACTCAGCTTGTAAATCACCCACATTTGCTGCTTTACAGACGTGGTCACAACTATGTGTTGCCACATCCCACCGCTGACGACTGTGTCACTTTTCAGTGTAAAGGTGCAGACAGATGTACCGCGACACCCATGAAGGAATTTAACATAACCCCCTTGTGTCAATCGGGTGCAACTGGGGAATTGAAAGTTCATTGAGGTGAGAAATCTACCATACTGAGATACTTCCCTTTTTTTCTGTGCAAATAAACTGGCAATTGCGGACAGTTGTAGTGAAAAAATAATGGTGGAAGAAATTAAATGTTCTGTGAAAAAGTGGTTAGTTTCAATATTTTTGAACACGCTATATTTCGTATTTGCGATTAAATTAATAACGTACGGGCAAAAATAACGTACGGGCAAAGATATTCAGTTCCACCAACATTCTTAGAAGTGAAAAATGCGTATAAGGGTACACATTCATAGCGACCCAGAATTCCCCTCACACCATGCGAAAAAATTTCACCCGCTCAATACGGTACGCCACGAAAATTGGTGGATTTTTGTAACGAGTATATACCGTTAAAATACACACGAGGTAAGTAGTAAAATTTGTGCTGTTGCTTATTTTTTCTGCAATTAATTAATATTTCTTTTATTTTTCAGGTGGCAGGTGGATCATTGGGGGATCGGAGCAGTGGATACATGGCGGATTTCGAGGTAAGTATAGGTTTACGCTGCCGAAATCCTGTATCGTTTCGGCAGCGTTGAAACCATGTATGTACGTGTGTGTATCACTCGCTGTGGTGGCCGGCGCCCAACGATGGATACATACATGAAAATTATCCAGATATGCAATTCTAATTTTTTGTCTTTTCAGGTTTTATGGGCAGCTTTCTATATGCCCCATCAATGAGCAGCCAAACATATGCTCCATCAATGGTCAGCATTCTCTATGCCCCAACGGTGCATGCCACACAAATGTGTGACGCAAATATTAGTGCCCTATTGTGGCATGGCGCATGGGCGGGTGATGAAATTTTATTGATGCGCCGGGGGAATAAAATGCAATCCATAGTTTGAGAGATGTGTGCACTACGATGGTGCGTATGGCTATTGTACTCTATGATGCACGAGCCGTCTCCCGTGGGAACCAAAAAAAAAGCAAGTCACGGGTAACTTCAGAGGTGGCTGTTGGCAGTCTCAGGCCAAAAAACAGCAACCATTTTGTATAAAATTATACATTTCATGAAATACAATAGAGGAAGAGGTAAAACGATGGGGATCTCACAAAATAGAAGCCAAAAACTTAGACAACAAGCAGATTGGAGTCGTATCGTCAGCTGCAGTAGCACGAACAGAGCAGTCTAAAATCTACATCTAATGCTGAGTGAGTTGCATGTGTGTTTTTATATTGTTTACTAGCTGATGCCCACGACTTCGTATGCGTAAAAGTTATAATGAAGAATCAGCATAATTATTTTTTTGAAAGCGTCGAAATAAAACAGTTGGGCCTAACTGTATTTTATTAATTTATTTTAATAGTTCTATAATGCATGTAACAAGGGCTTCAAATGTAATTCAATTATTTACAGTTGTATTTGGTTAAATAAATAAAAATGATATTTTCAATAATTAAACAAAGTCTAAAGAATTTCTTTATATAAGACATGCGATGTTCTTCCCATATTACAAATTAGAAACAAATTTTCTGGGCCAGTAACCCTGAGCAAGCAACACACAATTGTCCGTGTGAGAAACAGTTTGTCCTAAGATCGATACCGGCTGCTCGAAGTGTCTGGCCCTGCGACTTATTAATTGTCATAGGCAAACACACACTCACAGGAAACTGCACGCGTTTAAAGTGAAATGGGAAATTGTTTGGTAGTATGGGTATGCATGGTATGAAAACTATTTCGCCTGCTCCACAACTCGTAAGAATTTCTGCTTCTATAATATTATTTTGAAGAGAAGTAACTTTAAGGCGCGTTCCATTACATAACTTTGGAGGCGCTAAGTTATGAAGCAACATAATCGGAATGCCTTTTTTTAAAGCGATGCTATTAGCGGGAAGTCCGGGCGCAGAAATAGAGTTGAGAAACTCAACAGGATAGTTCGCAGTCTCGGTTCTGTCTAAAACCGTGTTTATTGATCGGTATACCACCTCTTCTCCATCAAATTTTTTTTAAATGCTGTAATTTATTTCTGCTGCTTGGTCGTTTTTGGGCGTAAGTATAGCTCGTTTACAGAGCCAAGCATTATACTGGGGCGTTACTTGAGCAACGTCTCCATAAACCGAAGAAATAAGTTCTTCCACTGAAAGCACAATATTACAAAGATTTTCTGGCAGAGTTACTAATTCATTCAATTCGGGAAGTAAACCCTGGCCAATTTTCAGCGGGATATCAGAAAGTTCTTGCGCTCTCATGTTGCGCGTTAGATTTAATTTATTTACCATTGGCCAGAGCACCGAGCGTTTGAGGCATGCACTGACCTCATCAGCCCTTGTTACCCCAGTTATAACGGGAAGTGTCTGACGGAAATCTCCACAAAATAAAACTGTTACCTTTCCCATGATTGAATCTTTTCGCCGGATATCTTGCATAGTGCGACTGACAGCTTCCACAGCTTTCATGGAGTTAACTTACAACGCTCTGAATTCAATTTCGGTTGCCCTTTTAAAACAATATTTCAATATTTGGGCTGTAAGCAGCTGAGCTTAAATTTGAATTATAACTTTGGCAAACATATTGGATTAATTGTTTAAAAACAAAGTAATAATAGACCGATGATAGTTTTGAAAAATGTCTCGATGTTGCTATTCAAAATTGCCAGTAAAAATTTCAACTGGTCTTATTTCTTAAGTAGACTTAGACTGTTATTGCTTATGACCAGAGATTTTTACTATTTTTTGTGAAATCTTCGAAATCATTTGAGATATTGAAATAAAACTCACATCACTATGTAGTATTAATTTCTACTTTTCGTTTGACACCCATGTTGGAAAAAGTAATTTTGGGTCACATTTTGTCAATATCTTTGGAACGGGATTAGATATCCTGATGGAAGATGTCCTAAATTTTAGGATAGACGTCTAGTATTATAATGGCGAAATTTTCATTCATAGTTTTTATAAGTAGTGGGCATAATTGTAAAAAACGGTGCAGTGAAATAACGCCCAAGGAAATAACGCCCATGGGCGTTATTTCCTACTCAAAAGAGAAAAAGTGCCCATGGGCCTTATTTCCTTTTTAAAAATGGGAAATAACGCCCATGGGCGTTTTTTCCTTGGGCGTTATTTCACTGCATCGTAAAAAACGCACATTTTTGGTCACCCGGACCCACATTTTGGTCAATAACTCGGGAACTGGATCAGATATCTAAATAAAAGTTATCCTAAATTTTAAGTTAGACGATAAGTGATAGAGTGGTAAAAATTTCATGCAATTCTGTTCAGTAGTTTTAGAGTGATGACCGGACAACCATACTGACAGACGGACAAAAATTCTAAAAACGGCTGATTTGGGTTTAAATATCTTCAATGTACAGACATCGGACCTGTTACAACTTTATTATATGTAGAGATACGGTGCAGTGAAATAACGCCCAAGGAAATAACGCCCATGGGCGTTATTTCCCACTCAAAAAGGAAATTACGCCCATGGGCCTTATTTCCTTTTTAAAAAGGAAATAAAGCCCATGGGTGTTATCACCTTTTGCTGATGGGTATTATTTCCTTTTTCGAAGAGAAATAAAGCCCACGGACGTTAAAAACGAATTAAAACAAGCTGATTCAAGAATTAAGTATATGGTTTTCTTTATTTCAATAAATTTTAACATATTTGTTATGTTTTTATAAGGCGGGGTGCAATAGCGCCTTGTGAAATAAGCCCTTTAAGGCCTTATTACACTATTGAAGGTGAAATAAGGCCTTTATTTAAAAAAAGGCTTTATTACACTTCGAAAGAGAAATGAAGTCTTAAAGGCCTTATTGCTCTTTCATTTTTTTTAATGAAACAATAATATTCTAATTCTTTTTGTATTTTATTGAATAGCTACACACAAATTTCACGTTAACCAAAGTGGGAAACGTGGCACGCGGAAGGACATCACCGTGGCGGCAGCCACGGCTATGCCACACACCCGGAGTTGGAATGGCGTAGCCCAGGGTTATTTTTTGAAGCGCGGCCGAAGCGTAGCCTACGCGGAAAGGTGTTCTGCACTTAAAAATCGGCTACGCCATTCCAACTCCGGGTGTGTGGCATAGCCGTGGCTGCCGCCACGGTGATGTCCTTCCGCGTGCCACGTTTCCCACTCTTTTCTCACAGGGTAATTTGTGAAAAAATGCTAATCAACAGTTCGTGTTGCTCGCGTAAAATCCTATGGGCGTTATTTCTCTTTTAAAAAGGAAATAAGAGCCATGGGCTTTATTTCTTTTTGCAGATGGGCGATATTTCCATTTAAAAAGGAAATAAGGCCCATGGGCGTTATTTCCTTTTTGAATGGGAAATAACGTCCATGGGCGTTATTTCCTTGGGCGTTATTTCACTGCACCTAGAGATACTATGTTGTGGGATTTTGATCCGAAGGTTGCTGGTTTGAATCCCGACCATTTCCTTAAGTTTTTTTTTTTTAAATATTAAAATATGATTTATAATAAATTCTTATTGGTGCAAGAGATTTTTGGTGTGCTGCTTGCAATTTTTTATACAGTCTGCTTCTGCAAGGCAAATATGTACATTTCTTCTGAGAAGCCTTTCATGGCACCCGTTTTAGAGAACCTTTTCAAATAATTTCTCATGTTGCCTGTAGGGGGAATCGAACCTAGGTCCTTATGTGTGGCCGTCAGACCACGATGTCCATATAACCAGGCCCGTGCGCACGGGGGGTTTTGGGGTTAAACCCCCCCCCCCCCCCCCCATGGCCAAATGTAAGTTGCAATGATTTTACAAAAATTTTCAAAATACACTTTATAAATCTTGTATTGAATCTTGACTCATAACTCTTGACAAAATTAGTTATAATAATTTTACGAAGGAAGAAATTGGTGAAAGTTGCAAAAAATGAGGTTGGCCAATACATAAGTCCGGCACTTTGAATTGCACTTGGAGCTTTCCGAAATTACAAAGTTGTGTAGCGTATGGGCATTTTTTGTTCTTAAATTTCACCGATGAAAACAGTGAGCAGTTTCAATTAACAGAGCGAATGAACTGCAAGGCTCAATTATATGAAAGATTTCGAGTGTTTTCTGACCCTTTTTTTGTAGGCGTAAAGAGAATTGTGAGAAAATGAACGTTGGAGAGCAGATGAGCGACAACGTTCAATTATTTGAATGTTTTCAAACATTTTCTGAGGTTTTTTTTATTTTACCTAACAGAAGATAAAGATCGCATTTTTCATGGACGTTTATCAATAGTCTGTGGAAAATAAACATAGCATAGTGTCAATAAAACTTCATAAACCTTATTTTTTATTATTTATAATAATAATAATAATAATAATTCCCAACGGATTATCCACCATATCCCGCCCGACGGGCGCTAGGAACGCATCCGCAATACGCGCGGATTGTTCTTTCGTGCCGAGTCTTTGAAAGGCTTTGGTTTGTTAATCGTCGAGATCTGAAACTGCTCAGCTACAGAGAAAACCTCATCAGCCAAGTAAAGTAGATACAAAATAGATGACACAATTAATAAATAATTAGTTGACAGCGAATAGTTATTGTAAAGAATAAAGATAAGAATCAAGGGATATGAAAGCAAATTGTTGATATGTATTTAGGATAGAAATAATTGACATTTTTATTCTGCATAGTGAGTCTGAAATATCAAACGTACCAGAATGAGAGTTATTATCTTGACACAAACAACGAAAAGGCTGATATAATTCCAAATTAGTTCGGCACTGTTTCAAGATAAGTGGTTTAAAATGTCTTGACGGACGAGAAGGTACATTGAAGTTCACTTCGCTCAAAAGAAACGGGCTTGTGATTGAACCATTTAGTAATTTAATCATGAAAACAATTCCAAGCATTTCCCTCCGACTAGAAAGGCTGTGAAGATTAACTAGTTTTAAGCCACTCGTATACGATGGGAAATTATACAAGGGATCCCAGTGAAGATCTCTTAAGGCAAATATTAAAAATTGTTTTTGAACTGATTCTAGGCGATCCACGTGGACCTAGTAAAGTGGATTCCTAATTATAGAACCGTATTCAAGTATCAGTCTGACTAATGTAGTAAAGAGTTTTAGTTACATAAGGGTCGCTAAATTCTTTAGACCATCGTTTAACAAATGCTAGAACGCCTCCAGCTTTATTGACTGTTACGTTAATATGACAGTTAAAACTGAGTTTTTAGTCCATAGTAACCCCAAGGTCAACAAAATCATACATTTGCTCAAGGCTATAACTGTTAATTGTATAGGAAGCTGGCTGTGATTTTCCTCTCAAAAAACGCATGTATTTACATTTCTTTAGATTAAGCGGCATATAATTTAAAACGCAAGTGTATTTAGATCTGATTGAAGCTTCTTCGAATGACATAAAAAGCTTTACATCGTCGGCATACATTAAAATTTTCGAAAATTATATTACTGTAGAAATATCATTTATAAACAACAAGAACAGAATCGGGCCAAGATGGCTTCCTTGAGGAACTCCTGAGGAGACATAAATAACATCGGATTCACAATTTTTAAACACGACATTTTGTGCTCTGTCGCTAAGGTAAGAAGAGATCTAGCGATTGAGACCCGGCTGGAAACCCAACTGATCCAGTTTATGAATAATTAAAGAGTGACACACTTAACCGAAAGCTTTGCTGAAATCAAAGTAGATAAATTCAAGTAAGTTTGTAACGGTCTACTTTCCCTTACAGAACCCGTGTTGACAGTCGGAAATCAAGGTAGAGATAGGATTGTCTCGATGTTGCTATTCAAAATTGCCAGTAAAAATTTCAACTGGTCTTATTTCTTAAGTAGACTTAGACTGTTATTGCTTATGACCAGAGATTTTTACTATTTTTTGTGAAATCTTCGAAATCATTTGAGATATTGAAATAAAACTCACATCACTATGTAGTATTAATTTCTACTTTTCGTTTGACACCCATGTTGGAAAAAGTAATTTTGGGTCACATTTTGTCAATATCTTTGGAACGGGATTAGATATCCTGATGGAAGATGTCCTAAATTTTAGGATAGACGTCTAGTATTATAATGGCGAAATTTTCATTCATAGTTTTTATAAGTAGTGGGCATAATTGTAAAAAACGGTGCAGTGAAATAACGCCCAAGGAAATAACGCCCATGGGCGTTATTTCCCACTCAAAAGAGAAAAAGTGCCCATGGGCCTTATTTCCTTTTTAAAAATGGGAAATAACGCCCATGGGCGTTTTTTCCTTGGGCGTTATTTCACTGCATCGTAAAAAACGCACATTTTTGGTCACCCGGACCCACATTTTGGTCAATAACTCGGGAACTGGATCAGATATCTAAATAAAAGTTATCCTAAATTTTAAGTTAGACGATAAGTGATAGAGTGGTAAAAATTTCATGCAATTCTGTTCAGTAGTTTTAGAGTGATGACCGGACAACCATACTGACAGACGGACAAAAATTCTAAAAACGGCTGATTTGGGTTTAAATATCTTCAATGTACAGACATCGGACCTGTTACAACTTTATTATATGTAGAGATACGGTGCAGTGAAATAACGCCCAAGGAAATAACGCCCATGGGCGTTATTTCCCACTCAAAAAGGAAATTACGCCCATGGGCCTTATTTCCTTTTTAAAAAGGAAATAAAGCCCATGGGTGTTATCACCTTTTGCTGATGGGTATTATTTCCTTTTTCGAAGAGAAATAAAGCCCACGGACGTTAAAAACGAATTAAAACAAGCTGATTCAAGAATTAAGTATATGGTTTTCTTTATTTCAATAAATTTTAACATATTTGTTATGTTTTTATAAGGCGGGGTGCAATAGCGCCTTGTGAAATAAGCCCTTTAAGGCCTTATTACACTATTGAAGGTGAAATAAGGCCTTTATTTAAAAAAAGGCTTTATTACACTTCGAAAGAGAAATGAAGTCTTAAAGGCCTTATTGCTCTTTCATTTTTTTTAATGAAACAATAATATTCTAATTCTTTTTGTATTTTATTGAATAGCTACACACAAATTTCACGTTAACCAAAGTGGGAAACGTGGCACGCGGAAGGACATCACCGTGGCGGCAGCCACGGCTATGCCACACACCCGGAGTTGGAATGGCGTAGCCCAGGGTTATTTTTTGAAGCGCGGCCGAAGCGTAGCCTACGCGGAAAGGTGTTCTGCACTTAAAAATCGGCTACGCCATTCCAACTCCGGGTGTGTGGCATAGCCGTGGCTGCCGCCACGGTGATGTCCTTCCGCGTGCCACGTTTCCCACTCTTTTCTCACAGGGTAATTTGTGAAAAAATGCTAATCAACAGTTCGTGTTGCTCGCGTAAAATCCTATGGGCGTTATTTCTCTTTTAAAAAGGAAATAAGAGCCATGGGCTTTATTTCTTTTTGCAGATGGGCGATATTTCCATTTAAAAAGGAAATAAGGCCCATGGGCGTTATTTCCTTTTTGAATGGGAAATAACGTCCATGGGCGTTATTTCCTTGGGCGTTATTTCACTGCACCTAGAGATACTATGTTGTGGGATTTTGATCCGAAGGTTGCTGGTTTGAATCCCGACCATTTCCTTAAGTTTTTTTTTTTTAAATATTAAAATATGATTTATAATAAATTCTTATTGGTGCAAGAGATTTTTGGTGTGCTGCTTGCAATTTTTTATACAGTCTGCTTCTGCAAGGCAAATATGTACATTTCTTCTGAGAAGCCTTTCATGGCACCCGTTTTAGAGAACCTTTTCAAATAATTTCTCATGTTGCCTGTAGGGGGAATCGAACCTAGGTCCTTATGTGTGGCCGTCAGACCACGATGTCCATATAACCAGGCCCGTGCGCACGGGGGGTTTTGGGGTTAAACCCCCCCCCCCCCCCCCCCATGGCCAAATGTAAGTTGCAATGATTTTACAAAAATTTTCAAAATACACTTTATAAATCTTGTATTGAATCTTGACTCATAACTCTTGACAAAATTAGTTATAATAATTTTACGAAGGAAGAAATTGGTGAAAGTTGCAAAAAATGAGGTTGGCCAATACATAAGTCCGGCACTTTGAATTGCACTTGGAGCTTTCCGAAATTACAAAGTTGTGTAGCGTATGGGCATTTTTTGTTCTTAAATTTCACCGATGAAAACAGTGAGCAGTTTCAATTAACAGAGCGAATGAACTGCAAGGCTCAATTATATGAAAGATTTCGAGTGTTTTCTGACCCTTTTTTTGTAGGCGTAAAGAGAATTGTGAGAAAATGAACGTTGGAGAGCAGATGAGCGACAACGTTCAATTATTTGAATGTTTTCAAACATTTTCTGAGGTTTTTTTTATTTTACCTAACAGAAGATAAAGATCGCATTTTTCATGGACGTTTATCAATAGTCTGTGGAAAATAAACATAGCATAGTGTCAATAAAACTTCATAAACCTTATTTTTTATTATTTATAATAATAATAATAATAATAATTCCCAACGGATTATCCACCATATCCCGCCCGACGGGCGCTAGGAACGCATCCGCAATACGCGCGGATTGTTCTTTCGTGCCGAGTCTTTGAAAGGCTTTGGTTTGTTAATCGTCGAGATCTGAAACTGCTCAGCTACAGAGAAAACCTCATCAGCCAAGTAAAGTAGATACAAAATAGATGACACAATTAATAAATAATTAGTTGACAGCGAATAGTTATTGTAAAGAATAAAGATAAGAATCAAGGGATATGAAAGCAAATTGTTGATATGTATTTAGGATAGAAATAATTGACATTTTTATTCTGCATAGTGAGTCTGAAATATCAAACGTACCAGAATGAGAGTTATTATCTTGACACAAACAACGAAAAGGCTGATATAATTCCAAATTAGTTCGGCACTGTTTCAAGATAAGTGGTTTAAAATGTCTTGACGGACGAGAAGGTACATTGAAGTTCACTTCGCTCAAAAGAAACGGGCTTGTGATTGAACCATTTAGTAATTTAATCATGAAAACAATTCCAAGCATTTCCCTCCGACTAGAAAGGCTGTGAAGATTAACTAGTTTTAAGCCACTCGTATACGATGGCAAATTATACAAGGGATCCCAGTGAAGATCTCTTAAGGCAAATATTAAAAATTGTTTTTGAACTGATTCTAGGCGATCCACGTGGACCTAGTAAAGTGGATTCCTAATTATAGAACCGTATTCAAGTATCAGTCTGACTAATGTAGTAAAGAGTTTTAGTTACATAAGGGTCGCTAAATTCTTTAGACCATCGTTTAACAAATGCTAGAACGCCTCCAGCTTTATTGACTGTTACGTTAATATGACAGTTAAAACTGAGTTTTTAGTCCATAGTAACCCCAAGGTCAACAAAATCATACATTTGCTCAAGGCTATAACTGTTAATTGTATAGGAAGCTGGCTGTGATTTTCCTCTCAAAAAACGCATGTATTTACATTTCTTTAGATTAAGCGGCATATAATTTAAAACGCAAGTGTATTTAGATCTGATTGAAGCTTCTTCGAATGACATAAAAAGCTTTACATCGTCGGCATACATTAAAATTTTCGAAAATTATATTACTGTAGAAATATCATTTATAAACAACAAGAACAGAATCGGGCCAAGATGGCTTCCTTGAGGAACTCCTGAGGAGACATAAATAACATCGGATTCACAATTTTTAAACACGACATTTTGTGCTCTGTCGCTAAGGTAAGAAGAGATCTAGCGATTGAGACCCGGCTGGAAACCCAACTGATCCAGTTTATGAATAATTAAAGAGTGACACACTTAACCGAAAGCTTTGCTGAAATCAAAGTAGATAAATTCAAGTAAGTTTGTAACGGTCTACTTTCCCTTACAGAACCCGTGTTGACAGTCGGAAATCAAGGTAGAGATAGGATTCGTAAGATGATTGGTAACAATAGCTTCACGCACTTTTGGGATGGCAGAAAGCTTTGCTATGCCACGATACTTCTCTATAGAAGCCTTGCTTCCGCTTTTATGAAGCGGGAGAAGAAACGACTCTTTCCATGCTTTTGGAAAAACACCACACTTTAGTGACAGATTGAACAAATTGGCAAGGGGTTGGTAAATATTGTTAGCACACTTCTTCAAGAAGGTTCCTTCAAGGTTTTCAGATAAATAAGAACATCATTGGCGCATATAGTTGGACAATTAATTAAATTGTTGTTCCCATGTAGCTCATAGGGATAATTTAGAAAGTCAGAGTTGGTGACGGCAAAATATTTAGGAGTGAAAAATTGCGCAAAGAAATTATGACCCTAAAGAAATAAAAAACGACCCCAAATAAGCTTCAGAAAAACACCAATAAAAGGCTCCGACAAGTGTCCAAAAACCCTCTGAATGGATGAATGAAAGAAAAACACCAATTAGAGGGCTGAGAAACTTTTCACCTCTCTGAGAGTTCATTCAAAAACATATCTAAACGTTTGTATAATTTTTTGTTACAAACTCGTGTGGAAACCATTTACTTTTTACGTTTGGAGAATATTGTTTAACAAACTAGCTTACTTCTTTGTTTATTGGGTAATATTGTCTGCAAAGACTTCACGGTATTTGTTTCTGTTGTGTGAGGGTCTGCCTAGTAAAACTGATACCCATTTCCCGAATTTAGCACCATAGATATGTCATAAAAGTAGCCCAATTTTGGTTTATTTACCAAATGTGTTATGCATAAATAGACCCATAAACATGACAGAAACGAGCGCAGCTGGTTCCATTATATATGTATATATTCGTGGGGGTCCATTTCTTTGATGAAATGGCTAAAAACTTACGGATCAGGGCATGGTTTTTTCCTCTTCGATTCCTAGATTGTGTTCCAAAGTTTATTTAAAAATCTTCGATTTCAAAGTCGCGAAGGCGTATTTCAGGAGCCAAAATTTTTCATTGTATTGAATTTTGTAAGACTCTTAAGTGAATAACACGGTTATTTAAGAGCCAAAATTTTTCATTTTGTTGAATTTTGTAAGTCTCTCCAGTACTTCAAACTGTTGATGTAGATGAGAAATGGGGATTTTCGTCTAGGGCTCCCTTATGACTCTGGGAGGTACTCTTGTTGTCTTGTGGTGTGAGCAAATGGGTATGAATGCTCAACTTCTGTGGCTGATCGGCTCGTCCGTCTGTGGTAGACTTCACGGTATTTGTTTCTGTTGTGTGAGGGTCTGCCTAGTAAAACTGATACCCATGTCCCGAATTTAGCACCATAGATATGTCATAAAAGTAGCCCAATTTTGGTTTATTTACCAAATGTGTTATGCATAAATAGACCCATAAACATGACAGAAACGAGCGCAGCTGGTTCCATTATATATGTATATATTCGTGGGGGTCCATTTCTTTGATGAAATGGCTAAAAACTTACGGATCAGGGCATGGTTTTTTCCTCTTCGATTCCTAGATTGTGTTCCAAAGTTTATTTAAAAATCTTCGATTTCAAAGTCGCGAAGGCGTATTTCAGGAGCCAAAATTTTTCATTTTGTTGAATTTTGTAAGTCTCTCCAGTACTTCAAACTGTTGATGTAGATGAGAAATGGGTATTTTCGTCTAGGGCTCCCTTATGACTCTGGGAGGTACTCTTGTTGTCTTGTGGTGTGAGCAAATGGGTATGAATGCTCAACTTCTGTGGCTGATCGGCTCGTCCGTCTGTGGTAGGGTTTCGGTTGGCCTCGTTCCGTTGAACGGGTGCGTTTATTTTCTTGTGGCTGATCGGTCCTTCCGATTGCGGTAGGGTTCGGTGGCCTCGTTACATTTTAACGAGTGCGTTTGAATTTTTGGGAGATAGGCTCACTTGTTTGGTGAGCAATACGGTGGGAAGTGGGTTTGTTGTAGCTAGGAGAGGGATAAATTTCTTTGGAAGAAGGCGTTGAGAGCGCCTTCAAGTTCTCTAATCCGAATAGTAATTAGAAGTGGAATTAGAGAGACTTAGAAGTGGAATATGACTCCCTCCCTCCATCCTCATTACCAGGTGGAAGTAGGACCAATTTCGTGATTGGTCTGGTGGTCTGGCCCCTTGCTGTGTCGAGTTCGACGACTCGGACTCGGTTATCAGGTCCCCGATGTAGATTCACTGTTCGACCCAATCTCCATTCATTAGGAGGTAAGTTATCTTCCTTTATGACGACCAGGTCGCCTTGTTTCAGGTTCGATTGTGTATGTTTCCACTTAACACGTTTTTGCAATTCGGTGAGGTACTCGGTTTTCCATCGTTTGCAAAACGTTTGGTGTAGGTACTTAAGTTTTTCCCATCGGTTGACTAGCGAGGCGCGATTCTCGCTGACGTCGATCTCGGGCGGGGCTAATAAATGGCCGCCAATGAGGAAATGCCGTGGGGTGAACGGTTCCAGGTTCGACGGATCATTAGAGGAGGGGCGTAATGGTCGAGAGTTGAGACACGACTCAATCCTGCAAATTAGGGTGCTGAACTCTCGCGATCCTCTTGAAGTGGTGCTTAAAGCTCTTGACCCCTGCCTCCCATAATCCACCCATGTGTGGAGCACCTGCTGGGATGAAATGCCACGTAAGGGTTTGGTGGCTGTATTTGGATAGGGGCGCCCTGGATGCCCCCACAAAGTTAGTTCCGTTGTCGGAGTAGATATTCTTCGGACACCCCGTCTAGCAACGAACCGATCGAGAGCTGCCAGGAAAGAAGCCGTACTCAGGTCGCTAGTGGCCTCTAAATGAATTGCCTTGGTTAGAAAGCAGACAAAGAGGCAGACGTAGCCCTTTGAGAGACGACATCCTCTTCCGCTGTACGATTTGATGTCGAAAGGTCCTGCAAAATCTACGCCGGCGTTCGTGAATGCTCGGGAAAAGGTCGTGCGTTCCGGTGGAAGGTTCCCCATAAGTTGGGTTTGATACCGCTTTCGATAAATAGTGCAAACTTTGCAATTGTGAATGACAGACCGGATCATATTTTTTACCCTCGGGATCCAATATTGCGTGCGTATGAGACGCAGCATGAGCTGGTTTTCACCGTGAAGGTAGGCGAGGTCCTGGGATGCAGCAAGACGACCGCCCACCCTCAAAATGTTATGGTCGTCAACGAAGGGGTTAAGGGGGAGGACGTCGCTTTTCGTCCCGATGGGATAATGTTTCTTTTGATAAATTTCTATTAAGTGTCGAGTCGTTGCCTTAATTTCGTCGGGCGAGATTAGGTAAAACTGCTCTTTAAACGAAGATTTAGTTTTAGGATTAGTTCTTTGAGAGAACCTCATGACATATGATATAACTCTCAAAGCTCTAGAAAAATCGGAAAATGTCTCGAGGAGGTCCTCACTCTGGTTTACTTGCACAGCTGCGTGGCTTTGTATAATTTTTCCTTCAATGTTTGTACCATATTCCTTTTCTTGGGTAGGCCATTTTGTCTTGTCTTCGACGTGGTGCCAAGCTCGATTTCCGACTTTCTCTACGATTTTTGTTACCCGGTGAGCGACGAAGGTCGACCAGGAGCAGGGGGGTTTTCTAATCCATGCTAGAACAATCGTCGAGTCTGTCCATAGATGGGTGCTTACATTGCCTAAGTTTAGGTTCTCGCGGATGGACTCTATTATTTCGGCCAACAAGACAGCCCCGCATAGCTCAAGTCGTGCCAATGAGATTGTTTTCACGGGGGCTACTCTTGTCTTCGCCATGAGGATATTGACGTGTACCTGATCTTTCACCTTTGCCCGTAGGTAGACTGTAGCTCCATAAGCCTTCTCCGAAGCGTCACAGAACCCATGTATTTCCACGTCGTTAGTTGGCGTAAAATACACCTATCGTGGTATACGTATGTGATCAATGGCTGGGTAATCCTGCATAAAGGTTTGCCATCCCTCTAGGTTAGTTGCCGACACTGGCTCGTCCCAGTCTGTACCTTCCAGCCAGATGTTTTGCATTAGGATTTTGGCTACGATGATGATTGGGGCTAGCCAACTATCCCGATTTTCGATTGGTTTCGTTGTGAAATAAAAATGGTCGGAATGTGCGTTCCAACGTATGCCTAGGGTTTTAACTGTACTGGAATCCTCGAACTCTAGAAAATCTTCATTCAGCAGATGTTGTTTCGGTAATCCCTTGAGTATTTTGCTGCAATTCGATGTCCATTTTGGAAGGGGGAACCCTGCTGAGTGTAGTGCTTGCGTGATTTCATCTCTCGCGTGAATTGCAGACTCAATGCTGTGCCCTCCTGCCAAGACGTCATCGACGTACATACTGGTCCGCAGAATATTTGCAGCTTTTGGTAGCTTGTCCAGGTTTATTTCGTGGAAAAATGAAACCCGAGTATTAGTTGGTTGAGGTGCGTCTGCACGACCGGTTGGTATCCAACCGAATACGGTTTCTTGGGCGAGAAGCGTGTTTAATACGTTCTTCCGTATACCGTTTAAGATAATTTGGGGATAAACGTCGCCTCCGAGAATGAGGTCAACTGGTTCATTTATGAAGAACCTTTTATCCGCTAGCATTGCGCTTACTTGACAAGTTCTTCCCTGTAAGTTGTGGTAGGACAAGAACCACTGTGTCAATGCGCACTAAGGGATTTGTAAGTGAACCTAATTGAATTTGACACGACTCTTTAATCTGTGCTGACAGCGTATTGTTGATGCTTGGACATGTATACGTCTTGACTGCAGGTTTACTCTCTTCTTTAGTCTTTCGGTTATGAAAGAGCATTCAGAACCGGTGTCAATCAGTGCTCTTGCCGAGAAATTGACTCCATTGTGTTGGATGTTAACTCGAGCCGTCCCTAGTAATACCCCTTTAGTTGTATTTGCATGACAAGATGAAACATTACTAACGTCTTCTTTTCCATTTGCAGGTTCGGGTCTTTGCCTAGCCTGCTGTGAGGTCCAGGGCCTATCGTCAGATGTGTTTTGCCGCCACCTCTGGTTCGTTGCTTTTGGCTGAGCTGTTGCCAGATGGAGTAAGGTGTTGTGCCTTGCGTGACACGAGCTGCAGTTAAAGGAACTCGTGCATCGTGTCACCGTGTGTCCAGCCGACAGGCAGTTCAAGCAACAGTTGTTGCTCTTGAAGTTGGCTATTCTATCTGATATAGTTAGCCCCCGGAATTTTTGGCAATTTCGTAATTTGTGCTCCCTACTGTTGCACATTTTACACGAAGCTGTTGAGGTGCTGGCTTGGTATACTCCAAGTTTCGCAGGCGTTTGCCGTGTATTATTTTGACTGTTGGGTGCTGTCAATGATTTGCTACCCCTGAGGTCAGAAACAGTTTCCAACGTTTGGAAGCTGTTGGAGAGGAATTTGTCCATATCTTCTCATTTTGGTACCTCTGTTTTGTTCTCATAGAGCCAGAGTACATTCGGGAAGTTTGGTGGAACAAAGATAGGTTATAATTGCATCCAAATTTGATGTGTCAATTCGATGACACTGAAGCGCCGAGATGCAATTATTAATGTCGCGCTGAAGCTTTTTGATTGCTGTACCGCATTCATGTTCGACGGACGTTAAAGTAAATAGCGATTTCAATTGCGTATTAACTAGGATACGCTTGTTTTCATATCTGTCGCTTAGATTTTTCCAGGCTGTGGTAAAACCTTCGTTGGTCAAGGGACATCTCCGCACAATCTCCTTCGCTTCCCCAAGTGTTTTCTGGTTGAGGTGGTATAGCTTTTCAACCGGGGTAAGGCGTTTATTTTATCCTTCGCTTCCCTAAGTGTTTTCTGGTTGAGGTGGTATAGCTTTTGAACCGGGGTAAGACGTTTATTTAATATGTATATGGACGTGAATATATCCCTAAAAGTTGGCCAGGATAGGTAGTCTCCTTTAAACACATCGGTGTCATAAGGTGGAAGTCGTATGTTTTGTTCACGGCTGGAAGTATCAGAGACTTGTGGTGCTGGAGTTGCTTCAACCGTTAATTTCTCTATTTCACCATTAATTGCAGCCATGCCCCTCGCGTAACATGCGAAGCAGGTCTTACTTTTTTGTCTTAATGACCGCAGGTCTTCCTTGGATAGGTCTGGTGAACTTAAAAGACTTTCATAGGATGTTTTAGTCTTTTTCCACAATGACTTTAGCTCTTCTTGCTGAATGGCAAGGGTGTGCTTATCTTGGTCTGGTGGGCTGAAATCTGGGTCAAACGAAACGACGCAATCTGAAAGACGTATGTAAGTCTCCATTTTTTTTAATAATTTTAAAAATCTTGTTTGTTTACAGTGAAACACTAGCGAACTGTAATGCCTAATAGAAGTGATATGGGGAAATATTCAAAGTGAACCAGATATTAATCTTTTTGAAGATTTGCTGTATCGTGGAAAGTATATGTGACCCAGATAGAAATCACAAGGATTTAATGTGTCTTTTAGCACGCTGAGAGTGAACGTATGTGTTGAATAAAATGGAAAAACAAATGCCTAACAGCCAAAAAAATCAAAGTGTTTCCAATCCAAAAGTGCAATATAAAGTGTAAAACGCCGTTTAAAATGTATTATTTATTAGACAATTAAAATCGACAAAAATGTATATGATCTTAATTTAATACAATATCGAGTGCTGTTTAAAAATATGTGAGTTTGCAACATTGTCGCAAGGAATAAATGCCACAAGCCACCCAACGTATGCTATAGTTCTGTCGGTGGCACGTATTACAAACGTTCGACGAAGTATTAAAAAGATACAAGTGAATATTGTGAAAAAAGCAAGCTTTGTAGTTGCTTATGAATTGGCTAAGCATTGTCGCCCTTTTACTTATAGGGAGTTCCACAAACATCTTATGATGTCAGTAAATCAATGTTTCGATACTGCGGGAATATGTGGTCCGAAATTATTGACCAAGTCCCTGTATCCCCAAGAACTATTTGCCGCCGGTCTGAAGAGATTTTCTCTTAACTAAACATAAGACAAAGGAAAAGATTTTGCAATATAAATATTTTTCGGTATGTCTTGATGAAACTACCGACCAAAACCATTTGTCGCAACTAATTATTTGCATAAGGGGGGTTGATAATGATATCAATATAATAGAGGAAGTATTTGCATTAGAAACACTCCACGGAAACGCCAATGGTAAAACAATCTATGAGGCGCTGGAAAAGGGTGTATTTTCAGCCTTCTTTGTCGCAACTAATTATTTGCATAAGGGGGTTGATAATATAATAGAGGAAGTATTTGCATTGGAAACACTCCACGGAAACGCCAATGGTAAAACAATCTATGAGGCGCTGGAAAAGGGTGTATTTTCAGTCTTCGATATAAATAAGCTTAACTCGATTTTCACAGATGGAGCGCCGGCAATGACTGGAAAGAGAGCTGGGTTAATTGGACAGTTATTAAAAAATGATAGTAATGTACCTGCATACCACTGCATTATACATCAACAAGCTCTTCTTTCAAAACAAGTCAATATTGACAGCGTTATGAAGTTGGCTGTCAAAGTTGTAAATACGATACAGGGAGGACATAATGCGTTGACTCATCGAAAATTTACAACTTTTCTAACCGATCTTGATGCCGAATACGGAGACTTGCTCATCCACACTGAAGTTCGCTGGGTAAGCCGCGGAAAAAGTCTTCAAAGACTTCTTGAACTGTGAAAGGAAGTTACAGATTTTTTGGAGCTTCCAGAAGAACGGGAGTTAGTGGCATCCTTTAAGGATCCAAACTTTTTAGTAGACTTTAGTTTCTTTGTTGATATCAACTCTTTATTGAATAAACTCAATTTAGTCCTACAAGGAAAATATAAATTTATATGGCAGCTCATTTCACCTGCACATAAATTCAAGATCCAGATTGGGGCCTTACATAAAAACTTGGAGAATGGTGATTTGTCGAATTTTCCATAAACAAATTCCATGGTTTAAGAATTTAATTTGCAAAGTCGTTGTAACCACTTTCATAAAATAGTATTTACACACTTAACAAATTTTGATAGCCGAGTGCATTGTTTGGATGACATAAGAAGCTGTATAGATTTATAACAAAATCCTTAAGTTGTGATATCACTACATTCAGCTCTCTAATAAAGTCAGAGCTACAAATTACGAGGGAAGATATATGTCTCCCTCTAGAAAGTGATCTCGAATTTGGGAAATTATTAAATAAATCAAAATACGCAAATGTGCTTGATGGAGTACATATATAAATTATGTTCAATGTTCGGTTCGACATACCTTTGTGAGTCATCGTTTTCTAAGTTTAACAATATTCACACCAAGTACCGTAATCGGCTGACCGACAAGCAGATAGAAATATTGCTAATTACTAAATGCACAAACCTGGAAATTGACATGGACGAATTCATTCGTTCTGTAAACATCAAGCACCACAAGTAATATGTATGTATATATTTTCATGAGGGAATCTTTTTTGTGCCTTTCCATTTGCAATATAAATTAATGTTTATTTATTTTTTTGTTTTGCATTTAATTTTGAATTTTTTTTTAAGTTTTTATCATAGTTTTAAGTATGATGCTGGATATCTTTGGTAATAAACACCAAATAGAATTGTTATTATTAAAATGGAAATTAGTATTTTTTTTAACATTAGCATTATTTTTAGTTGCTAAGATGAACTAGGTACGGTCTTTTTGATTTCTTTCAGTTGTTTTTACGAAATTTAAGAGAAGCTCTTATTGATTGAAGATCTGCCTATATTCAACTATGTCTGATAGGGTAATTGAGGAAAACCTTTAAAAATTGGAGGTTTCTATGTTGTACTAATGAGTATGGTTTTCCAATTCGGACCAGTTGACAACAGCGAAAAAGAGCGGCTCCCGCAGTTGGACGGCTAAAACCGTATAGGTGGTTAAGCGCCAGTTAAATAAGTAACACAAACAATTCGCATTGGGGTACTTTAAAATTAGTTTTACGAAATGAACTCTCATCATTTTTGTAAAATAATTCTATAATATAGAATTTATATCGTTGCCGCTTTTGCCAGGCGCATATACATACATATGTACATATGTAATAATTTTTCGATTTGATTTAATTTTCTCACTGGATAAGAGATTAATTTTCTTTATTTGACGAAAATCTCGAAGTGCATAAGTACAATTAACCCACACAATTTTGCAACGTAATTTATCACAATCAAGCAAAATGTAAGGATTTTCCAAAAATAAAATGCATTTAAACCGGACATTCCAACATTTTAACTTTAGCGCATTCACGCTTCTGGAGCGAAGATTTGTTGGGGAATATTTGAAACAATTTATCTGCCAAAATTGCTATATTTATGGCGGATATTTGCCTTTTAAATAAGATATAAATAATTTGCTTACCTTATCACGTTCTTCATCGTCTTTGATTTTATCTTGATTGTTTTTCTCTTCAAGTTTTCGTTCTTTTAGGGCTTTCAATAGTTTCCATTTGCTACTACCAAGGACTGCAGAACTTTCATTAGCTATTGGAGATTTACTACTAATAAAGCTAAGTGGAGATTGCAGCTGTTTGCACAAAACTCCATGTATGGGCACGTCATAATTGGCTAAAGGCATAATATCATTAGCAAAGGGCTGGTTGTTATTTGTATACATTTTTTCAGATAACTTTCTTGTTTCTGTCTTTCTGGCATCGCAATTTTGAGACTTTTGATTATCAGTTGAATACATATTTTGTTCCTCCCTTTCTAATTCATCGCTTCGGGTAAGTACGATATTTGAACCAAGTCTGACATCGGTTGTAGTAGTCATACGTTCGGCTTTATCTCCTTTACAATCCATATCTTGTATATCATCTATGCCAACTGCGTCAAATGCCGTGGTTACTGGTATCGATACTGGCAGGACATGTTCTTGCATTTCACAGCTTCCACTTAAATTTCCTGATGATTTCGAATTATCTTTAATACAATTGTTATAAGCAGTTCTTTTTTCAACTGATGGATATGGATACATTGATTCACCATGCAACTCATGGTCCATATTCTCCATTTGAGGATCATTTAAATTGTTAGGATTTAGAAAGTGTCGATCTCGAAGACGTTCTTTGTCATAACGGATTACTTTTTCTATATTGGGGTTCCGAAAACGACGGCGAGTCAAATCTTCGTAACTATCATTGTTACATAACACATCAGCTTTACAAAATACTTCTATACAGGAAGTGGAGTTGATAAAATCATCATTCAAACATTTGCTCTGTTTGAAATCATCATTATTGGAATCCTGCCATGCTCTATGCATGTCCGCCACTTTTGTTATACGTTCCACACTTGTTCCAGACATATTTGTAGAGCATTGTTCTTTTGTTGTCGACTTTGGTCCCGAAGTCATCATAGCAGTATCCATTGCTGGCAATTTCTTGACAGAAGACTTTAGTTCCATTAAAACGTTGGCCATCACTTGCTTAGCTCTTTTATCTGGCTGCCAGGGATTATCAGTTCTTAATATACCTGCTACTTTAATTGCTTCTTCATCTTGGTTATGGTACTGATTACGAACACCAGTAAATTGGTCGATTTCTGAGAAAAGTTGCATATTTTTCGAAGCCGTTGTGACATTATTTATAATCGAAGTATTTTCCTCAGAGTCAATGCTCCTAGGCTGTTCAAAGTCTTCCAGCTTACGTAGCTCATAACGAAAGTATTCATCGTCTGTATCAATACTGTCTTCGGTACTTTGACGACGTGACGACGACAACGTAGGAAATGAATGTTGACTACGATTATCATCGTCTTCGTGGAGTCCAGTTGGTATATCGGCAGGGTGTGTTGTTACGTGGGAAATACTAGGTTGTCCACCGTTTGGTAATTTGGAATTTGTAGAAAATTTCGGTGCCAAAACGGGATATTTTTCGGTGCACGCAGCTTGTTTGTCCACAAAGTATTGAGATGTCCATAAATCGCACTTCGCTTTTGTTGGATTCAGCTCCGTCTCATAAGTACACAAGCTTTGAGTGCTTCCATTTACGAATTCTATCTTACTGTTTCCTATTTTATCGGTAAATGAAGTTGTTCCTTCTTCGTAATCACATAGATTACTGGAATCATTTTTAGCTGAAAATTCGTTAGAAATACTTTCGAATATAACTTTTTTGGTAGGTTCAAACTCCATTGGGGACTCCGTTTTTAAAAACTTCTTATCTGGACCTGCATTTGAAATAAATGCTGTGCTTGATTGTGTGATTTTACAAAACATTTTAAACGGTAAAGCGATGTCTTGTTCAATTTTAAATAATTCGTTTTTACCTGTCGCATCCATATCACCACGGTATGATTTGTCTTTATGATATATCTCTTCATCTACTACTTTCACTTCACTTGCTTGCTGGTCGAAGTATTTTTTTAAGTAAACATTGGATTTATATCGGCAACTAAAACCACTTGATACTGGCTCATGAGATGATATGAGGGCACATAAATCTGAACCACTATCAGATACACTACACTTCGTATTATCATCTTTTTCGGACTCTGAAAAATTTTGGCTTTTAACATTCAACATGAAATTATTCATAGTCATTGAAAGTTTAGAGCGTCTTTTGTGACCTTTGGCGACTACCAGCCTCATAGTGGCGGTTGTAGTACCATTGGTAGATGTTATGGCGGCTGATGTAGTTATGGTAGTTTCAGCCACTGATGAATTTTTATTACTGTGTATATCGTGCAAAACAGGACAAGAGTTACTTCCTCCGGAATGTTGTATTTTATTTCCCGCCGGCATATCTTCCATATAACTTGTGGTAAGTTTGTCGTATGCTTGATCATCGAAAGTAGTCCTATCATTCACAATTGACACTCCACCCACACCCTTTACATTTATTGTTGTAGCAGATACGGAAGAATCTGAATGAAAACCATTCTCATACGCCCAATTTTGTTTAAAATAGCCACAATCCAGCGATGGATTCTGCATCAGTTGCTTTGCGGTATCATACGCAGTATCATGCGTATTTCTGTAAATTTTCTCTTTGACGTGTGGATGGTGCAAGTATGTTTCAGAACAATCAAAGCTTTGCGTGTGTTTGTAGCCTGCAGCCATATTGGGTACCGGATAATACTCGACCTGATCGTTTAAATAGTTGCTAACTGTTTGTGACTCGGTTCGTTCACCTATTCCGTTTTCATTATCTGCAACATAGTTGGTGGATGCAATTTTCCCAAACGTAAGTGATACTGTACGGACAGGTGTGTGCAAAAGGTTCGAAATATCGCGATTATAGCGCTTTGGAATGTCGGTTACTATAGACTGATTGAGTGGGAATTTAACTTTTTGCTGCTGATTATGATCCCAAGCAAATCCTATATTAAAAATGGATTTATTCTCGTATACCGAGCAAATCGGCATGTTTTTTGATAGTTCAATAATGTAATTTACATTTTCTTCGCCTAGTATATAACCCTTCTCTACTGATTTAACTGCACCTTTCGGCTCCATAATTTTTTGATTCAGTCGTGCATGACTTAAATGTTTATGAAATTTTTGTTTATTCAATCCAATGGAAACAGTGCTTGCTGCCGTTAATGCTGCTGGCCTACTAGCATCACGGAAATCACTGGCTAAGAAGGTACTTTCATTGACGGTATAAGGGGCAAGTGACTGGGACATCCGGACATCCATATCTTCATATTTGCCAAAAAATGTATTGCAGATATCCCTGTTACCGCCAGTAATATCATATAGATCTAGTGATTTGTGACAACTCGTTTGGAGGTTATCCAGATGCTTCATATGAGACGACTTCTTCTGGGCAAGTAGGTCAGCTTCATGTCCAAGCTCATACATATTTTGGATGATAGTGTCTTGTGGTGCGGGGGGGGGTGGACTTTGTACCTCATAAAGATTATCGCACACATCATCTAATATCAGGTTATTAACTTCCATAGCAAGATTATCTTCACATGAACCTGTGTGCTCATTTTTGGATTGTTGCAAATGCAAAAGGAAGAGCATATTATTATGCCGCTTTAAACTCTGACTTAATGACTTTATGTATTCATCGTTGTAGTAAAGATTTGTAGCAGAGGTTACGCTACCAGTGGAATAGTTGTATGCACGTGTTGTGGTGGTTTGCAACAGTCGAAGAACGTCTTTATTAATTTCTGCTAAACAGAGGTCAGAAGAAAATTGCCTAGTACTGTCGGGACTACTACTACTACCGTCCAGACATGTGGAGCCGAGACTATTATGTTTCTTAACGTGCGTCTCCTTTTCCTTTGTCTCTAATTTTTTTAGTTGTTCATCTAAATTCGATTCACTGCGTAACAGATATTTATCAGAGTCGAAAGTAGCTGCACTGCATAAACTAGCAGACTTATTTTTGATATCCTGTTTCGGAGAGAGTAGTTCTGCTAAGGAGTGTGGTATCGAAGTTTTCGCGTCTTTCATATCATTTTTGGGCCGTTTTTCTTTTTTATTAATCTTTAATATGTCACTTTTTAATCCTCCAGCGTTAAGTTTGTCTGTGTCTTTTACCATCATCAACTCAGAATCACTTAAATATTTACGTTTATAGTCGCCGAACGAACTTCCAACCAACTTTTTAAGTATGTCGATGTTGCGCTCTAATTTCTTTAAGACCACTTTAAATTTACTTTGTTTATCATTGCAGAACTCACGCAACTCTTCCGTTAACATGACTGGGCTTAGCAGCATCAAAAAAAGGTTCTTATTAATCTTATGAATATTTTCGAAAAATGTTTTTTCTCTTACAATTAGTTGTCGCAGCTTTCGAATTTGGGTGGCACTTAAAATCTGCAAACCTTTAATTTTATTTATCTCTAGCAGAAGCATTTCGCCCATCGTATCGAGTAGTAAAGTTTCATCGTTATTTGAGTGAACAAATAAATTCTCGTTCTGATCGGCTAAAGGTGCACTGTACTGCTCAGTGGAGTAAGCAGCTGAGTGTCGATCATCAGAGTAATGTAAGTTAGAAATAATGTTGAAGTCATTCGCTATTTTGGATGTGATACCCACTGGGGCGGTAAGAAGAGCACCAGCTTTACTTTTCACATTGTTACGAACTCCCATTACATTTTTGGGTTTTTTTTTTTTTTTTTTCCTTGATTGAGTCAGCGATGTTATAATTTTAGTGCTTAGATTTTCGACGGATTCCGTCATTGAGTTTTTAATAGTTATAGGTATATCATATTCCAACATATTAGGCACATCCTTATTATCTACAAGAATCATATCAGAAATTGATCGTGCACCTGACTTTTCCAAGTAAAATTCATGTGCGCTTACAGATTGCTGTAATATATTTTCCTCGTAGAGTTTTGCATTAGCTTCACTGCTCTTGTCACTGTTTATTTTTATACCAGTTTCCAATGATGGTACGCCTGGTTCACTGGTATCTACATCAACTTTTGCGCATATTTTCGGTGCAGAGGCCGATTCGCGAAAAAAATAATTTCGGTTGCTGTATTCGTGCAAGGGCTTAACAACATCGGATATAGTACCATTACTAAAACCACTAATAACATTGTCAGTGGCGAAATTATGCCTCGGTATAGGTCTACAAATATATCCTAATGAGTACGCTTCAGGCCTTGTCTTATCACTACCTACCGATGAGGTTACATATTTACTGTCAACTCCACTGCAAGAGCAGGGCAAGTCTTGGGCACATGTTGATGTCGGTGTGTGCTGAGGACATCCAATACAACTTTTAAGCTTTCCACGCATTTGAGGACTAGTTAACCACTCCGGGAGTAACTGTAATCCTGATTCTAGTCTTCCATTTTTTCGCACATAGAGGAGATTATCTGAGTCTTTTGGGATTTTGTGATTAACAGTGTTTGCCGCCGTATCCATTGCCAATATAAATTTATTTGTTTCCCTTTCGTCTTCTATTCCTTTTAATTGGTGTATATTGCTCATTGTCAACAGAGATCCTCCCAGGCCACGTTCTGAAAGTTCGGACAATACTATGTTAATGACAAACACTCTAAGGCCTATAATTTTTGCACAGCGGTGGACGAAGCGACTATCTATGAAGCACCGAGCTAGAGAAATTTTTAGGATTATCTGTTGGTATAAATACATATGCTAATAGATTTATTTACTGAGACAAAATAATCTCTTAATTTGGTGTCACAATATCTCACAGGGTATACATATTAATTTTATTCGCCTAAAACTACTCCGTAACTGCATAAACGAACCGATATAGATATACTAATGTCTATCAAGTATGTTCGTCTTTGAACACCATAAATTGATCAAACTTTTTAAATATCTTTTTAAAATTTGGAAGGCTGGTTGTTTGGCACTCTTCAGCCAACTCTATTTAAAGTAGGCCAAATCGGATGATAGCGAAGCAAACTTTTTAAAAAGAAACAGCAGGCTGGGGAGAGGATGTGCGCTACGAAAATGGTTGCATACATTTGGAAATTTGTACGCTCTTCCCCCAATTTTTCGCTTCGTCATCACTCATCACTGACCACTCCGTTTCATGTATTCTTCGTCCTCATTTGAATGCCCCACACCATATCCATTTCTCTCCCTTCTGTACCTCTTCTTTTTATTACTCACATCTTTCAATTCAAATTTTATTTCTCCATTTCTACTCCCTGGCGTCAATTGCCAAGTGCTGGTTAGGACTGAGGATGAAGGCATAACATCCATAAATGATATACAATTGCAACTAAGCAGAAGCAATCACAACTTTAACATCTACATTTAATGTCTACAATTAGACAAAATTCAACACAAGCACCAAATATTGATTAGACTCAACAAAGAGCACATAATAATGAAGAGGATACACAAGAAAGTGTATCAACTTGGGAATCAGCCAACGACTTACGAATACCAATACATAGAAAAATTTATATTCAGGACATGATAGGTGTCATGCCAGAATTTAATCCGTTTGCGGTTCAGCACAAAATGAAAGGCATGGGCAAACGTTGGCTGGACACACAAGCAATCTTTCAAACATGGTCTAAGTTTCGAGATGCATTTGAAGCTAGTTTTCCAACAACGTATAATGCAGCTAAGGTAGCAAGCTAGGGTAAACTTGGGCAGATTAGTCTTTGGTGCACATTCGTCAAAGCTGTTTTCGGTTTGAAGGAAAATCAGTAGCTTAACAGTTTGAATTGTGTTCGTACCTTTAGACAACTCTATGAATTATCTGAAGTTTGACAGTTGTAGTGCGAAAACTGACGGAGCAGCACGCGTTTAAGGATTTTTTAGGAAGCTGGTGTAATTTTGACCGGTAAGTACGTATGTAAGAGATTTATAAATCTAACCAGAAGGACCCGGCAGACGTTGTCCTGCCCAAGGGTAGCGAAAAAATCGCACGATAAATAAAAAAGTTTGGAATATTTCGGTCCCTGATCCACTTCCCGGAAAAAAGTAACCCCAAATTTTAACATAATTAAAGTTGTACCTTTGTACCAAATTTGAGGAAAATCGCACCATTAATAAAGAAGTTTGGAATATTTCAATCCCTAGTCCACTTTCCCGAAAAAAAGAAACCCCATATTTGAACAAAAGTACCTTTGTACCAAAATTGAAGAAAATTGCACCATTAATAAAGGAGTTTGGAATATTTCAATCCCTAGTCCACTTCCGGGGAAAAAAGAAACCCCATGTTACCGCCGTCAAGTTAAGGACGGAGTACTGTACATACCGTTTAGCTATTTTACTATGGAATGCATATATATCACGCGATATACGTTTGCTTAATATACACACACATGTACATATGTATTTAATCTTTATCCTATTTTATTCATCCTATATCACGTTATAATTTTCTACATACACTTATGTATAGGGTGTTTTTTTTACAGGTTTGTTTTTCGAATAGAGATAAAACTGGCATTTTGTGGTCAAATCTGGCAACTCTAATGTCATTTATGTTCAGTTTGGTTTGGCATTTCATCATGAACAGGTTGACAAAAGAACAACGCTTGCAAATCGTGCAAATTTATTTCGAAAATAATGGTTGAAATTTTTTTTTCAAATGGCAAAATTTTGTTCAGTGATGAGGCTCACTTTTGGTTGAATGGCTCCGTCAACAATCAAAATTGCCGCATTTGGAGTGAAGAGAATCCACATGAGACCCTTGAAACGCCATTACATCCACAAAAACTGACTGTTTGGTGTGCTCTATGGGCTGGTGGGGTCATTGGTCCATACTTCTTCCGCAATAATGCTGGAGAGGCAGCTACCGTTAATGGAGACCGGTATAGAGCCATGATAACCGACTATTTTGTTCCCGAATTGGATGGCATGAATGTGGATGAGTTGTGGTTCCAACAAGACGGCGCTACATGCCACACAGCGCACGTCACAATCGATTTATTGAAGGAAACATTCGATGAGCGCATAATTTCGCGGAATGGACCTGTCAATTGGCCACCAAGGTCGTGTTATTTGACACCATTGGATGATTTTCTTTGGGGATATGTGAAGTCGCTCGTCTACACCAACAAACCAGAAACGTTAGGGGAATTGGAAGCCAACATTCGTGGCGTTATTGCCGACATACGGCCCCATATGCTAGAAAAAGTGGTTGAAAATTGAACCTGTAGAATTGGCTTTATTCGAGCCAGCCACATGCCCGAAATCATATTTAAACATTAATGGCATAAAATTATCCTTCCAACAAAGCCAAATTGATGGACCTTGAAACGATTTTCTTGTGTTTTATTTCATTTCGAAGTTCTATACCCCTAAAAAAACACCCTACATGAAGTTATTAGCAAACTTAAAACGGCAGTAGTCAATTCGTCGTCAGCGGTTAAACACAAATTATTTTAAAGTTCTTCTCCTTATCGTTTTTCTGTATTACGCTATGTAAACGAAATCATTGAAAAAATATCGAAATTAAACGTGCAGAGTTCTCTTAAAAATTTTGTCTTTTATTTACCCGCTCGGCTACGTGCATAACTGCAACGACGGTAACAAACCTTTAAAATAATATCACTGCAATAAGTGCGACCAGCCAGAAAATGAAGAAATGGTACAGTGTGATCAATGCGATAGTTGGTTTCATTTCGCTTGTATAGGCGTGGATAGCAGTATCGCAAACAAGGATCGGAACTGCGAAGCTTGCATTATGAAAGCTACGACTACAGGGGTGAGCAACGAGGCACAGGCATTGTCAATAACACCTCCAATATATGGAACAGCGACGACAACATTTTTGCCACAGCCAGAAATAGTAACAACGTACTCAGACATTTCAAGCATGGCAAATTTAACATCAGCGAATCGCGTGATAACCACACCAACAACATACATAACAAGCAGCTCCTTTGCTAACGCTCCTGCGACATCCGCAATGCGTGCGCCGATAATGACGTCATCGTTATTACTCGGAGGTCAAGAGGCAGCGATCTTTGACAATAGCTTCAACCGCCAAAATTTCAACGATGGTCAAAACAACATCAGCGCCAAATTTAATGTCATTCGGTACGACAAGAGATTCGGCGGCAGCGCAGGTGTCACAACAGAATTTGCACATACAACGTTTGGAGGAAGAAATGAAGCTGCAACAACAATTTATCGAATTAAAATATAAAATATTACCGGGCCAAGAAACTTCCATGCTATGTACGCGTACAAATACTTTCACGACTTTAACACAACTAGCTGCAAGACTGGCCATTATTTGGAAGCAGCTCCGAAAATATTTCGTCGGCAGCTGGACTCTCAAATGCAGAAAACCGAATAAGATTACAAGAGTGCTTGATAGGCAATGCCAAAGAAATGGTGAGAAGCAAGCTGTGCTTACCAGACATGGTACCTGAAATTATATCCACATTACGAATGTGCTTGGGGCGGCCGGAACATATTTTAGATCGCGCTATAAATAAAGCTAAGAATATGCCGGTGGTTAAAGACAAATTAGAAATGCTCATCGACTTTTCGCTAAGTGTACGAAACATATGTGCAACAATGGAGAGTTGTCAAATGCACGCTCATATGCATAATCCACTCTTGGCAAAAGTAGAAAAACTGCCGAATAATCATAAATTAAATTGGGCAATGTACCCAAAAGACAGTAACACGCCAGTGGTAAAGCTGTTTAGTGACTGGTTGTACCAGTTGTACACCACCCACAATTGCACAAGGGCAAGGAGAAGACCGTGAGTACAAACAATGCAAATACACAGGTAAACGCACATAACTGTGTAGATAGTAAAACGCACTCGTATTTTCGAATGGTGAATGTAAATATTCACGCAGAAAACAATGTAATACAAACTTTCGCATTCTTAGATGAGGGCTCCGCCATTACACTCATCGAAAAGAACTTATTCAAGAAACTAGGCATAGATGGTGAGCTAAGTCCGTTGTGTTTAAGGTGGACGGGCAATACCACTCGTACAGAAAGCAATTCGTTAGTCGCGTCAGTAGATATTTCTAACTGTCGAAAGCCTGAATTTACTTACACAATCGCTAAATGTCGCAGACATCGCATCAAAGCACCCGTATTTAAAAGGGCTACCCGTAGGCTCATATAGCAACGCGAATCCGAGAATTTTAATAGGGGTAAACAAAACGACGAGCACTACGAGATCGGATTGTTGTGGCGCACCAAGAATTTACGCCTACCAGAGAGTTACAAACAAGCGCTTTGTCGGTATATGTGTATGCAAAACAAATTCAAAAAAGAGCCCATCCTGAAAGCTACGAGTTAAGCGAATATTAATGATCTTGTCAATAAAGGATATGCCCGCAAGCTAACATTGGACGAAGCAGCCCCTCCAAATGATAAGGTATGGTACTTGCCAATTTTTTTGGGGAATACCACAGATGGCCGCTTTGCCGATGGCAAGGCTTGCTCCTTTACGTTCACTGGAATCGATTAGTTTGGCCCCTTATTCGTGTCGGTTGGTGAAAAGAGGTGGGGCGTTATATTTACTTGTCTCACAGTACGCGCTATTCACATTGAGGTGGCACATAGTCTGGTCGCGAGCTCGTGCGTCATGGCTATAACAAACTTCATCTCACGGCGAGGTACACCCCGCGAGATATTTTCGGACAATGGGACGAATTTTAAGGCAGCGGAGAAAATCATAAACGAAAATATCAAGTGGAAATTTAATCCGCCTGGCGCACCGCACATGGGCGGCGCATGGGAAAGTCTAATCAGATCCATAAAAAATGTTCTTTACTGTATCTGCCCAACGATGAAAGTATTCGCTGTGCACTAAACGAGGTCGAGTTCATCATCAACGCCCGACCGCTTACTTTCGTTTCCATCGATCCTCTGATGACGAGGCTCTCACTCCAAATCACCTGCTGATGGGCTCATCAGATGGATTTAAACCAATTTTCAACAGCACACATTTACGCCAGCGCTGGCATCAAACACAAAAATTCGATGACCAGTTCTGGCGCCGTTGGACCAAAGAATATTCGCCAATGATAGCTCGTGGAAATAAATGGTTCAGCAAGCAAGACCCAGTTAAGGTCGGTGACGTAGCTATAATAGTCGACTCTGATCTCCCACGTAACAGCTGGCCTAAAGGCATCATAACCGACGTTCAGGTAGCCAAGGACGGTCAAGTGAGATCCGTGATGATTAAGACAAATAAAGGCATATTTCAACGACCTGTTACGAAGATAGCAGTTTTGGTCGTCGGAGTTTCAAATAGTAAACTCGCTGGACCGCACTCATTTACGGCCGAGGGGATGTTACCGCCGTCTACGGTCTAGTTAAGGACGGAATGCATATATATCACGCGATATACATTTGCTTAATATACACACACATGTACATATGTATTTAATCTTTATCCTATTTTATTGATCCTATATCACGCTATAATTTTCTACATACATTTATGTACCTACATGGTACCTTTGTACCAAATTTGAAGAAAATCGCACCATTAATAAAGAAGTTTGGAATAATTCGATCCCTAGTCCACTTCCCGGAAAAACCCCCATATTTCAACAAAAGTAAAGTGCCACCTTTGTACCAAAATTGAAGAAAATCGCTTTCCGCTTTCCGGAAAAAAGAAAGCCCTAATTTTAACAAAATGAAAGGGCTACTTTTGTGTCAAATTTGAAGAAAATCGCACGTTAAACAAAAAAGTTTGGAATATTTCGGTCCCTGGTCCACTAAGATCTACTAAATATGCTCACAAAATTTCATGAGAATCGGTCAAGACATTTGGGAGGAGTATGGGAACGAAAACCGTGACACGAGAATTTTATATATAAGACTAGCTGCCCGTGTGCGACGTTGTTCGCAATTCCATTGTGTTTTGTTTATATATTAACATGCTATACATATTAAGTTGAATAAATTGTTTAAAGATATCTCACTTCAAACCCAGAATTTACCAACTCAAATAATTGTTTACTTACACTAAATGCACGTTTTTAAAAATCAAAAACACATTTTTATAATTCAAGTAAAGTATATTTCCAATCAGGATCAGATGCACTCACACATACATATAAATGTGTAAAATGAAAAAAGGAGTGCATCCCTTATTCCGTTTTTTTATTGATTTCTGCTAATTTGCGAGGTATGAATGTCACCTCCCCAGCCGCAGGACCTGTAAGGATTGTTGTCTCTAAGATGTTATTATGCATTTGTTTCGCTTGCAATCCGGTTCCATTACATAAGGTTCCGCAGTAATATAATTGGAATATTTTGTTTTAATTTTATTTTATAAGGTGGTAAGCTCGAGGGATTTAGGGAATTCAAGAACTGAATCGGGTAATGTACTGCATTTTCGCTTTGACATATACTCTCTGACTTCGCCGGGTACTTTATCAAGGATAACGTTATTAATATCGTCATCTGTTTTGAATCTATTAATAACTCAATGGCAGCATAGTAGACCTACCTGTTCATTTACAAGAGTTTTTTTTACTGAAATTGATGAATTTTTGTTTTTTATTTAAGAAATTACTTCCATTAATATTTTTTTTTGTAAATGAGCAGACGTAGTGTCAGATTAAAAAAATAAAAATGCAGAGCTATTTTACATTTATTGGGCCTATCAGCGATTCCATTTAATTTAACGCCGGCTAGCTGATGCTAAAACGATAGGGAACATCTGTCGATATAATCGGAGTCCGGGAGATAATTGAAATTCCCTCATGATCACGAAATAAGCAGGCCAATTCTAAATATCTGGGGAAATTTTGCCAGACATTGAGCAGTTGTATATCTTCTCCCACTTTTCTTTCTCCCTCTTCCCCATCAATAAATTTCATGTGCTACCCATATCGTATAAACACCTCACGGTCCACACTTCGATCGATATCTCAAACACAGATTCGCATTAAAACCTGAAAATTACTCCCTGTATGAAGATATTCCGGGTAGCATCGGTCCAAGATTTAACCGATGTGCAGAACCCATTTTTTCACAAATAAAACTGCATGAAGAAAAAAACAGCATTCAAATAATATAATATTATGTATGGGTAACGCATACTGGGTTCACGCTCTATCCACATTTTGGTCGATATCTCAGCAACGGGCTCAAATATGCACGTAAAAACCACAGATTAGCACCTCATTAATACCTTTAATTTGATACCCATTTCGTATAAACACCTCCTGGGGTCACCCCTGGTCCAAATTTTGGTAAGTATCTCGAAAACGGGTTCACATATGGACCTGATATTAACATTTCTTTGAAGCACTCATTAATACCTTTCAACTGATACCAATATTGCCACAATTCCTTCAAGGATCACCCCAGTCCAAATTTTTACCAATATCCCGAAAACCGGGAAAATTTTTAAATTTTTTTTTAGCCTATGTCCGCCTCGTGCACACACCCGGGTGGGCCGTTCTCAAGTTTTGCGCTAAGAAAAAAAAAACAGCTTTCAAAATATATATTAGTATAGATTATGTATTGGTAACGCGTACTGGGTTCACCCTCTATCCACATTTAGGTCGATATCCCAGAAAACGGGTCGCATAGGGTATTGAAAATCACCTCTTTTTTAAATACTCATCAACACCTTATATTTGATACCCATATTGTAGAAAACCTGTCTGTAGTCACACCTGGTCCATATTTTGGGCAATACTTCGAAAATGGGGTCTCATATGGGACTAATAACTGCACCATGTTCAATCACACGTCAACACCTTTCATTTGGCACCCATATTGTGGGAAACCAGTCTAGGGCCACACCTGGTCCATATTCTGGGCAATACTTCGAAAACGGAGTTGCATATGGGACTAATAACTACACCATATTAAAGCACTCGCCAACAACTTTCATTTGATACCCATATTGTATGAACACGTTATAAGGTTACCCTGGTCCAGATTTTGCGGGATATCTCCAAAACCTTCCCGGATTCGGATATTTTTTGTGGACTATAACCATGTCGGGCTCCAGCAAAAACTACGTGCTAAATTTCATTTAATTCGGTTCAGCCGTTTTTGAGCTTTGCGGTCCAGAAGAAAACGGCTTTCAAAATATATATTAGTACTAGCAGACCCGGCAGACGTTGTTCTGCCTGACCAGTGACTTCCCTAGAAATACATTTTGAACTATTTTTCTATTAATTTTTAAAATTCCATTTATTGCAGTGCTTTAGGATATACAATGTTTCCGGTTTTAACGTCTTTGGTATAAGCAAATAAGTTTGTTGGATGTCCAACTCAAAAAACGGATCTTTTGAACTCAATGGCTATGACACAAACCATTATGCGCTGCTGAGCAGATGTGTAGTTAGTATTTATTTAATTATATCCTATATCTACCACTTAACGCCACTATTATGACTTTATGGATATCCTATAATATTCTGGATATGTATAAACAGCAATAACAAACAAAAAAATTAAGTGCTTTGATTAAGATTTAAGAACGTTAAAATGTCACTAAAGCAAATACATTCAGGGATATAACGAATTGAAATATGTATTACTTAGCTTGTGGTCTTAGAACTGCCCCCTTTTCCAAAAAATTTACAAATGTAGCCTATGTATGTCGTACCCCACGAAGATTTCACGTAGTACTGAATACAAAAAATGTGGGCGTGGCACCGCCCACTTTTCCAAAATTACAATGTATGTATATATTTTAATTAAATATTTTTGAACAATGAAGCAATTGTAAAAATACGAATAACGGGCTTTCACAAAATGCGTTCACTACAAAATATGTATATGTACATATTTGATTTTTACTTATCCCTCAGCAACACGAAAACGTATGTACGTATGTATGTACATATGTATGTTAATTTTGTTTTTATGTATTTAAAGCGTCATACATACGTACATATGTATGTATGTACGAAGGGAAGTACCGCTATCGAGCGCTCGCTTAACTTAAATCGATTCATTTGGTTGACAGCGAACAAACACACAAACAGCTTTTTTTAGAAAAGGTGCTCATATTGTTTAAACAAATTTGGTTAAATATTATATGAATCAACTATTTTTTTTTGATGCAGAACGAAAGTAAATATTTCAAAGTTTAACTTCAAGTAAGTTTCATTCTAATCGGTGGATCCGTTTATGATTTGTGGCTGTGTAAACAAAAAAATTTATGGTTTTTTACCGATTTCCACTCCCCCTTGAGATATAATATATCCTATCTTTCAAGTTGGATCAAACTGTAGATGCTGTGCAAATTTCATTAAAATCGGTTGAGTAGTTTAGGAGCTCACCGTGATCGAACATGTGACACGTGATTTTTATATATTAAGATAGATTTCCAGATTTGAAAAACTATAAGAGGAAGACCACTCGCTGGGAAATAAACGAGAATGATATTAAAAGAGCGCTTTCTGATATCAGGTACGGACGAAAGAGTATTACGTTGGCTGCTCGAGAATACGGTCTTAAAAGACAGACGCTGCAATCTCGTTAAAAAACATTAAATTCTCTAAGATGTAATGATTCTCATGACGACTGTTCCTCTAAAGATGAGCTTCAGTCCAAAGTATTTCAGACAAAATATTCTTCTCGTCAGATTTTAACGAAATATCATAAAGACCAGTTGGTTGCATACATAAAAAAGTGTACATTATAGTTTATCTTACTGTACTTTTAGAAGATTTTTATACGAATACGTAACTGTAAATAGCATTCCCTTTCCGTGAAAATGGAAGAAATGCAAAGAGGCCAGCGAGGATTGGTTAGGTATATGGCTTTATGAAAAGAAATCAAACGTTTTCTCTTCGCAACCCCGAAAAACCAATCATAGCCAGAATGACGTGTTTTTCCAAGTCTGCTGTTGAAGCCTTCTGTGACAATTTAAAAACTTTGTACGAAAATCACTCTTTCCAGCCGAACAACATTTATAATTTGGACGAAAGTGGTATAACTACAGTTTTAGAATCACCAAAGGTACTTTTTATATTTCACAATTCAATTTGTACTATAACCAATGTTGAATTGTACTTCGCAGGTACTTTGCCGCAAAAGTGGATGGATAATATAAAAGGTATCAAGTAAACACGAACGAACGACCAATACTTGTAATTCTCGACAATCATGTCTCGCACTGCATCCCAGAAACCATAGATTATTCCCGCGATAGTGGAATAGTTCTTTTGTCGCTGCCTCCACATACGTCTCACCGCGTGCAGCCACTGGATATATCAGTTTTTGGGCCTTTCAAAAGTGTATGCAGTTCTTCGTTTAACGATTAAATACTTGGTTTGTAATCCTGGCAAACAGATAACTATGTATTCACGACATAGCTAAACCATCAAATGATCATTTTCGCTTATCTGGAGTATTTCCTTTCAATTCCGCCATCCTCCGTGATGATGCCTTCGCCGTGGAAAATATACCACAGGAAACGGTGCTAGGCATAGAGAACAATGTATCTTTTTCACAAAATTTTTACACTGGTACGGAGGGCAATACAACTTTGTCCCAAAGTATTGGAGGTAATACACCTGAGGTCATACGCTCCATTTTTCGTGTGTGCGCCAAGAAAAAGACCTTAAGATGTGGAATATCACGTATTATGACAAGCTCAATTGAAAAACAATGAGTAGAGCAGTTGTAATGGAACAAAAGAGTCGGAATGACTAAGCGAGCTATCAAGTTACATACCTACCTTATTTAATTTTTGCTGTCACTATTTTTTAGATTTTCCTATAAGAACGGTTCTTCTAGAAAACGGAACAGTGACACATCAGAGGTATACGCAGAGTCTGTATATTCCATTGGTTCCTTCGTAGAAAATAAAGCTGGTCCAGACAAACCGGTGAATGGCCTAGAAAGTTTTAAATTACAAGATGAAAGTGACCTAGCTGTAGGGGGTTATGTGCAGGTAAAATTTTCGTAATATACGAAGAAACCTTTATTTTATATAGGGAAAATTATAGATAGTTTCAGCCACTTGACCCTTAATATTGAATATCTTCGACGGGCCTCAAAACCTAAAATGTACCACATATTTCGGTTGCATTAAGCAGTGGAATAGAATAAAAGTTTGCCAACTCCAACTCATTCATCATCCACATCACGATAACGAATGAAATACATGTTTGATGTGAATTTCGGCGATTGTATTATCAAATAACTGTAATTTAATGTTATAGGCGAATTCTGTAAGCTGACTCTAGTCACTAATAGAGCCATTTTGTGGTCAATTTCAATTTTGAGACAATTTGGTATTCAGTAAGCTGTCTCACATCTCATGTCTCAAAAAAGAGTCACTAATTTGTTAGCTGGTTGTAGGCAGGTCACAAACAAGAAAATATAGGGTTAAAAATTAAATAAGTTAAAAAAAAAATTTTTTAAGTTGGAAATCATTTATAAATATTTAAAAAAATAATAATTAATGAATAAAAAAGAATACAGAATACAGCTATTAATGTTAATTTATGACACTTTGTATGTTTCAGAAACTATTTTAATAAATCAAAAAAAATACAAGTTCCTTAAAACTAATGAGCAGTTATGGTTAGTTTCCAAACTTGCCGAAAGTTCCCCTCGAATAAGGCGAATAACATAAAAAAATTTTAAACTTTGAAATGCATTGAGGCACAGGACTTTGAAAAAAGGTTGACGAATCTGCCCCAGCTTACTCTAGTGGATGACAAATCTATCAATACGCACATAATCAGTGGTCTCAACGATACAATCTTAGTGAAGACGTTAGCAAGTATGAATTTATTAACGTGTAGTGAAAAATTTGTAGCGCTTGAGAATTCGACAGCGGATAGTAATGCGTCGACCATGTCTTCGATGCCAACCCAGCAAGCAATTAAAACTAATACTAAAACCGAAAGTAAACGCAAAAAAAATTTTTAACTGCACTGGGTATGGCCATATTGCGGCTAAATGTCCACATCCTCATCGGAAGCCACGATGCACGGTGTGCACAAAAATAGGTCACGAAGCGAAGAAATGTAACAAAAACGAACAGTTGCAAAGATCGGTGCACAAGGTGATAGTACCGATCTTCCTCCAGTTACAAAAACAATTGAATTTGATGGAAAGAAACTAGAAACATTTATTAACACCAGAAATGTATGCTCATTAATATGCGCATCAGCCACAGACGCAGGGTTTGGTGGGTCCAACTCAACAAATCAACGCAACGGAAACTATCCACAGCGTTCAACGTGATGTAACATTGTACATAATTGATGACTCGTCACCATATGACACGTTACTAAGGCGAGACGTGTTACAAGCCCGCGGGAATAACATGGTGATCGACAACCAGTGCTGGGTAAATTCAATTCCATTACAATTACAACTCCATTCATCAGGAATTGGGGAAAGTAGTCAATTCCTTTGCCCCACACAAAAGGAATTCATTACATTTCTATTCCTCAAAAAAAAAAAAAAAATGTAATTTCCTCATTTTGAGGCTCAAGTACAAACAATTTTTTTTTTGGAATTGAAAAAAAAACTTTGCGCAAATGTAATTTCTTCTCAAATACTTTCGAAAGGAATTGAAAATGTAATTAAAATTTTTACAATTACATTACAAGAAATGCCAATGTGGGGCAAAGGAATTGATTACTTTTCCCATTACATGTAATTGGGAATTGAGAGTAATTTAATTCCTAAAGTAATGATGTCGAGGGAGTACTAGATCTGTCGACGGAGTACTAGATCAGAAAGTATTATACATAAAAAACTATATTTTTAGCGTTTTTTTAACGCTGTTTAGCTCCGGTAAATCTTAATATTTTTTCGAAATATTTTGGGGGAGTCCTTAGAAAAGAGTGAATTTTAAAATTCCGGTGGAAACAGTGCATTTTTTTTTGCGAGGCACCTTAATATACATATCTACATAACTTGTTTGGCAAAAAATTTTTTTTTTACCTACGCACAATGCCTTTACGTCACAGTGATGATTATGCACCATTGACCCCAAGCCGTTTGTGCACAATTTGCCGCGAAAAGGTAAAGACCTTGACGTCTGATGCTGTGCGTACTGCATGAAATCACAAATTCTATCGGTCTTGTCTTCTGAATTGGCTTTCAGATCCACAACAATCCCAACAATCAACGCAGGAACTATGGATCTATGTAGCAGCAACCACGCGCTCACTATACCGCCGGAAGACAGAAGCACGTTTACTTCAAGATTTTGAATCTAGATTTGCTCAGTTAGGTTTTCCGCGCAGCAGTGACATATCGCACGTCACTAATTCTGGCAAAATTACCAGCCTTATTTCAAACTGGAATCGTTTGCTATGATCGTCTTATATATTACAAAAAGGGCGAACGATTCTTGTTTTAAGCGAAACGAAAGTTCATTTCGTGATAGAATGAGGCTCATAGAGTTGAGTCACAGTCCGCGTGAGAGAAGGTAGACGCGTTTTTGTTGTGCTTAAAGTAAAAAACATTTGTAGTAAAAATGTTTTAAATTGTTAAATAGACTAAAACTAAATATAGTGAGACAGCGTAAAATATAAAATTCCACTAAAAATGGTGGAAATTAGCTCAAAAGAGTGATGTGAAAGAGATTGTAGATGATATTTTTACGAAGAAATATCAGAAATTTAAGAGAGATATTGTTGACGAAATTAGTATTGTAATAGACCAACAACTTCAAACGAAATATGAAGAAATGAAAAAAACAAATAATTGAAGAAGTCACAAAAGAATTAAGAAGCAGTATTGCAAAAATTAAAATACCAATTAACCAAAACAGCGAAAAACATAATACAATTAATGGCAATAACAAAGTAACATATGAGCAAGCAGCTAAAAAAAATGCAAACAAAGCTGTCATTAAACCAAAAGCAAATGTACACAAAAATAACAGAGAAACAAAAAATGCTCTTAAATCAGTAATAGAGCCGACAGAAGGTTTGATAAGCGAAGTGAGGCCAATAAATAAATTGTTAAATAACTTTAAACGACTTATTCTTGTATATGTATATCCACTCTTATCTCCAGAACGTTTTCACCGATTTTAATGAAATTTGGTACACAGGTACTATGCTTTGTTCTAAGATTTTCTACTTTGGTGTTGCCACTTGGGGTGGTCCTTAGGGTTGCCACCTATATCAATTTTTTTTTTAAATATTAAGCAATATATGGCAATATGGGTATCAAATGAAAGGTATTTTAGGCCGTATACCAACCAAAATATTTTCGAATAGGATTTCCACCTAGCGTTGCCACCTGAAAGCATTTTATTTATTCCTTCCATGTATTTATCTATTTATTCCTTCAGATATCGACCACTATCTCGGGAAAGGTTAAACCGATTTCAATAAAATTTGGTAGATGGATAGTATGCTTCCTTCTTAGCTTTTCTACTTGAATGTTGCCACTAAAGGAGGCTTAGAGGGTTGCCACCTTTCCGATTTTTTTTTAAATATTTAGCAATATATAACAATATGGGTATCAAATTAAAGGTATTTTAGCCCGTATACCAACCAAAATATTTTCGAGTAGGATTTCCACCTAGGGTTGCCACCTGAACGCATTTTATTTATTCCTTCAGATATAGACCACTATCTCGGGAAAGGCTAAACCGATTTCGATAAAATTTGGTAGGTGGATAGTATGTTTCCTTCTTAGATTTTCTACTTGGATGTTGCCACTAAAGGAAGCTTAGAGGGTTGCCACCTTTCCGAATTTTTTTAAAATATTAATATATGGCAATATGGGTATCAAATTAAAGGTATTTTAGGGCGTATACCAACCAAAATATTTTCGAGTAGTATTGCCACCTAGGGTTGCCATCTGAACGCATTTTTATTTATTCCTTCAGATATAGACCACTATCTCGGGAAAGGCTAAACCGATTTCAATGAAATTTGGTAGATGGATAGTATGCTTCCTTCTTAGATTTTCTACTTTAATGCTGCCACTAATGGAAACTTAGAGGGTTGCCACCTTTCCGATTTTTTTTTAAATATATGGCAATATGGGTATCAAATGAAAGGTATTTTAGGGCGTATACCAACCAGAATATTTAATAAACAACAGGTGTCGCCAATGTATGTTAAGTAACTTTTTGTGGTTAGTGTTCGATATTTTGGAAATCTATTTTGGAAATTTATGCTCTTGGTAAGTAAGATTATGCGGCAAATTCGAAAAATACCGAGTAAGTCTCGGTCACCCAGGTACTAAATTGGTAAATAGACTAAAACTAAATGTAGTGAGACAGCGTAAAATATAAAATTCCAATAAAAATGGTGGAAATTAGATCAGAAAAAGTTAATACTAATACTTTGGGGGATTACCGTTTGAAATGGCGCCTGAGTGCTGCGAATGCACATCGAAAATGACGCTTACTGATGAAACGGTGGAGTGTAAAGGGGGTTGTGGTAAAAGTTATTGCCTTAAATGAAGCAAACTCGCAAGAGCCGACTTAAAAGTAAAAAAAAAAATCTAAACATTAATTGCTTTTGTAATGAATGTAGTTTGTCAAGCACAAATATTTATGTTTTTGCAAATAAAACACATAGTGCAAAAAGAAGAAGAAAAGCAATTGATAATTTTACGAAGAAGTATCAAAAATTTAAGAGATATTGTTGGCGAAATAAGTATTGTAATAGACCAACAACTTTAAACGAAATATGAAGAAATGAAAAAACAAATAATTGAAGAAGTCACAAAAGAATTAAGCAGCAATATTGCAAAAATTGAAATACCAATTAATACAATGGCAATAACAAAGTAACATATGCGCAAGAAGCTAAAAAAAATGCAAACAAATCTTCTACTGGCATTTTTTACACACTAAGCTGCTAAATGCAAAGTCTGTTTCTAGATGACAGTGGAAAAGAAGGGGCAAATATTCTACGACATACCAAGTGTTTTCTGCACTCATGCATAAAACAGGGGTTCGCAGATTTGTTAGTACTAATGAATCTTTATGCAATTTTCAATAAATACGGTTCTTTATAATAGTTTCCTAAAAATGTATACATAAGGGTATACTTAATCACATGGTGGGTCAAATTGACCCAGTAACACAATAAGTGTAGCAAAAAGACATTATGGTTTTAATTTGTAACCTATGAGTTTCGTTAAGTTTTTCTCAAAATTTTGTCAAATTGACCCAAACATAGCAGAAGGGTTAAGCCATTTTTTCAGCATACGAATTTTTTTATGGCTTGGCATTTTTACTGCGTTTCAACGATATCCGAAAAAAACTAGAAAACTCAAGGCTTAATGTCGTATATAACTTTTGAAGGAAGACAAAAAGCACACTCAAGAATAATAAAATGCAGTAGTATTCGCGTATTGCGAACTTTGGGTTATGTGCAAGTGGCTGCCGCAGAGGCACTGTTAGGCCAGTTTTAAAAGGCCCAACACTAGAAAAATCAATTCCGCGTATTGCGAAGTTTGGGTTATGTGCAAGTGGCTGCCGCAGAGGCATTGTTAGGCCAGTTTTAAAAGGCCCAACACTAGAAAAATCAATTCCGGTACTCGGACACTCCCAGCCGACACCGTTGCTCCTCCTTTACCATATGATAAGCTCCGCAACCTCCACATCATCATTGCAACTCCTGCAGCATCGTCGGTAGGACATACCTTGCGTGCCTTCCAATAAGGCGGTGCCCGGTTAATACCCATACTAGCAACATAAGGTCGTCCTATCGACACCCTAATTCAGCAGCAGAGGCCTGAGGTAGAAAGAACAGGTGGAGGATGACCTGAACTTTCTTTGCATGTCCCAATTGGCGTCATTTGTCGCTAAAAAGGAATGACTATGGCGTGCGTGCTTTGATACGCAACGTCTAAAATCGCCTACTACAAGCCAATTGCATGTTGCCGGTGAAATTCCACGCCTTTGATGATAGTACTTGGCTTTAGAAGCCAATAAATAATGATGATGAAATAAGGGCCCAATTAGTCTTTACGTATACTAAACTTAACTTAACTTAAGGCCAACCTGGTATATGAAAAACCTGTATAAATTTTTATTCAAAAATTAAAATTACTCAAAAAAATATAGGAAACTTTTGGCTTAAGTTATGTAAAGTATACGTAAAGACTAACTGAGCCCTAAACCCGATGCAATTATTTAAAAATGCACACAAAAATCAACAAATATGTATGTCAAAAATATGTGAAAAAGATGTGAAAAATATCCTAAAATATTTCCAATTTATGAAAATATGCCTAAAATGTGAAAAAAAGGCAAATATGTAAAACATACTAGCTAAAAAATATACCTATTTTTGACATAACCAGCTGACAGCTTGGTCCGAGGTTTCTATGATGTCAAACAAAAATAGGAACTTGCATACAATTCCGAGCTCTGTTTATTACATAGACTAAACCCGCAAAAATTTTGCAATCCCAGCTCTTTATTGCAAAATGTATAGCTCAAAACTCAATTAGGGGACTCACAAAACTGTCATATGAAGTCATATCGTCATATTGTCATAACTGTTATAACAGTCATAAACATTTTGTTGCTACCTTCCATGCTGTATGCGTACTAAACAGATACAACTCTGCATGGTATGTTTATGGCTCGCTGTAGTTGATCAGCTGTTTTGTTTACCTTCTTATTTCACAAATTCTAATTGTGATTCTTATTTTGTAGCTACGAAATTCAGATTCCCTTGGCATTTTGAATGCTTTCGGGCAATCAGCTGATCAAAATGGAAAATATCCCTCAGATTTATGAAGGTGTGCTCACAAGTGTTATATATTTGCCTTGTATTGTTATATGACATATGACTTTATGACACCTTGTGAATCCCCTAATTGATCTAATTAATTTTCAATATTCACCTACTAAATCTTACGTTCCTAGCTTTTTAATTGCAAGAGTTATAGGCCATGAACTTTAATTGGAACAGTCGATTGTTTGCGTTCTACAAGGTCTGATCTTGTTGGTTCTGACAAATGACTAATATAAAACAAAATCGCGGCCCTATACCTATTTAATAGAAATATGTATCTCTAAAGCTGAAGGACTAGTTTCCGTTTAAACAGACAGAAGGGCATGGCTAAATCTACTCAGCTCATTGCCATGATTCTATCAGCATACTCATTGGTGGGTCTGTCTCTTCTGCTTATACTTACAAACATTAGACCAAAGTTATAATACCATTTCATGTTCATGAAAATTATACAAATAATAATAGTCTTGTTCATTATAACACAAATTAATTACTATTCCTTTGCTTTCAGCTCATTTATAGTCTTGGTACTTTACAGGCTGCAAAAACACCAATTAAATTGAAATATTACCATCATACTAATATTATAAAAGTGAATGTAACGATGTTAGGATGTCAAGCTAGGACAGCGAAATTTTTCAGGTTTAGTGCATATTATATATGTAACCTGTGTAGTGAAAATCACCTAGATCGGACAAACAAAACATATAGCTCCCATATAATAGATAGTTTCGATAAATGGGTTTTGGGCTATAAATTTTGCAGTTAAGAAGCTAGGAACGTAAAATTTTGCAAGGTTGGTACTTATTATAAATGTGATGTGTGTAATGAAAATCATACAGATCGGAGTAACATAGCATATAGCTTCCTACATATGTATATTTAAATTAACAGTTCTGAAGAGTTTAGACCAATTGTAACTAAGAATCGGACACTTAAAAAAGATATGCGTATTCATGAAAGGTATAGAGCCTTCGGCACAGCCTAAGACAGCCCTTTCCTTACTTGTTTTTTATTAATTTTAGGGGTTCGGGCGCTTCTAGGGACCATTATTTTTTGATATTTTTTGCCCCCATATAATTTTGAGTATACTTGACCTATAACTCTGACTATTCTTGACCTATCTTATGATATTTCGCATATAGGTATGGGATGGCCCCAGGTTGCATTTGGACTATATTTCGTTAAATTTATCGACAACTGAGTTATCGGTCACAATGCGATTGCCAAAAACCTCAATATTACCCTACAATATGGGTATCAAACGAAAGGGGAAGGGCCCAGGTTTCATTTGGACTTCGATATTTTTCGATAAATTTATAGATAACTGAGTTATTGGTAAAATTTCGATTGCCGAAAAACCTTATCATTACCCTACAATATGGTATCAAATCATCATTTGAATTTGCATTCATCCTGACACAATTTGTCAAAATTGAATTTTTGAACACTAAGGTTACCAGCAAATTCCGCAAAAAAAAATTTTTAAAACCAATTTTTAATACTCTTTTTCAAAATATTCGAATTTGGTAAATTCTTCAGTAGGCAATAATCTCTATATACATACATACATATATAAAATTAAATGTCTTTCGTATTACCTCGATGCCTGCTCAAACGGCTAAACCGATCTCAATTCTGTAGAAAGTATTCACAACTTTTTAATTTTGCGGCCGATAAATGCCGAAAGCTGAGACCTCACCATATCGCAATTTTTTTCCGTTTGCAACATTGTATACCGCAAAATTATCGATTCGGTTTTGGTTTGTGTTTGGAACATGCATCAGGGAATTGAAGGGAAACGTTCCTGCCATAAATTGACTTGCGGGGTGGCCCTGGAGTCCCGATCAAGGCTTTTGGAGATATAGGTCATAACGTGGACCCGGGTTTCCCTAACATATATTTTTACAATATGGGTATCAAATGAAAGGTGTTTATGAGAGTTTTAACAAGGTTTAATTTCGGATTCATATCAGAACCCGTTTCCTGGATATCGGCAAAAATGTGGACCAGAACCGACGCTAGGAGGCGTTTACACGTTTTAACGATAAGAGGTTTTCACGTTCATATATGAACCTTTTAAAGAGATATTGACCAAAATGTGCAACAGGTCTGACCCTAGGAGGCGTTAGTACGATACGGGTATCAATGCTTAGACCTTATGATTTTGCAATTTTCTTCCCTTGCCAGTACTCGGTATGCAACAAACTACTAAATCTTTGGCTTGCGTTTGGCACATCCGTCAGCGCTTTGAAGGGAAATGTTCCCAATTATAGATACCTCACCTCACCTAACCCCAGCTCATCTCATCTAACCGCAACTCATCTCCCCTAAACGCAGATCACCTCAAGTCCCCACACTGCATCCCACCACAAGTAACCCTTGATCTAAGTTTACTAGAATTAGAAGAGTATGACATTGGAGTGGAGTGGTGGCCACCCAGGAATCAATCTACAACTTATATGAAAAATGATACAAAAAAATATACCTACAAAGAAATGCTGACATTGCAATAAAAATAAAATAAATAAAAATGTAAAAGACCAATGATTTTGACTGAAACACCACCAAAAGCGTTTGAAATAATACAAATAGTTACCATTGGACCATTACCCAGATCAATAAATGGTAAGGAATACACGGTTACTCTAATATGTGATTTGACTAAATATTTAGTTGCAATTCCCACACAGAGCAAACATGTAAAAACAGTGGCCAGAGCTATTTTCGAAAACGTCATCTTAATTTATGAAGGTATAAGGGCGCGCCGTGTCACTCCATCAATTTCAATGGCCTCTTCTACCGTGTCTGTTTCGATTTCCTCTGCAATGTCAACTTGCTTACGACTACCGGAACTTCGATACGGTGTTGGCAAAGCTGCATTACTAGGAGAAGCCTGTCTCGAAATTTCAAGTAACAGACTTTCATGCTTGATACATAATTCGCGCAATCAAGCTTCAGAGGGGATGGAAACGTATAATAGTTGCCTCAAACCCGGCCTTAAACCTCTCTGTAAAATTTCAACGAGTTCGACTTCTGAGATAGGGATGCTTAAATTTTCTGCGATTTTAAAAATAGCATTACGATATTCGTCAAAGGTTCCAGACATATGTACATACTTTGCTTGCGCATACGTATTGCCTCTTTGATGTCTGTATCGGTACAGTCTGCGGCAAAATGGGTACGGAGAGCTTGACAAAGATTAGGCCAAACAATACGGTATACTGAGCGTCTGTAACCCCAGTACCAATCTTTGGCCTCTTTAGTAAACACGCATGGACATGTTCGCAGAACAAAGTAAAATTTCCTCCGAGGGTATCAATCACCTGTTTATTTATTTATCTATTACCGCTTTTACGCCTAGATTTATAACATATAAATTATCACATTACCAGGCCCGCCGCGGGGGGGGGGGGGGGGGAGGGGGTTTCCATGGCGAAATCTAAGTTGTAATGATTTTGCAAAAATTTTCAAAATACAGTTTATAAATCACGTATTGAATCTTGACTCATAATTTTTGACAAAATTAGTTAAAATAATTTTAGAGAAATTGGTGAAAGCTGCAAAGAATAAGCCAATACATAAGTCCGGCACTTTGAATTGCACTTGGACCTTTCCGAAATTACAAAGTTGTGTAGCGTACAGGCATGTTTTAAAAAATTTTACTGATGACAACTGTGAGCAGTTTCAATTAACAAGTACTCTAAACAGTACTATTCAGGACCTGATTAATTAGGTTTTGATTAATCAGAATTATGACTAATCAAAATATGATTTAATCTGTTCATCGCACGTCCCTAATTTGTCCCAGTACAATTGATGTCATGGCCAAATGATGCTAAGTTTGTGTCAAGTGACCAGCTTTTACTTTTTTTATGAGTATTGAAGGAATTCTTTTCCGTACCTCGAAGAGTTGCAATGTTAAACCGACTTTAATTATAGCCATGTATTCATAAAAGTGCGAAAAATCCCAGCTTTCCAAAGTCGGAGCGCTCCAAAAAAAGCATCCAAAAAGAGTCCGTAATTGGAGCCTTTTCGGAGAGAAGAAATGAATATTGTAGAGCGAATGAACTGCAATGCTCAGTTATATGAAAGATTTCGAGTGTTTTCTGACACTTTTTGTTGTAGGCGTAAAGAGAACTGTGAGAAAATGAAAGTTGGAGAGCAGATGAGCGACCACGTTTAATTATTTGAATGTTTTCAAACATTTTCTGAGGTTTTTTTTTTTATTTTACCTAACAGGAGATAAAGATCGAATTTTTCATGAACGTTTATCAGTAGTCTGTAGAAAATAAACATAGCACATTTTATATTTTCCGAATTGTGTCAATAAAACTTCATAAACCTTATTTTTTATTATTTATGACCCCAAATAAGATTCATAAAAACACCAATAAAAGTCTCCGAAAGGAGTCTGAAAAGGTTCCAAAGACCCTCAGAATGGAGGAATAAAGGGCTCCGAAAAAGGTTCAGAAAAGCACCAATAGAAGGCTCCGCAGTTCATTTAAAAAGAGTCATAAAACGCTTCAAATTCATCGAAATCAGACTCATTTCGGCCTCTTTTGTATGACTACGTTGGAGCTCCCGCGTAGAGCGATTTTTCGCTCCATTTGGTCTCCGAAAGAAGCTCATTTTGGAAAGTAAAGGTCTGAGAAATGAGCGTTTTATGGCTCCGAAAGGAGTCTTTTTTTACACTTTTGGTTATCTGGGATATGCCTTGGTCGGCTTTTGACAATTCAACGAGCTACAAAACTGTATGTTCGAAAAAAATCAGAAAAATGCTACTAGAAAGTTAGAAATTTTGATTAAATTTTTTCGAGTTTTCTTGAATTTTCATGAATTTTCCACAAAGTTCTTAACATTGAGTTGAAGTGTTTTTATTGTGTATTTACACATACTTTCATTGAAAAATAATGAAATTAGTCTAAAGAAGTTAATTTTACTGGACATTCCAAAAAAACCCTTTGAATGCAGACATACCGGTCTAGGTGTATGACCAAACCAAATTTGGTTTAGAAGTAAATTTACACCGTTTGTCATAGAAATGCGCCTAATAAAAATTATTTAAATTTTAAACCGAAAATGTTGTTAAAATTTTTTTATGTTTTTTTAAAAAATGTTGGGACTCGAACCGACTTGTCCCAAATCTGTGCGCAATGCTCTACCTACTGAGTTACGGCGCACTCATGAATTTTGTGCGAAAAGTACACATATTCGCTGTGTATACGACTTTTGTTGTATTTTTGTTTATCCCAGTTAAGTTTTAAATCTAAACCGAAAAAAATTGAGAATTATTGTAGGTAATTGAAAGGTTTGGAATTTATTACCAAAAAGTTTTCAAAATTGTGTAAACCAATGAATGCTTTAAAATTTAGGCTCAAATTTTTAGCCGTGTAGAAAGTGAAAAATTTCAAATAAATAAAAGTATAAATATGTAATATGTAAAAATATAAATATGTGTATTTACAGGTAATTCTTATTTACTTTAGCCAAAACCCCCCCCGCACTTTACACTACTATTTTAGGTAAAAAACAAATTTAAAAAAAAAAAAACAAAAATGGGACAGTGATCACCGAGGAATATGTAACAAAAAAACATAATTCTCAAATTTGTATATTTGTTTTTTTGTTTATTCAGTATGGTGTTTTGTTTCTCCCTCTGACTCCTTTCATACAAAAGTTAGAATTTTTAGTAAACAAAATAAAATAAAATCAAGAAAAAAGTTACTGGGCAACATTTAATAACAGTTTTCGAATTATTGGGTATCTTTCTTTTGTTTTGATTTGATATAGTTGTCAAAAATTAATTAGTGCGAATTTGGCGTTGCAAAGAACAGTTGTCCCCACAGTTTGCATTGAGCGTCACTTTTTTATAAATCAAGAAATATTAGCAGTTTTCAATTTTCATTTAAATAAAGTAAATAACGTAATAAAAGTACAAACTTTAATTATTACAATAGTGAAAAAGCGAAAACAAAAACTATTAAAAAAAGTGTGTATTTGCGTAGTTTATGTGAACACCATGGTAAGGGCGCGATAAAAATTCTTGAGCGTCACGCTAATTTTTTTAAAAGTGAATATATTAAATGTAAAAAATTAAAGTTGACAATCATTGTTTACATGGTCTCAACTCATTTTTTTATAATTTGGGAAATAAATTACCTACGGAAAAAACCAAAATAGGCAAACATTTCATGAGCATCACTTTTCATACATATTGCTTCATAGCTTAAAATGCTTAATTTTGATTTTATTTTTTAATTTTCAAGAGTAAAACAACAAAATTAACGGCGGCTGAAAGAGCACGGAAATATAACAATAATTTACATTTGTAAATAACTAGTCACTTAAAAAAAAAAATTAAATCAAGGTAAAACGTGATTTTGTGTTTATAATATTGATTTTTTTGAGAGCCTAAAGGTCCCACCGGATTCTTCATCAATTTCTACATAAATTGGCCACTCTTATAGGCGAATTGGAAAAACTTTAAAAAGAAGCAAAAAAAACTCGTTGTGTACGTTTTTTTTGAAATTGACCCATGTACATAAGTAGTTAATAAATTCTTGCTACCCTAAATTGCGAAAATAATTTACGGACTGAGAAGGTTCAGAACAATATTTCGTCCCCTCAATATAACAATAGCGTATGTGCTCATACGCCATTATTTTTTTATTGCATATTTAGAATCTCCATCATTGATTCTATGTCTGGTCAAAATTTCGTCAAATTCTACTTCCACAAAGTGGGTCAAAATGTCATTGGAAAAAATGGTGTATAATTTCTTGTTCAAACATTTCCTTCAATAAGTGTATAAGCTCATATGCGCTATTTTACTTGAAATTGCCACTGCAAAGTTGTTAAAAGAATAATAGTGTATGCGCATTATACTCCATTTTACCCTGTAGAAATAAATACAATTTATCAAAACTTTAACTCATAAAATAGCTTATAATGATATACACTATTGTTTGAGAAATAGTTTTATTCCGACCATTTCTATACCCCACATAAGCTGTTTTATTTTCGATACAAATTCGAAAATTTTATCAGAAATTTACAAGAGTAATAGTCTATGCGATTTTTACGTTGTTTTGACTACATGAATGCCAAGGAAATATTGTAGTCATTTGAAATTTCAGCTTGCAAATTCATTTCGCAGAGAAAGTTTGTTCATTAAATATATGGATTTTAAACATATGAGTGAGTATCGTCCATTATATAATGTAAGTGAAGAAAGTAAGGTAAATATAAACAGGAATTAATTACTGTTTTATAATGTTACAAATTGATATTTTAATAAAAATACCGTAAAATTATTGAATGAAACAGCGTATACCATACAAAATAAAATAGTGTATCAGATACATCATACGAATTCCTTAAAAAATAAAATGGCCTATATGGAGGACTTGCGCTTTGAATAACATAACTATGGTCTTAAAGGATGCGTAGAATAAAAAACTTGGTAAATTTAAAGGCAAGAAACGGTATAATGTATTCATCGAAAAATCCACTATGAACAATTTTTATTTACCGTGATATTGAGGTTTTAATAGACATCTGATTTGACAAAAACTTTAAACTCGATTTTCTCAAAACCCAAAAAAAATTATACGCTATTGTTATATTGAGGGGACGATTTATTTTCCTACATTATATCTCGTTTATGTCTACGGCAACAAACTTAAGTAAAGGCGTTTTTTAATAGTCTAACTTCGACATTTTGTCATCTCCCCTCTTTTTGACTCCTTACCTGTGCCTAAACATTCCCCAAGTTATCCCCAGTCATTTTTCAAAGAAATTTCAAATATACAGACACAACTTATCTAGAGTTTTATTAAAGATATGCTGATACCCACATAGGACGGCAGTGTGCCTATCAGAGTTGCCGTTTTGGTTACTTTTAACCAAATTTGGTTACCTCAGTTTCATTTGGTTGCGTGGTTACTTCGTTTCCAATTTGGTTACTTTTACAATGCCCCAGTTTCGTGCTTAAATAGTCACAATTATGTATGACTTGAAATAAGATGAAGTTTTTTCACATATGACAATGGCCTAATAACTTGAAATAAGGTGAAGTTTTCTTTTACACATCTGACTATGGCCTAATTATCTCTAACAGTTATCGGATGGCTAATCGACTATTGTTAAATTTTGTCATCTATAGGTTTTCCGCGAAATATTTTTCGATTGCGAAATAATTATTTTTGTTGCTTATTTATTAGTTGCGAGACAATTTCAAAGGTGGATTTGATAACCATGGAGAAGTAAGAATACCTTTTATATTATGTCAACGTAATATTTTGATATAAGTAATTGCTCTTTTAGGTATTTATTTAGAAAAACCGCAGATACTATTGACCTACAGAGCAACAACAATAATCTGCAAAGCGAGGGTGACGAGTTCAGGTAAAAAGATTTTACTTAATAGTTGCACGTACCATGTACACATTATTGCAATTCATTTCGTTCAAAATAGCAACAATGAAGCAAAACCAAGTGGAAAAAGAAGCTTTCGCCCTGAGTGGAAACAAAAATTTAGTTGGCTACAGGAAGTGAATGGAACGAGTTCTTGTTCTGTTTGCGAGAAAACTTTATCTAACCATTTAGCATATTTGAAGAAGCACAGCACTCCACAAACCATGCTCTAAACGTCAATAAAAAGAAGAATCAATTAAAAATAGATGCATGCATAAGCACAGAGTACGCAGAGTTTTCAAAACAAGTTCATTATGCTGAGTTGACACTGGTCATGTTTTTAATATGCCACAATTTACCATTTCTTTTGATGGACAGTTTTCCTCAACTGCTAAGGGAATGTTGCCCCGACTCAAAGATTGCGATGTCACTTAAATGTGGTAGAACCAAGTCTACACAGATTGCGGAAATATTGGGAAATAAGGCAAAGCAGGGGACAGTTGCCAAATTAAAAGAGACAAAATTTTCACTCATGGTCGACGAAACTACGGATGTATCTAGTGCAAAATCCCTAGTATTAGTTGCTAGGTATTTCGATTCATTGGCGCACAAAATACGGGATCGATTTATCGGTTTGATTGAATTAGTTAATTCCGACGCGCATTCAATTTATGAGGCCATTAAAAGTTTTTTCAATGCACATAACATACCATTGAAAAACATTATTGGTTTAGCCACCGATGGAGCCAATGTTATGGCCGATGAAATTGATGGGTTGCAAGCAAAATTCAAGTGGGATGCTGATATATTTTATATGAAGTGTTCCTGTCACTCATTGCATTTATGCTCTGCATATGCTTGTAAGAAGCTTCCCAACCACAGGTGGCTCTCATTGGAGCAAGTAATAAACCGCATAGTCGAGCAATGGCAACCGTTGCGTCTTTATTTTATATCCAGCTATTTAGAAGTAAACGGAGTAAAAGCAGCTAATTTAGCGGAGCTAATGAGCGAACCCTCCCTTAAAGTTTATTTTATGTTTTTATCCTATATTCTTAAAATCGCAAACAATCTCAACAAAGAATTTCAGTCTGAGCAAGTCCGCTTGCCGTACTTTTATGCACATTTAGAAAGTAATTTTAAACTGATACTAAGCAATTTTATGAAAAATGAATACGTTAAAAACTTGGATTCCTTAGATACACTCGATTTACACCTTTCAGACAATTATTTGCCCATATCAGATATTTTTATAGGGAGTGAAGCAAATTCTTTTTTGCAGAATAGCCAAGAGCTTGATACTCTGATAAAAAATATATACAAATTAACGCCAGGAGTTTTTACATAGAACTATTAGGTCAAATGCAACAGAGATTCGACTTTTCAAGAGCTGACATAAAGAACTTATCTACTATAACACCAAATATAGTTATGTCAAAGTCCGATGTATCCATATCGCATTTGGTGAATAATTTTTCTTATCTGAACGATTGTGATACGGAGACAGTAATTACCGAGTGGAAACTGCTTCGATTTTCAAATCTAGAAGTTGTATCTGACATGGATATTGTAGAGTTTTGGGAAACAGCTTCACGTTATAAAAATGGCTTAAATGAAAGCTGCTTTAAGAATATTTCGCTATTTGTAATGAATTTATTATCATTACCACATAGTTCAGCTGCTGCGGAAAGAAGGTTTTCCGCCTTGGCTTTAATTAAAACGAAGCTAAGGAGCAAACTGGATTTTAAAACTGTAAACAACATAATGTTATCAAAGAAGTTGTGTGCAGATGGAAATGAGCCCAACTACGTATGGAAGGCTAAACATTTTTTTTAAATTACAGACTATAAATTGACTTATGATCTCATTGTATTTACAAAAAGCTACACACTAAATGTGTAAAAAAAAGATGCTTTGTCATCAAACTAATTTTTTGCATCAAATCTAGTTTTTTACTTTGTTACCAACAATTGAATTGTTAGTTTTATGGACTGTTAATTTTTAAAGTATTCATGGCCCATGGCCAATAATAATAACTTTTTTTGTTTTACATAATCTTAAAAAATATATGTTTTGATATGAACTAAAATAACGAACGCCTCACACCTAGTGGCAACCCTGGTACCTATGCAATTGATTTTTAATTTAGCTGAAATTGAAAAAAAGTGAACGAAAATTTTAGAGGAACGCTTAGTTTTTTTTTTACAAAGTAAGTGAATTTTTCTCCATATAAATTTGTGTAAAAAAAAATTTCATGTTTACATACCTCCCTAAAAATCAGTATATCTTTTTTGTTTGTCGTTCGGCTATGATAAAACAAAGGGCAGGTCCCTTTCTAAGCTTGAAGCAGTCCATTAGTGAAACTCTCATCAAATCCATTCCTTAGTTTCCGAGATCCTTAAGTTCAAAAGGACAGACAATAATTTTAAAAATGGCTCAGATGAACTCTACAGCATTCCCTAAGTCAACCGCAGTCATTTTTTCAAAAACATTTTTAATTTACGAATTTCCTAGAAATTAATTATAGTATAGATTTATGATGTTTAAAACGTATAAAAAGTATAAAAAGTATACATAATTAACTTGCCAGAAAAAAAAATAAGTGTGTTTTTGAAAAATTATCAAGCTTCATAAATAGTTAAGAAAGAAATATTTAATTTTTAATAAATAAAACCCAAAAATTATTTTTATTTTTGCGTTAAAGCCAAATGAAGTCATTTTGTTTCTGACTCAGAAACCAAAAATCTTGCAATATTTTTCTGATTATTTATTATGAAGACAGAATCGTTGGTTGTTCAGAATCTTTAGCAAAATAGGAAAGTGTTTTTTACACACAATTTACTTACCTTTGCATTTTGATTCTTGTTCGCAAAATAAACATATAGCATTTACGAATGTTACTCGACCAAGTTAACCGATTCAGGTATTTGTTATCGGTGAGGGAAACTGAGTTGCCATATGGTACACAATGAATAATATAATAATTTCGACATCGGTTATAAAAGAAATAAAAACTTTCTTCATTTTACAATACAATTTGTCCAAATAAATTTGTAACGAAAAAAGAGCTAGAAATGAAAAGAAAGGACCAGAAAAAAAAGAGCTAGATCTAGCTCTAAAAGCTCCAAAATGACAACACTGAATTTGTACAACCAAAAAAATTTTCTGGGGTATAGTTTTAGGCATCAGAGTATGCAGTTTCAGAAAAGTTTAAGAACATTTAAATTTATGATGTATGGGTCTAGGTATCTGTTTCAGCAAATATGTTTATATTAGTGAAAAATGTATGCGAATGCAAATCTAAAATGCAATTTCCTCCAGTTGGTGTCGTGAAGGTTAGGCGACCATATGGGCGCAGCATAATCAATAACCGGTCGGCCAATAGCCTTATAGGTGACCAGCAACGTTTCTTTGTCTTTGGCCCAAGTACTGACGGCCAGTGACTTGTGGATCTTGTTGCGGTTTTGTACCTTTGAGGCTATTGCGGTGGCATGATTAGCGAAGGTTAGGCTATTGTCGAATGTGACCCCTAGAATTTTGGGGTGGTTGACTGTAGGTAGTGGAACACCATCTACGTGGACATTCAACTCCTGCCCCATCTGCGCGTTCCACGTAGTGAACAGGGTCGTCGTAGATTTAGTCGGGGACAGCGTCAGGTTCCGCTCTGTGAAGAAGCTGGAAAGATCGTGCAGGTAGTTGTTCAGTCGTGTACACAGTTCGTCCGTGGAAGGTCCTTTGCCCGTGGCGGGAGGCTCGAGATGTAGAAGTTAAACAGAAGGGGTGAAAGGACACCACCCTGCGGTACCCCTTGTCTAATTCTTCTAGGTCTACATCTCTCGCTTCGAAACTGCACTGACGCCAGCCGACCGTTTAGATAGTTGGCAGTCCATCGTTTTAGGCCGGCAGGGAGCGGTGTCTCCTCCAGGTCTTTAAGGAGTGTGGCGTGGTTGACTGTGTCGAAGGCTTTCGACAGGTCGAGCGCCACGAGAACCGTCCTGTGGTTTGGTTGGTGTTGGTTCAAACCGAAGTTAATCTGCGTCGTGATGGCGTTCAAAGCCGCTGTTGTGCTGTGATTTTTACGGAAGCCATGTTGATGATTGGCCAGCTGCAGGTTTGCAGTATAATATGGGAGCAAGATAGCCTCTAACAACTTCACTACCGGCGAGAGGAGAGATATCGGACGATAAGTATCTCCTTGGTTCGCCGGCTTCCCAGGTTTTGGGAGGGAGACCACAGTCGCGTGTTTAGAGATATCTGGTATGACGAAAGTGGTCAGTGAGAGGTTGAATAGAGCCGCCACTTACTTGTGCCCCTCGTGGCCGAGGTGTTTCAGCATCTTCATGGCAATTCCGTCGGGTCCGAGTGATCTGGATGGATTCGCCTTCCTTATAGCTTCCTTGACCTCTGCGACGGAGACGACAATGGGTGCGGCTGTATGTTTGTGTTTGTGCGCACGTCGAGTGGCTTTCCTCTTAGCCCTATCCGCAGGAGAATGCAGTATAAATTGCCGGCAGAATGGTCTCGCGCATTTCCTGGGTTCCGATTTGACGCAATCGCCGAAAGCAATGGCGACCTTGTCATTGTATTTGGTCGGGTTGGATAGAGCCTTGACTGTTGACCATAGTTTGCCGACACCGCCGGAGAGGTTGCATGACTCTAGGTGTTCTTTCCACTTTTTCAATTTATGGTCATTGACAGTCCGACGAATTTCTGCGTTGAGATCCTTTATTCTTGGATCTGCGCGGTTCAAGAGTCTCACTTGGTCACGTTCGCTTTACTAAAGTTAATGTACGTTCGTTTTTCTGTCGTTATGAATTCGGACGGTCGTTCGATGTTTAGTAGGATGGGTAGGTGGTCTGATGCCAGTGTAAGCATAGGTTGCCAGTTAACGTGGTTGATAAGGCCCGCACTTGAAATGGAGATGTCTGGCGAGCTGTGGCAGTTACCTGCCACCCTAGTGGGGGCATCCCCATTCAATGTACAGAATGCCGAGTTGTCTATTTGCTCTTCGAGTGTGTGCCCTCTGTTATCTGCTGGAAAGTTGGAGTGTCAGAGATCGTGATGTGCGTTGAAATCACCTAGGATGAGGCAGTTATCGCCCCTTAGCAACGCACTAATATCAGGGCGATAGTCACGGGGACAGCGCGTAACAGGGGGAATGTATATATTTATCACTCGCAGGTCGACGTCGCCTGTCCGGACTGCTATGCCCTGGCATTCAAGGGTAGAGTCCCTGGGGCAACGTCCGGGGCAAATAGGTTATACTGTACAGTGTGGTGTGTGATGAAATCAAGGCCGCCCCCATGACCGCTGGGACGGTCTTTCCTATTGTACCCATCACGAGTACGTAAGTCCGAGTAAGCGTTCAGTTTGGTCTCCTGAATGGCGGCCAGTTTAATGTTGTTCGACTTCATAAAGTCTGTTATCTCCGCGATCTTTCCAGCTAATCCGTTGCAGTTCAGCTGTAGGATTTTGAAGTGTGTCGGAAGGGAGGGTGAAGGCATGCTGGGGGTAAGGGACGGATGTGGTTGCTTATTAGGCTTAGTCCCAAGCTGTGACGCAGTCTAGGATTCAGCGTGCCTTGGCCGATGTTGTGTGGCGTGGAGGGCGGCTGAGTACTGCAGCAAGGGGCTATAAATGCATCCGTCCAAAGGTTCCTGTTTGCAAGCCTAGAGCACATATGGATGTGGCACAGGCCAAGGCAGTAATGGCACTTAACCGATGCCGCAGGCGTATATAATCTTTGCCGACAAACAGTGCACGTGGTGAAAGGTACGAGGAGGTTATGTTCCTGACCCACGTGCATGCTGGAAGTAGGGGGGGACGAGAGTGGGGACTGAGGTGAGGCGGGAGCAGCAAGGCTGCTGGTCGTGGAGACCGGGCCACCGTTGTGGCCATTTGGTGATGGTAAGTGCGGTGTGTGTACGCGAGAACCGCGGGACGCACTTGCGCGCGAACAACATGGTGGAAAGTACTGAAAAAAGTACGGGTTCTGGGGTGGCAGGGTTAAGCCCTGAGCATCCAGATCTATGCAACCATCTCCTGCATTTACTGCATATATTTTCTTCCAGCAGACGCAGCAGATCCAGTCTCTTGGTCCGGGGTTGGATTCGATACCAGCCCGTAACAAGAGAAATTGGAGCAACCCTGCTGCAAGGGATTGCTCCGAGGATGACAATTTAGGAGTGGGACTGGACAAATTGGACACACTGAAATAGCAGCCCTTGGCCAGATAAAACCCGGGTCTTTCCTTACGTAGAACCGGCTGTTGTGGGAATGGGCGACAGTATACGTATAGTTTAGTTTTGAATATATTTAATTCATCACATTTTCTTAAGTCTAATGGAAGTTCATTAAATGTTTTTAAACCTTTATAAAATAAAATAAGCTCTCCGTTGAAAATAACGGGAGTCTGAAACTATTTTTATTTCTCGTATTAATCTTGTGAAAATCACTTTGCTATAATACATTGTTACTCAGATACTCCCTTTTTAATATTAAAAACAAAATCATCACAGAAAAAAGTATACGCTGTTTGACACTAAGCCATTGCAATTCCTCTTTCATACATTTCACTTGTAGGGGTATCATATTTTTTGCTAAGTATGAACCTCACAGACTTATTTTGCATTTTCTGTAAACTATCTATTAAACTATCTCTCACCAAAAACAAAATGGGCAGTAATTAAAATGTGGTTCCACGATCGTCCTATATACTAAAATACTTTTTGAAAACAAATTTACATGACCTGTATAAAAAGCCAATTTTTTTTGCAATCTTTAGCTTTAAACCGATTACATGATCATCGAATGTTAGTTTATTATCAATAACTATTCCAAGGTAGCTTAGGTTATCTGCTTCCATTAGTTTGCATTTATCGATTTTCAGTTCATCTGTATTACTAATATGAGCTCTACTTAAAATCATATATTTCGTCTTATCTGCATTTATCTTTAATTTATTTTGACACATCCAGAGGTATACCCTATCTAAATCAGATTGCAGTTTTTCAATGGCTCATAATAAGAGTATCATCTGCGAATAGCTTGATATCACTATGGTTGACAGTTTTAACTATGTCATTAATATATATTTTAAAAAGTACTGGTGCAAGTATTGATCCCTGTGGAAGACCGATATTAACTGATTCATCACTTGACATTGAGGTTCCGTTGATTAGCGTTTGTTGCCGCATGTTAGAGAAATAACTTTTACACCATTCCAGCGCTTTATCTATTACACCTATACTGTACAATTTATCCAGAATAGTTTAGTGAGATATATTTTCGAATTTTTCGTTTTAGGTCCAGGAATACCGCAATTACATAATTTTTATACCCAGCTTACTAGTACTAGTACAAGGGTATTATAATTTTGTCCACATAACGGTAGTATGTAACGGCGCAAAATAATGGAGTTAGATATAGAGTTCCATATATGAAAGTTCTTAGGTTGAAAAGAGGAATTGATTAAGGCATGTCCGTCCGTCTGTCCGTCCATGTACACGATAACTTGCGTAAAAATTTAGATATTCGGATGAAATTTTCAAACCACGCCCCCTTTTTTGATATCGAAAATTTCGAAAATCACATAAATTGACATAACCTGCTTAAAAACTGAGATATTTGCATGGAATTTGTTATGCAGGCTACTTTCTGGCCAAGGTGAGCTGCTGTGAAAATTGTTTTTCCATATCGAAAATCACATAAATTAACATAAGTTGAGTAAAACTTGAGACATTCGCATGAAATTTGGTACATAGGTTACTTTATGGCCAAGGTTGGTGTCTAAAAAGGGCGAAATCTGATGATAACCTCGCCCCCTTTTTTGATATAGAAAATTTCAAATAAGATTCTAGGGCCTATATCATTGCGAAGTCATGGTATTTGTATCTCGTTCTGAAAACTAACGCTGGGTATTTAATGTTCAGTTCACCCGAACTTAGACTTCTTTACTTGTTTATATAGATATTATAACATTTATTAAATATGTTCTCAAAGCTGTTAAGTTAATAAATACAAAAAATATGAAATATTGTGTTTACTTGGAGAATACACACAAATATCCAATGACCTCTCAAAAATTATCCACGCCATTTAAAAAAATTTCAAATCCAAATCTGTTGATAATTATAAAAGAGACATTGGAGCAACCCTGCTGCAAGGGATTGCTTCGAGGATGACAATTTAGGAGTTACAGGCATTTAGGGCCTCATTATGTATGGGGAACGATAACTCAGACGAACGATTCGTCTGCTCACAATATCGCCTAGCCATCACTTTATCCGTCATTTTCGTTCGCTCCATAGATTTTCTGTTGAATAACATCTAAGGTTCGTATAGGCTTGTTATAACATAGTGCATAGGGATAGCGCCAAAGTTGACCAACCTCGAAAATTTGAAGTATTATACCAGACATATACCGGGATTTTGCTTAACCCCCACCCTCTTGTACCCTGTACCTACCCGTTCGACAAACTTAATATCATTACATGAGGTGAAATAGCTTTTTTTAATTTGCAGACAGAACACAAAAAGTAGTGTTTAAAAATTGTGAATCCGATGTTATTTATGTCTCCTCTGGAGTTCCTCAAGGAAGCCATCTGGGCCCGATTCTGTTCTTGTTGTTTATAAATGATATTTCTACAGTAATAGAATTTTCGAATTGTTAATGTATGCCGACGATGTAAAGCTTTCATTCGAAGATAGTAATAGTCTTCAATCAGATCTAAATACACTAGTTACTTGGTTCGATTTAAATTATATGCCGCTTAATCTAAAGAAATGTAAATACATGCGTTTTTCGAGAGGAATTTCACAGCCAGCTTCAATTAAAAACTATAGTCTTGAGCAAATGTATGATTTTGTTGACCTTGGGGTTACTATGGATTACAAACTCAGTTTCAACTGCCATATTAACGTAGCGGTCCATAACGCTACAGGCGTTCTAGCATTTGTTAAACGATGGTCTAAAGAATTTAGCGGCCCTTATGTAACTAAAGCTCTCTTTACTACATTAGTCAGACTGATACTTGAATGCGGTTCTATAATTTGGAACCCGCTTTACTAGGTCCATGTAGATCGCTTCGAATCAGTTTAAAAACAATTTTTACTACTTGCCTGAAAAGACCTTTAATAGGTTTCTGTGAAGACCCAGACGATTAAAAAATGGCTCCGTGATGAAGCTTACCTGTGAACCCATGTCGCACAGCAGGCGACAATCCACCTCGTCTCCAAAGCCATCCACGATCAGTGCTTTTGCGGTAGCCAGGAGGACGATCCCTTCAGAATGTGCCAATAGTGACTGAACAGCATCTATACGGGGTAGAACTTGAGGAGCGGTGGTGCCAGCTCCTAATGAAGATTGCGATACTGAACTGTTGATCGTAGGTGCGCGCCCGCTTAGCGGCGCAGCCTTACAAAGCATTGTGTTGTGCTTCTGCTTGCAGTTGTTGCAAGTTCCAGAGTTACAATGGCGGACTGAGTGTCCTGACCCCAAACAGTTGAAACACAGTGATGATTGGCGTACTGTTTGAAAGCGTTGCTCCAGACTTAATGCTCGAAACTTCGGGCATTTGTTAAGACGATGTGATTCAGTGCACTGTGGGCACGTCGATCGTGTATTGGTGTTTGAGTATTTCGGTGTTACCACATGTGCCTGTGCAGATCGATATGTTGTTGGATGTTTTTGCGGAATGGCAGAGTTGCTCCTCGAAGTATCAGCATATGTCTCAATCTCCCCTAGAATTTTCTGCAGTTGTGGAAGGGTGTCAGAATGATTTAGCACGGTCCAATGGGTGACCGCCGATATTAGTAACTTCCGAAGGACAATAGGATAAACGATAGCGTCCCATTGGTCAGTTTGCAATCCCATTACGTTGAGTACACGCAGTGTACTTCTTACCACATCGATTACATTTCGAACATTGCGTTGTGTTAATGCTGGATGCTCCGGCAAGTCCAACAAACGGTTTACATGCGATTCAACCAACCGCCTTGGATTGTCGTACCGCCTTTTTAGTTCTGCCCATAATTGCGGGTAGCCTCCAGTGTATACGCCACCAACCATTGGTACTGCCTGGGCATCCACGCATTGCCTCAGCCTGCTGAGTTTGTATGTATCATCTAGCTCCGTTCGATTGTGTACCATCGATTCGAAAACATCTTTGAACATCAGCCAATTTTCCTGCTTCCGGTCAAATATTGGTAGCTTAACCGGATCGAGTCGGTGCTCTGATTGGCAGCGACTAGATGCAAAATGTGTTGTTGTACTAGAAGCCGCACGAATACGATGCGCCAGGAGTTCCTCATGCGCATCCAATTCTTCGGAGGAGGCTTCGCCAACTAAAACCATGTGGTTTTCCATAAATCGGTTGTAGTGAGCCGCCAACGTACTGATGGTGTGTTCCACTTGTGCCCCATCTGGATTGTAGCCTTCCTTGTCCACCTCCGCTTTGATACGTAAAATACTGCTCCTTGCGGATTTTCGTATGTTGATTGCTGCCATAGTTGCGCGAATGCAAAATTTAATTACCGCGACGAATTAAAACAAAGAAAAAACTAACATTTATCGCGACTATGCAAATTACTTTACTAATTACTAACGATTTAAAACAAACTGTAAACTAACAATTAACGCGCTTCTTTCCTCACAGGAGGCACCAAAAATGTATGGAAAAAGAAAAAGACGATCGGTTTAACGTTGACACGAACAGTCAAAGAATATAAAGATAACTCCAACTTTATTATGCCCAACCGGCCTTTTATACACAAGTAAAATACAAGCCATAACAGTATAGACATCAGGCCACTGTCCCGTTATAGAGAAATTGAGATGACAAATAATAATAGTAATCGACATGCGGCGGTCATCACATGATAGCGAAGTCGCACCAACTGAATCTCATACATCCTCCCCGGCTGAGTCCTGCGGACTTAGGACTCCTTCGCTAGAATCAAGAATACGGCATACTCGCTGGATGGGGCGCTGGCAAACATGTTTGCGACACCGACCTCTCTCGAAGGTGCAGAATTCTATAGTGAACACACGTACCAGACCGTCACTCCCTGGATGCAATTCGGTAATGCGACCAATCCGCCAGCGGGAAGTAGGAAGCTGTTCATGTTGTATAGCGACGATGTCACCCACCTGCAAATTTGGGGTACGCCGCACCCATTTGCTGCGCGCTTGTAGTTGTACCAAATACTCCTCCTTCCAACGTTGCCAAAAATGATGAAGCATGCGCTGCAGACGCTGATAGTATTTTAGGCGATTGTCAGGTGCATCCGAAACGTTGGACTCTGGTCGGGAATTCAATGGTCGACCAATAAGAAAGTCTCCAGGCGATAATGCAACGCCGCCTTCAGGATCGTCATGGAGAGCTACAATCGGCCTCGAGTTGAGGCATGCCTCGATGCGCACTAACAAAGTACTGAGTTGAGTGTAGGGGAGTACGGTGTCACCAATGACGCGCTTCAGATGCTTCTTGGCAGATCGGACTGCAGCCTCCCACAAGCCTCCTTGGTGAGGTGCAGCGGGAGTGATGAAGTGCCAGTGAACTCCGGCATCAGCTAGTCGTTGCTTGGAATACAAGTTGTTCCAGTTTGCCAGGTCAGATGACTGACAAATCTGTCGAAGACATCAAGGAATGCTCTGGTGCTTAGATCTTCTGCCAATTCAATGTGCCCAGCCTTGGTGCACATGCATATAAAAATCGCTGCGTAGGTTTTGGTAGTGGTGGTAGAGGGCTTTCCACCATGGCGCACGAGGAAAGGACCCGCGTAGTCCAACCCAGTTTTGGAAAATGGAGGAGCCACTAGCACTCGTGATCGAGGAAGATCAGCCATTTGTTGTTGTTGCATAACTCGCTGATGTAACCTGCAGGTCTTGCACTGGTGTATGCAGCGTTTCACTAGGGCTCTTACGTGCACAATCCATAAGTCGAGACGAAGGTATTGTAGCATTCCTCTTATCCCACCATGCATAGTCACGTTGTGCGCAATTCGAACCATGAGGGTAGCTAGGGTGCGTTCCTTTGGTAGGATGATGGGATGACGCTGGTCGTAGGGTAGGTCTGCGTTCCTTAATCGGCCACCAACCCTTAATACTCCATCGTTCCCCAGCATAGGATTCAGTGGGAGTAACTTACTCGAGGCAGAAACACTGGAAGAAGCTCGTAAAATATTAATTTCTGAATTGTAATATTTACCTTGTGCTTCGCGGACGAGAAGCACCATTGCATCGTGGATCTCTTTTGTCGATATGACTGATGTATGCCAACGTGGTCTACCAGCTGCGCGAAAACGCAGTACATAAGCTGTGGTATGTAGCACTCGTGGTAAAATGCTGAACCGCTCAACAAGCGGAATGAAGCTGGATGAGCCGTTGCCGTTTCGGACCTGTAGTGTAGGACGTTTGGTAGTGCAGAGATGCGCTCGGATTGGTCGCAGCTTAGCTTCATGCACCTGTTGTTCATTGTCACTCAAATATATGAGTCGATTAAAACTAATTAATCTTCAGCCCCTTTCTAGTGGGTGGGAAATGCTTGGGATTGTTTAATGTCCCTTTCATCCATCCAGGCATTTTAAACAACTAATCTTGAAATAGTGCGGAACCAATTTTGAATTAGATGAGCCTTTTCGATGTTCGGACTCACTCTGCAGCATAAAAAAGTCAGTCTTTCATAAATAGGTACATAGAAATAAATTGATTTCATATCCTTTGATTTTAATCTTTATGTTTAACAATAACTATCTGACCTAATTATTTATTAATTGTGTAATCTATCTTATATCTATCTACCTAACTTAGCTATTGAGGTTTTTTCTGTAGCTGAGCAATTTTATATCTCGACGATTAACAAACCAAAGCTTTTAAACGACTAGGCACGCACCGGCACCAGGGGCGGATCCAGGAAATTTTTTCGGGGGGGGTCCATACTTGAAATCTCCAATACAACATTCACAAGAAAAGTTGGAAGATAATAATCGGAGGTATGAATAACAAAAACTCACTCATATATGTATACTTACACAGTAAAATTATTATATATTTGCAATGTATTCTTAAATTTTCGAATGAAAGACGATATGAACATACATACATATAACGCTACGGACTTTTCTTTCTGGGGGTCAACCTAAGCTCTCCACAAAATTTTAGCTCTATCGAAATTTCGTTATAAAAGATATCTAAATTTAAACCACTATTACTTTTTGATATCACGAATGGAGCAAATTTGGCTCTAGCTAGGGAACTATAGGGTTTATAAAAATAACTATTTTCATTGACAATGAGGAGCTGCGTGACGAGCAAACGGTAAAAGAAAATGTTTCGATACACATAACCGTTTTCGAGAAAAATCCGGAAAAGTCTATACGTGGCATTTATGTTCTTATAATGTATAGAATTAGATTTGCAATCGCGATATCTCAGAACTGGTGACTCGTAGATAAAAACTGTTCACACCGTTTTTGTAGAGAATTTTCAGGTCTACAACTTTGTCTCAGGTAGTTTTAAGATAAAACTTAACGTTTTCCAGAAAAATTCAAAAAATCTCAAAATTTGGTATTTTACATTTTTAAAATGAGTTTTTTAAAAAAGAGCTCGGGGAAAAATGCTAAAAATCAGCATATCATCTTATTTTAATGCATATTCGAGCATTCAAAAGAAAAAATGGAGGGACGTGAACCTTTTAATAAAACATGCTTAAAACCCACCGTGATGAGTAACTTCGAAATCTCTGTGAATATTCAACATTGCCAATCCATTCAAATGTTCTTCTCCAGTTTTATTTCGCAAATAGGTTTTTACTCTCCGTAAAGTAGAGAATGATCGTTCGCTTGAAGCTACCGTAACTGGCAGTGTAGCATATATAGTGAGAAAGCTATGTATTTCTTTGTAAAACTGTATATCACAAACGTTCAGAGCTTCAATAAAGGTTTTCGTCCGGTTTTCTGCAGATACGTTCGAACAGAATCTGTAATAAGTAACTGGTCATCCATTTCGGGGGGGTCCGGACCCCCTGGACCCCTCATCTGAATCCGTCCCTGACCGGCACACAAACAAAAATTACTATGGGTACGTATTTTGGTCCGCTGAATCCGAATTCGAGGTCAGTTGGACCCGTTTATTTTAAAATTTCCAGAAAACTTCGAAAACCCGTAAATATGATGAAAATCGGCAGTTTTAATGATAAAAATTTTTTGGAACTAAAGTAAGCGTAGTTTTCATGTATTTGCATTCGCTTAATATGAATCGAAAATTCCGAAAAAAGTATTTTTTTGGGTCTGGTACGATAAATCGAAAATTAAAATGTCGAAACTGAAAATGTCGAAAAAAAAATGTCGAAAAAATAAATGTAGAAAACCGAAAATCCCGAAAAAATAAATGTCGAAAAAAATAAACTCGAAAAAAAAGACGTCGAAAAAAAAAAAATTGGTGTGTAAAATTCGCGAGAAGGGATCCGTAAGATAAGTCGAAAATAAAAATGTCGAAACGCGAATGTCGAAATTTTAAAATTTTTATAATATCGAAGTTATATTTTGTGGAATCGAAAAATGTCGAAAATTATTTTACCGAAATAAAAAATGTCGAAAATTCGTTTAATCGAAATAAAAAGGTCGAAAAATGTCGAAAATGTCGAAAACAAATTGTTGCATTCGAAAAAAACAAAAATTTCATTTCAGATTCTAAATCTAGACTTGAATACGCGTCTTTTGACACCCTACTCGACTTTTTTGGTGGATCGTGCTTAAAAATTTCCGTTTTATTTCGCTGCCTACTACATTCAAAAATTTGGTACTGGTGCAGTTTATGGGGCCCTCCCAAAACTAGACCGTGTTCACGTCTAGATTTAGAATCTGAAATAAGATTATTGTTTTTTTCAATGGTTCAAAAGTTATTTGCAGTTAAAGTTCACAATTTTCTGTCATTTTCATATGGTTGTTGTAATGGCACATGAGACTGAGCCAAAAAAGTGAAAAAGTGTGGGAAACGTGGCACGTGGGAGGACATCACCGTGGCGGTAGCCACGGCTATGGTACACACCCGGAGTTGGAATGGCGTAGCCCAGGGTTATTTTTTGAAGCACGGCCGAAGGCCGCCTACGCGAAAGGTGTTCTGCACATAAAAAAACATGGATCACGCCCCGAGTTGGAAAGTTTTACCCTCATAACTTTTGAACATTAAAAAAAAACAAAAATCTCATTTCAGATTCTAAATCTAGACGTGAATACGCGTCTTTTGACACCCCACTCGACTTTTTTGGTCTAGTTTTGGGTGGGCCCCATAAACTGCACCATTACCAAATTTTTGAATGAAGTAGGCAGCGAAATAAAACGGAAATTTTTAAGCACGATCCAGTAATACAGGTCGTGTTGATAGGCCAGCTGATTTGTATTTTTTTCTCGAATTTTGACAATCAAAACATTTTTCAGTACGATTTTGACTGTAAATTCTCGCGAATTTTACACACCATTAATTAAGTTAATTCAATATTTTTTTTTTCGACGTCTTTTTTTTCGAGTTTATTTTTTTCGACATATTTTTTTTGGATATTTATTTTTTCGGGATTTTCGGTTTTCTACATTTATTTTTTCGACATTTTTTTTTCGACATTTTCAGTTTCGACATTTTAATTTTCGATTTATCGTAAGTACCAGACCCCGATTTTGACTGTAAATTCGCTCGAATTTTACACACCATTAATTAAGTTAATTCAATATTTTTTTTTTCGACGTCTTTTTTTTCGACATATTTTTTTTCGATATTTATTTTTTCGGGATTTTCGGGTTTCTACATTTATTTTTTCGACATTTTTTTTTCGACATTTTAATTTTCGATTTATCGTACCAGACCCCACCCGGAGTTGGAATGGCGTAGCCCAGGGTTATTTTTTGAAGCGCGGCCGAAGGCCGCCTACGCGAAAGGTGTTCTGCACATAAAAAACATGGATCACGCCCCGATTTGGAAAGTTTTACCCTCATAACTTTTGAACATTAAAAAAAACAAAAATCTCATTTCAGATTCTAAATCTAGAGGTGAATACGCGTCTTTTAACACCCCACTCGACTTTTTTAGTCTAGTTTTGGGTGGGCCCCATAAACTGCACCATTACCAAATTTTTGAATGTAGTAGGCAGCGAGGGTCTGGTACGATAAATCGAAAATTAAAATGTAGAAACTGAAAATGTCGAAAAAAAAATGTCGAAAAAATAAATGTAGAAAACCGAAAATCCCGAAAAAATAAATATCGAAAAAAATATGTCGAAAAAAATAAACTCGAAAAAAAAGACGTCGAAAAAAAAAATATTGAATTAACTTGGGTCTGGTACGATATGTCGAAATTTTAAACGCCGAAACTCAAAATGTCGAAAAATAAATGTCGAAAAAAAAAATTTCGAAAGCAAAGAAAGCCGAAAATAATATTGTCGAAAAAAAAAATTTGGAAAAAAAAAATGTCGAAAGTAAAAATGTCGAAAATAAAAATGTTGAAAAAAAAAATATCGAATTAATGTAATTAATGATGTGTAAAATTCGCGCGAATTTTACACATCATTAATTACATTAATTCGATATTTTTTTTGTAAATATTAAATATTGAGAAGTCTCTTAAATTAAATGTAAAAAAGAACTAAAATGATATGGCACAACTTTTATTAGCAGAGTTTTATTATTACAGCATTATTACTGTTTTTATTGTACTTTATTATTTCATATATTTGCACGCACATTACTTCATTGCGCTTTATATTCAAAAGGATACAAAATATTCTAAATTACATAGTTATACATAGGTTTAGAAGAAAATATTGAATTTAATATGTATTAATAAAACAAGTGTTTAGGTTAGAGAAGTATAGTATGCCAAATTTTGTAATAGTTCATTCTTAGAATATTCTTCTTTTTTGTCCAAAATTCTAAGAATATTTTCCTTTCTTTAGGCTTCAACCGAGTTTTGCGTTGTTGAAATATTCAAATCCATTTGGTCATATATCGACCAAAATACTGGTGGGTATGCCAAAGCTGATTTTCCTCCGAAAATGTAGTTTTTTTCTATCCATTTCAACAAACTCGAACATTTGCTACTCATCGACTTTTTAAGGCAATCATAGTATTCAGGTATTTCCTCCGGTTTTAAAAAAGCTAAGCATTTTAGCATTCGTAACTTTAAGGAAAAGTTTTCGTCCTTTCCGTAAAGTGTAGACAGTTTCTCACTCTGAATTTTTCGCCATAAAATTTGTCCGAAATGAAAAAAGCACCCTTTATTGATTATACTAGGGAAGTATGATTTTGATACAGAAATTATTGCTTTCTCGAAATCAGATATAATATATTCTGGGCTAAGATGAATATTATTGTTGCAGGAAATTCTTAAAATTTCATAAAAAACTTCTTCGTAGCACCGCTTACTCTTGCTACTCATAACACAATAAATTACAGGGACGACATGTTCATTTATGTGTGCATGAATAGTGAATAGTTGGCGCATGATAGTTGGGACGACTTTAAATGTGCCATCCATTAGCCACACCTTGGACCTCTCTAAAACCCTAAGGTTTTCTATGCTGCCAAATATTAGAATTCTTTCCTCTAAAAAAGTCTTATCTGAGAGTATAAAAGTTTCACCTTCCAAGGATCTCCGCTCGCGGCACGTAAACTCTGCATTCATTTTTGCATTTAACTATTGCAGAATTTATGATTTGGGATGGCTTTAAGGTTGTATTTTTTGCCTGATCTTTTAAATGTGAATTTATTTTCGAAACCTCTTTTCTGTACGCCAATGGATCATGGGAATGTGCAGAAGCTGGTTTCGTAACTTTATGATCACCTTCATTAAATAATGTTGTTACCCGGGCGTTGCAATTAAATTCGTTTCGCTTTTCACATTTCCAATAGAACTTTTCGTTGTACTTCTTTTCTAGATGAAACACAAATCCATCTAGAACAAGTTTATTTTTTCCTTTGTTTGACTTTACTGTTTCCGCGCTCATTATTTATAGTCGAAGGGTAAAGCTTTAACTGAAACAAAATTCAATTGCAGGCTAAAAATGCGAAATCAAAATACAAAAGCTAAGGTAACTTGGATAAAAAAAAAAATATTAAAGGTGGATAAAATATTACCTAAAAGAAAACTTAATTGCAAACTAAAAAAATGCGAAATCAAAATACAAAAGCTAAGGTAACTTGGATGAAAAAAAAATATTAAAGGTGGATAAAATATTACCTAAAAGAAAACTCAATTACAAACTAAAAAAATGCGAAATCAAAATACAAAAGCTAAGGTAACTGAGATTTAAAAAAAAAAAATTTTCGACATTTTCGACATTATGCTTCAATTTTTCGACTTTTTTTATTTCGGTAAAAATAATTTTCGACATTTTTTTTTTCATTAAAAAGGCATTTCGGCATTTTTTATTTCGGTAAAATAATTTTCGACATTTTTCGATTCCACAAAATATAACTTCGATATTATAAAAATTTAAAAATTTCGACATTCGCGTTTCGACATTTTTATTTTCGACTTATCGTACGGATCCCAATTAACTTAATTAATGGTTTGTAAAATTCGCGAAAATTTACAGTCAAAATCGTACTGAAAAATGTTTTGATTGTCAAAATTCAGTACGATTTTGACTGTTCTCGCGAATTTTACACGGGTCTGGTACGATAAATCGAAAATTAAAATGTCGAAACTGAAAATGTCGAAAAAAAAATGTCGAAAAAATAAATGTAGAAACCCGAAAATCCCGAAAAAATAAATATCGAAAAAAAATATGTCGAAAAAAATAAACTCAAAAAAAAGACGTCGAAAAAAAAAATATTGAATTAACGGGTCTGGTACGATAAATCGAAAATTAAAATGTCGAAACTGAAAATGTCGAAAAAAAAATGTCGAAAAAATAAATGTAGAAACCCGACAATCCCGAAAAAATAAATATCGAAAAAAAATATGTCGAAAAAAATAAACTCGAAAAAAAAGACGTCGAAAAAAAAAATATTGAATTAACTTAATTAATGGTGTTCGAGCGAATTTACAGTCAAAATCGTACTGAAAAATGTTTTGATTGTCAAAATTCGAGAAAAAAAAATACAAATCAGCTGGCCTATCAACACGACTGGATCGTGCTTAAAAATTTCCGTTTTATTTCGCTGCCTACTACATTCAAAAATTTGGTAATGGTGCAGTTTATGGGGCCCACCCAAAACTAGACCAAAAAAGTCGAGTGGGGTGTCAAAAGACGCGTATTCAAGTCTAGATTTAGAATCTGAAATGAGATTTTTGTTTTTTTCGAATGCAACAATTTGTTTTCGACATTTTCGACATTTTTCGACCTTTTTATTTCGATTAAAAGAATTTTCGACATTTTTTATTTCGGTAAAATAATTTTCGACATTTTTCGATTCCACAAAATATAACTTCGATATTATAAAAATTTTAAAATTTCGACATTCGCGTTTCGACATTTTTATTTTCGACTTATCGTACGGATCCCATTTTTTTTTGTTTTTTTACCCTCGTTTTTGACTTTTGAAGACTAAAATTCCGAAAAAAGTATTTTTTTTGTTTTTTTACCCTGGTTTTTGACTTTTGAAGACTAAATTGCTTGTGCCCGTGGGCACCTCCACGTGGTGCCGGTGGGCAACTGAACCATCTGGCAGAGTCCCTGGTTTAACGGCGTGTGTGCCGTCATGGCAGGAACTTTACGATGCAGGGAGTCGGAAACCCAGTATCGGCGTCTGGTCAGGGTGAGGAAGCAGGCGCGCAGGCATCGTCATCCAGCGACTGCAGCTCTTCAGAAGTGGGAAACTTGGCAACTGGTGCGTATACTATTACAAGAAGTAATTGTCGTCTGTGTACTAAAAGACCTTATTGAGAATACAATTTGGAAAGGAATCGAGGATCGTTTTCTGATAACATCAAACAATTTTATGAAGAATGATTTGGTCTCCAAATTACTAATTTTGATTCAGCATGGGTTCCACATACGACTTGTAGTCGATGTAACATGATGGATTACAGCACTTTAGTTGACGGATTGCTAGAAAACTACAAAAATTTGGGTTGTTTAATGAATCTCAAATTACACTTTTTATAAACAGCGTACTAGTACTAGTACAAGGGTATTATAATTTTGTCCACATAACGGTACTATGTAACGGCGAAAAATAATCGAGTTGGATATAGAGTTCCATATATGAAAGTTCTTAGGTTGAAAAGAGGAATTGATTAAGGCATGTCCGTCCGTCTGTCTGTCCGTGTACACGATAACTTCCGTAAAAATTGAGATATTTGCATGAACTTTTGCATACAGGTTACTTTCCAAGCCAAGGTAGGTTGCTGTTGAAAATGGGCGAAATCGGATGATAACCACGCCCCCTTTTTTGATATTGAAAATTTCGAAAATCACATAAATTTACATAACTTGTTAAAAACTGAGATATTTGCATGGAATTTGGTGTATTGGTTACCTTCTGGCCAAGGTAGGCTGCTATTGAAAATAAAAGAAATCGGATGGTAACCACGCCCCCTTTTTCGATATCGAAAACTTCGAAAATCACATAAATTGACATAACTTGCGTAAAAACTGAGATATTTGCATGAAATTTGTTATGCAGGCTACTTTCTGGCCAAGGTGAGCTGCTGTCAAAATTGTTTTTTCATATCGAAAATCACATAAATTAACATATATTTCATATATTTTCATATTTCATATTTATTTAACAAATTTTTGTACAACTAAGAACTTAAAGTCTTTTATATGTACATCATCACATATTACATGTCTTATAAGGATCTTTTATATTTACAACTAGGAACTGTATTTACTTATACTAAGTTTACAATTGTGAGATAAGTAAAGGGAGAACGAGAAAGAGATAGTGAAAGAAAAATACAGAAACCGGTATGAGTATTTGTGTTCAGGGTATCCATGCTCAGTACATGGAAGAGATATCAACACTGCTAAAGTATTTTAGTAAAGCACTTTTGAAGTTTCCTCTATTTAACCCGACCTTGACTGACTCAGGAATAGAGTTCCAAAGTCTAACAGCACTAATGAAAAACATTCGGCTAGAAGTTAAATACCTGAATTTTGGAACAATAAATTTTTTATTTCTCTGCAACCTGGTTAATTGAAGCTTGTCGTACAAATATCTGGGAGCTTTCCACTCCAACAGTTTATATATAAACACGTAATTTCTCGCTGCCAAGTAGTTTAAAATATGACATCCAAGAATTTTATCACTCCAGGGTGATATGTGATCGTATCGGCCAATACCATACACGTACCTAGTAACATTATTGAAAGCTACATTAATTTTATTGGCTGAGTTTGCGTCAATTTTACTATAAACTAACTCAAAATACGTAAGGTGCGGTAAAATTAGCTGCATTACAAGTTTCCGACGTGTTTCCTGTGGGGTAAACGATGAAGAGATTCGCAAGTTACGCAGTATACCATATACAATGCTGACCACTTTATTTATGTGGTCGCAACAAGTTAACTTGTTGTTCACAATAAATCCTAAGTTTTTTACCTTATCTGCAGTTTTAAGTGAGTGGGAGCCGATCATTAACGGTGGAATGCTTGTAGGTTCAAGCTCGTGCTTATGTATTGGCATAACATATGATTTAGTAGCATTTAGACACAAGCCGTTTTTTTTTGCCCAACAAAGAATATTACTCAGATCACAGTTCACTTTAAAACATAAGTCTTCAAGGAGCCCTATGCGATTGGAGAGGTACAACTGGATGTCATCAGCATATGCGTGTACATTGACATATTTGCACACAGAGAACACATCATTAATAAACAAACTGAACAGGAGAGGACCGAGAACTGAGCCTTGGGGAACACCAGCTTGTACAGTCTTAAACTGGGACAATGATGTCTCAACTCTGACTCTCTGTACCCTTCCCTGTAGGTACCTAGCTAGGACTTTTATGGCACTATCAGCAAAGACAAACATATTTCGAAGCTTCCAGCACAGTAGATCGTGGTTGACCAAATCAAATGCCTTTGAAAAATCCAACAAACAAAGAACCGTTAAGTCCTCATTATCAAAAGGTATTCTTATATCATCCATGATTTTAATCATGGCAGTGGCACAGCTATGTTTTGGCCTAAAGCCAGACTGTAAAGGAGATAGCAAGTCCTTTCTTTCAATAAAGCGCGAGATTTGTTCAGCCATTAACGATTCACACACTTTTGAAAACAAGGGTACGATGCTAATCGGTCTGTAGTCCGAAGGATCCGCAGAGAGAGGTTTCTTAGGCAGTAGGAAAATAGCCACTTGTAAAGCAGTGGTTAATAATATGGGTAAGAGGGTTTACTATAAAATGGAGCAAAGTTTTAACAAACTTTAACGAAATTCCATCATTACCTACTGCGTTCGACTTTACTGTCATAAGAGATTTTGCCACCTCGCTCTCGCTAACTGCTTCAAACTCAAAAGCTTCCGAAAAGGATGCAGAAACCGCAGGAAGGGTTACATTTGAGACAGGGCAAGAACTGCTACTGGAACTTATAAAAAAATCACTTTAATGTATCAGGGTCAATATTGCATTGCACTTTATTTTTCCCATGGACTCTAAGACTTTTAATGTTGCGCCATATCTCTTTAGATGGCAGTGATGGGTTTAGTTTATCGTAGAAGAACTTCCTTTTCGCCTGCCTTATTACAAAAGTAGCTTCATTACGAGCAGCTTTGAACATAAGCCACGAAGCATCAGTCTTCGATCGCCGCCATTTGGCATGTAGTTTGTTGCGTTTCTTTATTGCTGATAATACTTTTCTACCAAACCAGGGACAAGATTTATTAGTAACATAAACAGTACGCGTAGGAACATGGTTGTCAAACAAAGTAACTAAAATACTATTCAGGTATTCAAGTTTCCTATCTACAGTATCCAAATACCAGCAGTCATTCCAAGGTATACGGGTGCAATCACTGTTCAACGCATTTGTGTCTAAGGAACGGAAGTCACGATTCACATAAGCATCTGGCTCAGAGCGATTAAAAACGACATCGACAGTACAAAAAACCATATCATGGTCAGATATAAAACATAGTTGATTTTAGTAAAAAGGCCAAATCAGAAATCATGAAATAGTCTAATAGGCTGGGGCTGGAGTTATTGGCAAACCTAGTAGGTATTTTATCATTTACTATTGCAAGACCTGCTGTTGAAACTTGCTCTCGTAGCTTGATGCAGTATGGATCGTCAGAAAGTAAATTGACATTAAAGTCACCACTAATAACATAACACACATAATCAATTAGAAATACAGATAACGCGGAGAAAAAACAATCTAGCGGATAGCATTTATTCGGATTGTAGACGCATGAAATTAAAATCTTGGTTATACCATCAGAAACCTCAGCAATAATATATTCAACATCAGTGTCTGCAGACACAGCAAGAGGCTTTATGCTAAAAGATTTCTTGCAGTATATTGCCACACCCCCTCCTCTTCTACAATTTCTGTCGTTTCGTATCAAATTATAATTATTGATACTACAATGAAGATCAGAAGAGCTGTGACTAAACCACGTTTCGCTCACACAAATTATGTCTACAAGTGATTCCTCAAAAATGTATCTAACATACTTAGTCCATTTTATCTGAACTCAAGCTACGGGCATTAAAGTGGACTATGTTTAGGCCAACAGATTGTTTGCACAAAATATCCAAAATATCCAACATAAGTTGAGTAAAACTTGAGACATTCGCATGATATTTGGTACATAGGTTACTTTCTGGCCAAGGCAGGCTGGTGTTTAAAATGGGCCAAATCTGATGATAACCACGCCTCCTTTTTTGATATAGAAAATTTCAAATAAGATTCTAGGGCCTATATCATTGCCAAGTCATGGTATTTGTATCTCGTTCTGAAAACTTACGCTGGGTATTTAATGTTCGGTTCACCCGAACTTAGACTTCTTTACTTGTTTTCATTATGTGGTTTTTCCAATCATAGACAATTGCATTTAAAACCGTCTCCCATGATTGTTTTTTTCGAAAGCCTGATTGTTCTGGAATTATAATTTTATTTAGGTCGAGACGTTCTTCAAGTTGCTCTTTTACTATTGATTCAATAATTTTATCATCTGCAGGTCATATATTTATTGGTCGCATTTCATTTGATTTTGTGGTATCTTTGATATTTTGAACCGGTATTACCGTGGTGAGTTTCCAACACTCCGGCATGGTACCAGGTCTAAAGCATTCATTAATAATATCTGCATAGAAGTAACCTGTGTACTCAACCGAGTCTTTTACAACCCCTTCAGTTATTAGGTTATTTCCACAAATTATATGTTAAAAATTTTTTACAACTCTTTTTACAGTATCTGCTGTCACTTCCATGAACTCAAAGTAGGTTTGCACGGTGTTTTCGTAGTTAATGTTACTTCTCACAGTTTCAATATCATTATTTAAATTTTTTATACTATTGACGAAAAATTGATTAAGCTTATTAGCTATGTCTCATCTTTGTATATTATATTGTCTATTTCCATTTTTGTAATTGTAGTTTTTTCATTTTTTAAATTCACAGGGTCCTTTAAGTATTTGCACATAAGCTTGCTGTTTTGGCTATTTGCCGAGATTTTACATTCGAGGTATCTATTTTCCTTGATTTTTATTAGTTTTTTATAGTGACTATAGTATAGCCGCCACTTATTTGACAACTTTTATACAGACCATTATTGTAACTATTTAGTTCCAATTTCACTTCAATTTGTTTTCTGAACGTTAGAACTTTCATGGCTTGAACCATAATATCATTTAATGCTTTAATTTTACCACAATTGACAAATTGCTTATTAAGCTCAGATTATAGTTTCTAAATATATTAAGTAGATTTTCAGCGCTGTAGTACTCCCATGAAGTAATATGTATATTTTGTTACACGCATGTGATACTCTTTCTCAGATATAAGATTTAACTCTATTGTTTCATGGTCGGAGATTTTATTTTCTTCAAGCCTTGAGCAGTTAATGTTATTACTATTTGAGTAAAGTAAGTCAATCCTCGTTTGGGAAGTTTCCGTGCTACGGGCCATAGTGTTATTCAAATGATTTGCAATGACATTGTTTCTGTTTTTATCTATATTGAAGTGAGTATGAGTATGTATGTTTATTTGAATATTTTCCTGGCACAACAATTTAACAAAATTATTCGTACAGTGCCAGTCAGGACTAGTATGATTATAATTTATATGAAATTAAATGTAAAGTTTAAATTAAAATTAAATAAAATTTAAAGTAAGAAAATGAAGTTTAAAACAAATTAAAATAAGTAAGTAAATAAATAAATAAATTAATAACAATATTTGAACTTAACCTAAGGAGTAAGGTATGGAAAAAAGAAACGAGGGGAGGATAATTAGACAGATGGGTAGTAGTGTAGAATTGTGCGCAATAGAGAAATAGAAGAAAAAGAAGTAAAGGATTAAAGGAGTAAAGGCAGAACTACATATCGTCATCGCCAACGCCATACCCACAACGCTAATAAGTCCCCTATTATCATATTATTATCGCTTGGATTTAACTTAGGTAGAACATTTTCACTCAAGTAATGTATGAAATCATTGGTATTGCTATTTGGCGAATGATATAGAACTCCCATACACCATTTTGTACTGTTATTTTTAATTTTGATAATTATACACCACATATTTTGGTAATAGCTGTTATTGTATAATAACTTAAATTCAATTATTTTATAAACATATATTATCACACCGCCTGCATGACTTCTATGTGAATCACATCTTACTAGCGTATAGTTTTTTATTTTCAATTCGGAATCATCTATGTCGCTTGTCGATCTTGATTCCGAGCACGGCACAAAAGTTTTCATACTAGCATACTTAAATTTTTTCTTTTCTCTGAAACTGTATCGCAAGAGAGGGAGAATATATGAATTCTCTTTACGGCATTTTTGTTTTCTCTGTTTACATTCTCTGTCGCGCTAATTTCATTTACAAGTTAAAAATATGTCGCATAAGGGAGCTTCTCTGTTTGGTAAGTAAAAAACCGGTAGTAAACAACGAATTCTTTGAAAAATTGGAAAGAATATTGAAAAACAAATAAAAATGTATTAAAGTGTTGTGAAATAGAGAAAAAATACTGAAAACTATGGAAATAACCAGCGACCAAAGCATGGCCACATATGTGGACTGTGGGTGCATATATAGTAAAAAGTGAATTTTTGTTTTTGCCCACGTCCACGTATGTGCAGATTGGGTGATAACGCACGCAAAAATAAAGATCAAGTTATCAGTTGAATTTGAATATTTCCTAATAATTCCAATTTCGAACCCAACTATAGATGTAACCAAAAAACTAACCGATGGCGAAATCGAAAACTTTTTAAATAATAGTGATAGTGAACTATCGGATGAGTTCGGCCTACAGTTGACGACTTACTTATTTATGATGAAGATACTCCAGAATCTATTTTAGATGCCTTTATGGAGTATTTGGGAATGCCTTTTAGGGTACAAACTGCTGAAATTACAAAAAGGCTTTCATTTGATGAACTTAACCACCATTCCCTTAATACTTCCGCAGAAGGGCTTCTTCATTTAACAGGCAGCATCAACCCGCCGGAAGTACACCGCGTCGAGGCACTACATGCCGCTGAAGATGACCACGATTTTTGGATCGATTCTCCTCTTTTTCTCGCGCCCTCAGGGTCATGGCATATGTGTTTAGGTTCATCGATAATCTCAGGGACCGAACTCGAGGCATACGCCATCCGCATTGCTCTACTCTATCACATGATGACCTACGCAAAGCCAAACAAAGGATCTTGGCGCCCACTCAAACCCGTTACTTCTCTCGAGAAACGTCATGTTTGGAAAATTCGAAACCCATAGATAAACGAAGTTCTCTACTAACTCTCAATCCGTTTCTCGATAAAAATGGACTTCTCCGTGTGAACGGTAGGTTAGCTCATGCGACGTTGACATACAGTGAATACAGTGAAGAAATGCATCTACCAATGCAAACCCTGCACCCTCCACAAGCAACAAATGCGCTCGCAAATCATGGTAGCATTTCCCCCGGAACGATGCACTTATACTCCGCCTTTTACCATCACTGGCGTTGACTTTGCGGGGCCTTTTCAAATAAAAGCCTCTCTGCTAAGGTCTCACACCTTATTAAAAGGCTACGTGGCAGTTTTTGTATGCTTTTCTACAAAAGCTGTTCACCTCGAGTTGTGCTCGGACCTAACCACCAATGCTTTTCTTGCAGCATTTGCTCGCTTCGTTGCGCGCCGTGGATACCCCGCAAAAATGATGAGCGACAACGGCAAGACGTTTATAGGAGCCAAAAGAAGGTTGCATCTCAGGAAGTCGTACAGAAGTACTACCCTCAAGGCATAATTTATTCCTCCCGGTGCCCCCCACATGGGTGGTTTGTGGGAATCCGCAGTGAAAATCTTCAAGCTACATTTCAAAAGAACTGCAGGAACCCATAAATTCACTTCTGAAGAATTCACCACTCTCCTGATACGAATAGAGGCCGCGTTAAACTCTCGCCGTGTTAAACTCTCCCAAGACCCCACCGACTCTACCGCGCTCACCCCAGGTCATTTCCTCAGAGGTGGCCCCCTCCTGGCCATCCCTGAGGTAGATCACGCAGATATGTCACTCTTAAACCGGTGGGAAAAAGTAAAAAGCGTACATCACCAGTTCAGTAAACGATGGAAAACAGACTACCTAAAGGATCTCCAGAAAAGGCATAAGTGGAAAAATCCACAATCGGAACCGAAAGTCGGTGAGTGCATTCTCATTCATGATGACTCCCTTCCACCTACCGAATGGCGCCTTGGACGCATTGAAAGAATACATCCAGGGCCGGATGGGCATACACGCGTTGTCGACGTTCGCACTCAGACCGGTATCCTCACACGACCACTCGTAAAATTATGTTTTCTCCCTAATATTGAGATTCCACCATCTCGGGATAGCTCAGAAAAGTCACGCAGCTAACATTGAACTACCTTTGTCCACTCATACCGCTTTCCCGCCTTCGCAATGCCACACCTCGTGGCATCCTACAATCTCAAATCCCCCCATTCAGAAATTCTCTCCGCTAAAACATTTGTGTTATACATTTCATTACAGATCGTTATGGATCAGGTACCACAACCAACACCTCGGAGGTCATTAAGGTCGGAAATCGTGGCTACTTCCAACCATTCGGGCAGCAATATTTCACCGAACGACTACAGGCGATGCTGCATATGTGCCAGAATGTTCCATATTTAGAAAAATGCAGCCAACTCAACGTTGGATACTCGCACGTGCACATAAATATTGCCTCAATTGTTTGGCGCTTTCCCATGCCACAGACAACTGCACCTCCTACGACAGATGCCGAACATGCGGCGCACGACATCAGGGCCGTTAGCAGGAATTAAGCAGCCATTATGCATACTTATAGCTGTATTCTGTAAGTCTGTCTCATCTCAAGTCACTAAATTTGAGATTTTTCATTAGAGACAATTTTTGTGACTTTCGATGATTTCGGTATTCTGTAAGAGGAAATCACAAAAATTTCACCATTGATATGTGGTGGAAACAGATATGCATAAATCTTAAGTACAGCATTTGGCAGCGCGCATATAAATATTGCAATAGCGGAGGTAGTAAGTGTATCGAGGTACAACGTGTGAGAAACAGGTTCGAACCCGGGATCGAGGACAAATTTTTTGTCTGTTTTTTCTTTTTTTTTGTTAGTTAATTATTATTTTTTTAAACATTTATAAATGATTTCAAACTTAAAATTTTTTTTTTCATTTTATTTATAATTTATCCCTATATTTTCTTGTTTGTGACCTGCCTACAACCAGCTGACAAATTAGTGACTCTTTTTTGAGACATGAGATGTGAGACAGCTTACTGAATACCAAATTGTCTCAAAATTGAAATTGACCACAAATTGTCTCTATTAGTGACTACAGTATTTCCCGCTTATATGCACCCCGCTTATAAGATTTCCCCGCTTTCAAGAACTATGAAACAAATTTTGAAGTTTTCCCCATATAAATGTAGACAAAAAATCACGATATAAGCACCCCGCTTATAAGCATTTCCCGCTTAAAAACACTGCTTTTTTCTAACTTTTTATAATTTTCCCGCTTATAAGCAATGTTTAAAACTTAGATACGATTTTACTTTCTTGGCACTGTGGCATCCACTTTACTGGCATTTTATCGATTTTATATGTCAACTATACTCGTGCACACATCCCCATGTCGAACTAAAATGTAAACAATGAGCAAGCGAACAACATTAACGTATCGCCAAAAAAAGCAAATTATTTCCGAACGGCAAACCACAAATAGCAAAGCTGAACTTTGCGTAAAATATAAATGTTCGCGAGCTACGATTAACCGTATAATTCGCGAAAAACATAGCTGGGAAGAAAAAATCGGTTCGGGAAACATAAATAGAAAGAGAAATAGGTGCAGCGAATCAACCGAGGTTGATCGAGCAGTAACAATTTGGTTCAACCAAATGCGTGCTTCGGGCGTTGTTATATCTGGGAACATGGTGAAGGAGAAGGCCACTCAACTGTCCATTAAAATGAATAAAGATTTCAATGCCACTTCTGGCTGGTTATGGCGCTGGCAAAAACGGAATGGAATTTCAGTGAAACAACTTCAAGGAGAAAGTGCATCGGCAAATGTTGAGGGCGCAAACAATTTTTTTGAAATTCTTCCTGACTTAATAAAAAATTATAGCACTAGAGACATATTTAACGCTGACGAAAGTGGTTTGTTGTTCAGGGCACTGCCGAACTCAACTTTAAGCAAAAGTAACGATAAACCAAAAGGATTTAAAGCAAGTAAAGATCGGCTGACGGTTTGCTTCCTATGTAATGCATCCGGGGACTACAAAAAAGCTTTCGTTATTGGCAAACCAAAAAATCCACGATGTTTTAAAAATATAACTTTACCAATGCAATACTATTCGCAAAATAAGGCATGGATGACTCAATATATATGGACCTCGATACTAACATCTTTTGACAACGAAATGAAAACTCAGGGAAGGAAGGTTATTTTATTTGTTGACAATGCCGCGCCTCACAAGTTAGTGCCTTTACAAAATGTGGAGCTCCAGTACCTTCCAGCTAACACCACATCAATTTTGCAGCCGCTCGACCAAGGCATTATCCACGCATTCAAAGCTTACTATCGTCAAATCATTATGAGAAAGCAGATACTTTCTGTTGAAGGTGGAAAAACTATTCAAGAATTTAAGAAATCGATTAACTTGTTGACTGCAGTTCAAATAATACATCGTGCTTGGTGGATGGTTAAGCCCGAAACCATAGTTAACATTTTCAAAAAGGTATACGTATGTATACATATGTATAACCTTGCTGTTTTATTTTAGACTCTTTTTTTCTACAGTGCAAATTTTTCAATGAAAATTCCGAAGGAGGAGACGAAGTGGAAGTGAGAGATGTAACCATAATTGAAAACGACGAGCTGCTCCAAGAAGAGTTCAGGAATTTTGTTCGCATTGATGAGAACCTTACATGCTACGGCGAATCATCCGACGAAGACATTATCGCAGAGGCTTCCCAAAGGGAAAGTTCAATAATGGAGGAGACGTCCGAAGAAGAGCCTGATACTAGTGTTTCAGATGATATTCCAAGCCGCAAAGATGTTATAAATTCTATTGACATTATCCGTAGGGCACTTATCCCTACAAATAAATTTATGCTGGAGGTTGATAATATTGAGCAATATTATTTTGAACTCTCTAAATTTAACATTCAGTCGAAAATAACAGACTTCTTTAAAACCGAATAAAAAATTCGTACAGAGTACATATGTATACGTATATAGAACCCAATGAAAGTACAAAAAGGCAGTACATATAACTGTTTATAAGTCTATGCATACTTGAATTTATCTGCATATTTACATATTTTATTTTTTAGTTGATTTTATTATTCTAAATAAATGAGATCTCTTTTTCAAATCGAAATTTTGTGTGGGAATACATACTTAGCTGTTCGTTTGGTTGGGTAACCAGGATTTCAATAAGAGCACCGATAGTGCTTATAAGCGGGATTTTGTTATAAGCACAGTCAGTGCTTATAAGCGGGTTTTGATATAAGCACTCCCCGATTAAAAGTACAGAATCCCTTGCATTTTTGTCGGTGCTTATATCCGGGAAATACTGTAGAGACAGCTTACAGAATTTGCCTGTTAGCATAGACTTCACTTGACTTGGAACTGCCACTTAGCGTTCTGTTTATTGAAGTTTGCATGTATCCGATTACCCTACTTAACTTGACTTAGAATTCTGTTGAGTTTTGATTTTCTATGTAAATTCTAAGTTTAGTGAGCGCCGTGAGAGAACTGTGTGATGCCATACATTTTTTTTAACATTTTGAATAAATTCCTCCAACTATTCTATAGAGATAAGAATTTTTGGATGTATATTATTCATATGGCAGCCCCAAAACTTACTGTCAAATAAATTGAATTCAAATTAGGCTAACCTAAAAAAAAATTTTTTTCCTCCCAAAATGCTTTATTGTTTTTTTTTTGGCATTGACTATACAGTGAAATTCCCCAAGACGGACAGTCCTTATAACCGGACAGCTCCAATAACCGGACAAATTTTATGCACACAGGTTTTCCAATAATTTTTTCATACAAATATCATTCTAATAAACGGACGTTCTAATAACCGGACGCGGACACTGTATTTCAAGCCATTTCCAATAAAGAATTTCTCATAAACGGACAAAATTCAAAAACATCGCAAGCAAGCTTTCTTGCTCATTACAAAAATGAAATAGGTGATTCCCCTTTTAACATGTGTGCACACATCCAAGCCGTGCGTGTCAAGTAAAAGGTGGTTTTATATTCTGTTTGCCAAGTAAGTTGCATGCGAGAGACCTATATACGTTCAAAGTTCGTATTAATATGGCACCGAAAAAGAAGCTAGTTTCTATTAAAGAGAAAATGGAAATTATAAATTTTTTCGGAAAATAAAAGTTGTCAGTACGTGAAGTTGCAAAAAGGTAAAGTATAATGAGTCCAAAAATTTAACTTGTAGGCACACGTTTCCTTTGCTTGAAGGTTCAATATTGGCAAAACGCAAGCTGCTGAAATTAATAAAAATAAAGAAAAAATTCGTTCTAAATAAATGGGAGTCTGGATGTAATATTCACCAAAAGCTAAAGAAGGCGGATCGGAAATAGACAGGATGTGTTTTGATTGGTTCGCTAAAGCTAGAAGTCAAAATATTCCAATTTCTGGTCCCATTTTGAAAGCAAAGGCAATGGAAATTGCAGAAAAACTGGGTGTACCTAATTTTAATGCTTCGGATGGAATAATTGATATATTTGTGTATGTATATGTAATAATAAAGTATTTAAATATTCTTTACTTCGGAATTTTCTTAAATAAACTACCATGAATTTTATATGTGTAGTATATCTTTTTTGACCTCATCCCCTATAAGCGGACATCTCCCACAACCGGACAAAAACACTGCGACCTTGAGTGTCCGGTTATGAGGAATTTCACTGTATATTGATTGTAGGTAAGCTCAGAAAATCGAAACCTAATGCCAAGAAAATGCGTTTTAGTACTTTTTACTGAGTTATATGTAAAAAATCACACGATTACTTTTAAAAAGCAATTCGATATTTGAAACTTTTACTCTTATTTGAAACTGGCTAGTGTACAAGAGAGCACACTAGCCAGTTTCAAATTTTTCTAAGTGCTAAGTGACAGTTCTCAAGTCAAGTCAAGTCTATGCTAAGTATCCATAATGGCAACTTTAGCCTTGGGGGGTTTTCAATTCTGATTTGCATTCGCATATATTTTTCGATAAGATAAACATATTTGCTAAAACTATGGGTCATAAATTTAAATGTTCTTTAACATTTCTGAAACTGCATACTCTGATGCCTAAAATTATACCCAAGAAAATGTTTTTGGTTGGACAGATTTTTCTGTATTTTATAGAGAATTTATGATATGGTGGCATATCCCAGCTAGCCAGAAGTGCAAAAAAAAAACTCCTTTCGGAGCCATAAAACGCTCATTTCTCAGAGCTTTACCCTCCAAAATGAGATCCTTTCGGAGCCCAAATGGAGCGAAAAATCGTTCTCCACTCCAAACGGAGTCATAAAAAAAGAGTCCGATTCCGATGAATTTGGAGCGTTTTATGACACTTTTTAAATGAACTTCGGAGCCTTTTATTGATGCTTTTCAGTTTATTTGGGGTAGTTTTTTATTTCTTTTGGGTCATTTTGCAGGCCTTTATCGATATTTTTATGAAACTTTATTAATGTGATATACTCATATCTAAGAGTGAAGTAAAAAGCGTGCTCTTCATTACAGGCTCAATTAGCAACTGGTTTATTTCATGATACGAAGATAAGTGAATAGGTAAACAAAGATCAATCAATAGGCAATAGGTATAGGCATATGTTAATCGACATATGTAGGCAAACATAAGGGTACGACTGCATAGGTCAACACATAACACGCCTCTCTCCAACAAAAATTGCCTTATTTCATATTTAAATATATGTATGTATAGTATATAATTTGAAGTACAATTATATTAAATTTTGCAATTATTAATTCAAATAAATTTTTTTTTTTTGTTTTTGTTTTTTTTTTTTTTACCTAATGTAATTGTTAACTCACACGTTGTACATTTTAAAACTTATATCTAACATCGTTGTTCCGTGGACGTAATGATCTAGGTTCATGAGTATTTTCATTAGCAATGGACATATTCTCCAAATTATTTTCTTTCTCCTTACATTCAGTTCCATGCAGAGATTCAGAAGATATGTTATCTTTCTCAGCAACCGCCGATTCATTTACTTCAGGTCTGCAGGGTTCCTCATCCGGCAACTCAATATCAATGACCTGTTCTGACCCTCTTTTAATTTGATCAGTATGTCTTTTAATTAATCGATTGTTATGATCAAATATACAGTTGTAAGACCGTGGACCAATTTGAGACTGAACTGTCGCTGGAGACCAACTTGCTTTGTTTGGATTTTTGTAATCTCTGATGTATACTTTATTTCCTGAATTAAACTCTACGGATCTTTTTCCTGGATAATTTTTTTTACTACTTTCTTGACTATGTAGTATATTTTCTTCAATTTTAGGCGGTTTGACAAAATCGAAACGAGTTTTTATAAATCTACCTAGAAAGAGCTTAGCTGGGGATTCGTTTGTAGTACAATGTTTTGTTACTCGATAATCCATTAAAAATCTATTGAAATATATATCTAATTTTTCTGCGCTGCCGCTGTTCAGGTTTGCCATTAAAGATTTATTTAAAGTTTTTATAAAATTTCCAACCTGACCATTCGTTGATGGTTGTCCAAGCGAAGTAAGTACGTGCTTGATATTGTTAAATTTTAAAAAAAATTTGAATTCCTCCGATACAAAATAACGACCGTTGTCACTCACGATTGTGTTGACAATGCCGAAGCGGCAGAAGGTTTCGCGAAGTTTTGATATTACAAAGTGAGAAGTCATAACTTTGGTTTTAAATACCTCAACCCATTTCGAATAAGCATCTATGAATACTAACAACTGAAAACCTTTTATAGGCCCCGCGAAATCTATGTGTATTCTACTCCAAACTGAGTCAGCCGGCTTCCATGGAATTAATACACTTTTGTTAGGACTTGGTAAAAGCTCCTGACATGAAATGCATTGCTTAATTAGTTTTTCTATGTCATTATCGATCTTTGGCCATCATACATATGACCTTGCCAGGGCTTTTGTTTTTACGACCCCTAAATGTGAGTCATGTAGCTGCTCCAGTATGTACTTACGCAATTTAGATGGAACTACTGCTCTGTAACCCCATAGTAAGCACTCTTGGTCAACAGTTAATTCAGTGCTTTTATTAACGAATGGAGCAAACTCACTGCCTTTCAGGTTTTGTATTGTCCCCATTGTCACAGCAGCACATACTTTCGATAAAATCGGATCACGGCGTGTTTCACGTGCTATATCTTTGAAGCTAATTCTAAGGACGTTTTCCGCCTTAATATGGCATATGTATGATTTTTCTTCATAATATTGTTCAAAGTCATGCTGTGGAAGTCGTGACAAATTGTCAGCTTCATTCAATGACCCTTTTATGTATTCAATTTTATAATTGAAACCAGATAGTATGAATGCCCAGCGTTGCATTCTTGCTTCAGCCATCAAAGGAAGTCCTTTGTTTTCCCCAAATATTGATAATAGTGGCTTATGGTCCGTGCGCAACACGAAATTATGACCAACTAAATACTGTTTTAGTTTGGTTATTGAAAAGATTATGGCAAGTGCCTCTTTTTCTAATGTGCTATAGTTCTTTTCACTTTTTGACAAGGCTCTCGATACATATGCAATAGGCTTTAGGCTTCCGTCTTGAAATTTATGTAAGAGCTTGTACAAAGGCGCCATCTTTTCGGCAAAATTTTGTACAAATTTTGAATAATAATTTACGTTCCCTACAAATGCTCTTAACTCAGAAACATTTTTGGGTATAGGTGCCTGCAAAACAGACGAAATTCTTTCTGTTGTCTTACTCAAACCATCCTTATCAATCTTGAATCCAAGATAAGACACTTGTGCTTTAAAAAATTCGAATTTCGAAACATTTAAACGCAACCCTGCACTTTGCAGCTTACTCAAAACTAACCTCAAATTTCGAACATGTTCGGCTAAGTCTTTGCCAGAAACGGTGATGTCGTCTTGGTATACTACTACAAAAGGTACATTTCGCAACAAATTTTCCATAGTTTTCTGTAATATTGCTGCAGCCGGCTTAACCCCGAACGGCAAACGTTTCATTTTAAAACAACCTATGTGAGTAGACCAGGTACATAATCGTTGCGAGTCCTCGTCTAATAAGAGTTGGTTGTAAGCATTGGAAAGATCAAGTTTTGTGAACAATTGACCCCCTTGTAAAGATGCGAAAATGTCCTCTATCAACGGTAAAGGGTAATGAAAATCAATGAGATGTTTGTTGATGGTAACTTTATAATCCCCACATATTCGTAGATCGCTATTGGGTTTAAGTATTGGTACCAAAGGTGTTCCCCAATCCGCATTATCCACCGCCTCTAAAACATCCATATTTATTAATTCTCGTAAGTTGATTTCAACTTTTTTCTTCCAAGCTAAAGGAACCGATCTCGGTTTAAAAAATATCGGGTTGGCTTGAGTAGAAATTTGTAAGGAGACCTTACCTAGTTTGTATGTACCAAGCTCGTTTCTAAAAACTTCGATAAAATCGCTTTTTAAACTATTTGTAATATCATCAATATTACACTTTAAATCAATAGCTTTCACTGTTTGTACTAAATCAAATTTAAATAATCTTAAAAAGTCACAACCAAGCAAGGGCATATTGTTAGTATTCGTAACTACGACATTCAATCTTCTTATTGTACCATGGTATTCAGGCGCGTAGCCAGAAAAAAATTTCGGGGGGGGTTTTGGCCAAAGTGTCAGTAAATAAGAATTACCTATAAATACACATATCGCACCCTAAATACAAAAGGGTCACAACTCAAAAAAATTTCAGGTGGTTTTTTCGACATTTATCCTTTCACAAACGCTTGATCAACTATAACAGCCGATTTTTTTCTTAATGATTATCATCTTCAACTAAACGGCTACCGTCCTACTTGGTTTTAAAAAAATAGAGCTAAGCTAGCGCTATCTAGAAGCGTTCAAAGCAAAGAACCTCTAATTTTGAGTTGTGACCCTTTTGTATTTAGGGTGCGATATATTTATATTTTCACATATTACATATTTATGCTTTTATTTATTTGAAATTTTCCTCTTTCTACACGGCTAAAAATGTGAGCCTAAATTTTAAACCATTCATTGGTTTACACAATTTTTAAAACTTTTTGGTAATAAATTCCAAACCTTTCTCAATTTTTTGCGGTTTAGATTTAAAACTTAACCGGGATAAACAAACACTGTACTTTTCGCACAAAATTCATGAGTGCGCCGTAGCTCAGTAGGTAGAGCATTGCGTACTGATTTGGGGCACGTCGGTTCGAGACCTAACATTTTAAAAAAAAACATAAAAAATTGTTAGCAAAATTTTCGGTTTAAAATTTAAATAATTTTTATTAGACGCATTTCTATGAAAAACCGGCGTAAATTTAATTATAAACCAAATTTGGTTTGGTCATACACCTAGACCAGTATGTCTGCGTTCAAAGGGTTTTTTTGAATGTCCAGTAATATTAACTTCTTTAGACTAATTTAATTATTTTTGAATGAAAGTATGTGCAAATACATAATGAAACTTCTGCAAATCGAAGATCAAAAGTTTGTGGAAAATTCATGAAAATTTAAGAAATCTCGAAAAAATTTCATCGAAATTTCTAACTTTCTCGTAAAATTTTTTTGATTTTTTTCGAGTATGCAGTTTTGCTGCTCGTTCAATTGTCAAAAGCCGACCAAGAGCATTTTCTTCAATATAAAAATATTACGCTTATAAATTTGTATGGAAGATAATGCACTTGGCTAGAAAAAAAATTGCCAAAAATCGAGTAATTCTTCTAGCGGCTTAAGATTGCTATCTTTGTTCACTTTAATTGAACGGGCCACAAAACTGCAAACTCGAAAAAATTTAAAAATTTTTACTAAAAAGTTAGAAATTTTTATGGAAATTTTTCGAGTTTTCTTGAATTTTCCATTTGTTTTTTTGCACATTCTTTCATACAAAAATAATGAAATTAGTCAAAGGAAGTTAATCTTACTGGAAATTCCAAACAACACTTTGAACGCAAACATACTGGTCTAGGTGTATATGTAGTCCCAAAAAGTTTTAAATCTAGGCTAAATCTTTTAGCCGTGTACAAAACAATATTTATTCTTATTGTTTGTTTTGAAATTTTGTGTAGGATTTCTTCAGGATTTGGCAAGAAGTAAATAGTTGTCGGTTTATTTCTTGAAGAAAAACTGAAGCTTCGGAAAAATAAAAACAAAAAATATAATGAAATAACATTGAAATTCATATAAAAAGCGGATGATTGCAATTATTCAACATGCAAAACGGAACGTCAACATTTGTTGGCTATGCATGACAATTTCATAGTCAAGAAATACTTGAAAATATTTCTTAAGCATTTTCTTTTCAACAGCATACCAGGCTTTCTTTTAAACGTTTTCAATCTTTTTTTGCCAAATTAGTGTCACTTTTTAGTATCACCTCACAAGTATAAGTACAATTTAATTGTTACTTTCTCTGATAATTCAATACGACTGCGTTGTGCACAGCTTAGTAATTTTTGGAAATTTTTTTTAACTTCTTGCTAATTTTTTTGGTTATACCTTTGGCAACGAGGGACACTCAGTTTTACGATTTTTGCCCGCTGTATTCATAGCAGTTAGTTTGGCGCGAATTTCTTAAAGGGCCAAATGAGTGAACCGTTGCAGGAATTTAGTTGTGACCTCGCAGACTTGCTCTGACAATTGATTAGCGACTACCAATAACTTCTCTCAGTGTGAAATATTATTTAATTTTATTCTTTCGTATTTTCATTATTGCTATTAATGCTAATTTCTTAGCAGGGGTTTTAAAGGTGAATAGAGTAATTATTCTAGTACAGACGTATATTTTTTAATTTTCGGAAATTTCGGGGGGGGTTTGAACCCCCGAAACCCCCCCCCCCCCCTAAATACGCGCCTGATGGTATTCAATAGTTGCTAAATATTCGCCCATAACTTGTATTGCATTTCCGCCGTAATCGACGTAAAATAATGCGCACTTAGTTAGACTTACATTTTTGTTTAATTTTTCAAATAACGTTATTGATATTAAGCTGCAAGGTGAACCAGAGTCGCAAGCTATTTTCATTTGTCGACCATCCAATTTTACTGAGAGATAATAATAATCCGCTGAATTTCCGCTTGAAATGCTGTAAATACAAAAATTTTGGTTATTAGAATTATCATTGTTGTTATTTTGATTGACATCATCTGATACATAATTTACACTTTTGTTTTTATCTCTGCATGTACTCGCTAAGTGACCAACTTTCTTGCAAATGTTACATCGGCTTTCTTTATATCTGCATTCACTTGACTGGTGATTGCGCCAGCCGCAATGTTTGCATGTGTTGCCTTTTTTCTGCTGCTTATTCTTATTGTTGTTGTTGTTGTTCTTACTATTGTAGTTTGATGTCTTCGAATTTTGCATTTTCTTGTTGCCTGCTTTGGATTTGTTGATATAATTCACTCTAGTGTTGTCTTCTGATTTATTGGAGAGTTTCATTTCCATAATTAAAGCTTTGCGGAGAGCTTCATCTAGTTTGAGCTTTTCATCTTCTTCGCATAATTTCTCAAATATTTTGTCAGGTAAGCCCATTATAAAGCGATCAAGTAGAAAAGCCTCAAGATGCGTGCCAAATTTGCAGTTGAGTGCAAGTTTTTTTGTTCTTGCATACCACTCAGAGACGGTTTCACTGTCTTCTTTTTTTGCACTACAAAATAGCTTTCTCTCGCGAAAAATTATCATAGGTGGCGTGTAGTATGTATGTAGCATTTCACATAATGCTTTATATGTCTTACTCACCGGAGATTCCGGACTACACAAACTATGCAATACTGCATACGCTGCAGCGCCAATGGATTTAGCAAGATGGCTTTTTTTATATTGTCATCTGAGCAATTAATTTCGCAAAAGTGGATCTCAAGTTTTTCTTTCCACAATTGCCATTGCTCATTTTGCGCGAAAATTGTTATATTTGTTGCTTTGTAAACGGTAACGGCATTATTCTCAGTAGGTGGTGTCATTTTGACCTTCAATTACAATAACAAAATCTCAAAGTTATTCGTATTTTATTGCTTATTCAAGGTTCTTTTTTTTTTTTTTTTTTTTTTCTTTTGTCACTTAAATATTTCGTATTTACGAATTTAGTAGGATATTTAATTATTCGTATTTACGAATTTAACACACTTCACCATTGTTTTTTTATTTATTTTGCAAATACGTTGTATTATGTACAGTACATTATCAAATTATTTTTGAACACGTTTGGTTAACAGACTCGTCGCCATTGTGATATACTCATATCTAAGAGTGAAGTAAAAAGCGTGCTCTTCATTACAGGCTCAACTAGCAACTGGTTTATTTCATGATACGAAGATAAGTGAATAGGTAAATAAAGATCAATCAATACTCAATAGGTATAGGCATATGTTAATCGACATATGTAGGCAAACATAAGACTCCGACTGCATAGGTCAACACATAACAATTAATAATACAAAATAAGTTTAAGATGTTTTATTGACACACTTCTGAAAATATTAAATGTGCAACTCTTCGAGCTACGAAAAGAATTCTGTCAATGCTCATGGAAAAAGTGGAAGTCAGCTGGTCACTTGACACAACCTTAGCATCATTTGTCCATGACATCAATTGTACTGGTACAAATTAGGGACGTGCAACGAACCATGAAAATCATATTTTGATTAAACCTAATTCTGATTCATCAAAACCTAATTAACCAGTAGCGCGATTCACTAACTTTTAACAATTTCGCAATAGAGATATTTATCATTAACGTATACTGTTTAATTTAACAACTGTGCGATTCACTAACTCGGATTTAACAATAACGTGCAGCTAATTGTTTAAAATGATGACATGTGGCATCTCAGTCGAAATTGACTAAAACGTTGCTTAAATGTTAAGTGCAGCATTTGCCAGCGCCGCCGTTGGTGTAGCAGTAGCGCAGCTGACAAGCGTCTGGATAACAAAATAGACGACGCAAGTTCGATACCAATAAATAGGAGACATTTTTTCTATAATATATTTTTTTTTAAATAAATACTTTTTTTTTTAAATATAGAAATACTTCTTGCTCAAAAAATTTGTTTTTAATTTATTTTCATTTTAACCAATATTTCAACGACACCAACGGATAACGTGATAAAATATCAATTTACAAATCGACTACGATAAATTAACGATTGAAGAGTTGACAAAAAGTTAGTGAATAGCATAGATAGTTAAAATTATTGTTACGTTAATTTATCGTGGACAAATTGTGTTAAAACAGTTAGTGAATAACAAAATTGTTTAAATTATTGTTAAGTTAATTTATCGTTGACAAATTACGTTAAAAAAGTTAGTGAATCGCGCTACAGGTCCTGAATAGTACTCTTTACAGTACTTGTTAATTGAAATTGCTCACTGTTTTCACAAAATGAACATTTTTTGTTGTCAATAGAATTTTTTTTAAAATGCCAAACGAACGCTACACAACTTTGTAATTTCGGAAAGCTCCAAGTGCAATTCAAAGTGCCGGACCTACATATGTATTGGCCAACCTTATTCTTTGGAACTTTCACCAATTTCTTCTTCCGTAAAATTATTTTAACTAATTTTGTCAAAAATTATGAGCCAAGATTCAATACAAAATTTATAAACTGTATTTGGAAATTTTTGCAATATCATTGCAATTTAGATTTGGCCATGGGGGGGGGGAGGGGGTTTAACCCCCAAAACCCCCCCGTTCGAACGGGCCTGCACGACACCATTCTCCATGCACCCCGGCCTGGCCGACCAACAGTGTCGGATCGGGCACCCTCGTCTTAGCTCACGCGACCTCGTCATCGTCCGGCCAACAACTCCCAGTCGCGAGCGCGAGCGCCAGCCATCGCGCAGCGCAGTCTTCAGCGTACCGGTCAAAGACTACAGACGGCCAACTTTCGAGGAAATATGGCCGAATTCCTTGTACGCAATGCCATGCACACCCTTCAAGAGCTACAAGAGGCTCTAGCCGCTGAACGCGCCTAGGGCGGGGACGATGTCTAAGCGACTGCAGCAGTTGGCAAAATTAAATATTTGAAATCCTATTTAAGTACTGAATTTTCCTTTGTAAAAATGGTTACATTATTTATATGCATTTAACTCATTTATATGTACTAAATTTTCCTTTTTATAAATGCTTACTTTATTTATACGCATTTAACTCATTTACATATATATATATATATATATATGTATACTCTCAAACTGAAGTAATAATTTATAATTTATATTTATATACATATATTCCCAGTTTTTATTATTGCATTTTAATATTCACCACAGAGAAGTAGTTAGTATAGGTTTTGCGCACGCACCCTGTGTAACTCCCCACTTCTCTGGCAACACCAGCAACAGGTTGACAGCTGTGTACATATATGTATACATATATACATATGGACACACATATGTACACACAGCTGCCAAAATCATCGTTTTGCTTCAGCCCGAACTTTTTGCGAAGTTTCGTTCTTAACTATTTAATTAGAATTAAATTATAGTTCTAATATAATAAATTAAAATTGTACTCAAGCTTTCATATTCAAGCTCCTTTTATTAAGTGGATAAAATCACTTTTGATGTTTTGCGCTCCCAGTTCCGCGTGTAAGTAAGGAAAAGAAAGGCAGGAAGAAACAAATTGCAGCACCGACAACAACAACCACAGCCGGCAAATAGCCGGTAACATTTTAAACATTGCACACAGGTATACAATAATAGTACTATACAAATTTTTAAACTTTTGTATGCTTACCTCTTGCACTCTATCATCTCAGATGCTTTTTATTAAAAAATATTTTTTCAAACTCCTTTTATACATTAAAAACGATATTTTTAGCGTTTTTTAGCTCGGATTAGCTCAGGTAAATCTTAATATTTTTTGAAATATTTTGGGAGAGTCCTTAGAAAAGAGTGAATTTTGAAATTCCGGTGGAAACAGTGCAACAATATTACAACTTCAACATATGATGGTTTTCTGGTCATTTTCGTCAGCTACAACTTAGAATTGTTGAAAACACATACACATCTTAACTGGTCTATTTAGCCGTAATATGTTAGAATTACGGTTATATGTCGACTCTTTTACAAATTAAATTTTTTTGGAAGGAAATAGTTAATATCTTTACTAAAATTAACGCGATATTTAAGTGCTTCGTAAATATAAAATTGAATAAGCTACAAACTATGTTTTTGCTTTTTGTATATTAAACTAGCTGAGCCCGGCAAACGTTGTTTTGCCTTTGTTTTTTTGTTATTGTATACCTAGGATCATTATGAACCTAAGATCATTGTGAGCCTCGGTTAAAAAGAAAACTATGAAAATAAACACCACTAATTTTCTCAATTCATTGTATTTCTTTAAAAAATAGCGGTTATATAAAATGATTTAATTAGCCAATAATACATCCACAGCACATAAACTATTTTTTTCTATAACAAATTATTCAATAGCCAATATGGTAATATAACACCAGACAATAAACTTTTTTTTAAATTAAAAATTATTCAAAAGCGAAAATATGCTCATTTGAGTTAATTGTTTTTTCCCCAATCAAATTTGAAATAAAAATTTGTCAAATGTTAAAATATTTTGATTGAGAGGAAGAGGGGTAGTGAAAGCTATCTTACCTCGCGGTAATACTAACCAAGGTTTATGATACAAAAGCTACAATAAATAAAAAGTTCTTAATTTTCTTGTCAAAATGATATATTATCAAAAGGATATATTATTCTTTTATACGCTACGACATCCGTCAGCGTACCAAACCACTCCCTGTTGAAATCTTAGTCAACACCTTTCTTTTGGTATCCATGTTGTCCAAACCCTTTCTAGGGTCACACATTTTGGTCGTTATCTAGGAAACGGGGCCCCATATTGGACTTTGAACCACTTCCTATTAAAACCCTCATCAACACCTTTCATTTGGTTCCATGTTGTGCAAACACTTTTTAGAGTCACACCTAGTCCACATTTTGGTGAATATCTCGGAAATGGGGTCCCATATTGGACTTTGAACCACTTCCTGTTAAAACCCTTATCAACACCTTTTATTCGATACCCATATTGTCTAAACACCTTCTAGGGTCACCCCTGGTCCATATTTTGGTCGATATCTCAGAAAAGGGGTCGCATAGGGTCTTGAAACTTCATATAAACCATAAATGGACCACTGCCCAAGTAGTGTATAAGTTTGCTGGAAATCGTACGACGCGTTTATGAGTAGTTCAGCGACGTACATATACGGGGACTTATTTTTATATATATAGATTATTCAATAGCCAATATGGTAATATAACACCAGCACATAAACTTTTTTTTAAATTTAAATTATTCAAAAGCGAAAATATGCTCAGAGGGGTAGTGAAAGCTTTCTTACCTCGCGGTAATACTAACCAAGGTTTATGATACAAAAGCTACAATAAATAAAAAGTTCTTAATTTTCTTGACAAAATGATATATTATCAAAAGGATATATTATACTTTTATACGCTACGACATCCGTCAGCGTACCAAACCTTAGTCAACACCTTTCTTTTGGTATCCATATTGTCCAAACCCTTTCTAGGGTCACACATTTTGGTCGATATCTAGGAAACGGGGCCCCATATTGGACTTTGAACCACTTCCTATTAAAACTCTCATCAACACCTTTCATTTGGTACCATGTTGTGCAAACTTTTTAGAGTCACACCTAGTCCACATGTTGGTGAATATCTCGGAAATGGTTTCCCATATTGGACTTTGAACCACTTCCTATTAAAACCCTCAACAACACCTTTCGTTTAGTACCATGTTGTGCAAACACTTTTTAGAGTCACGCCTGGTCCACATTTTGGTCGATATCTCGGAAACGGGGCCCCATATGGGACTTTGAAAAACTTCCTGTTAAAACCCTCATTAACACCTTTCATTTGGTACCCATATTGAGCAAACATTTTTAGAGTCACGCCTGGTCCACATTTTGGTCGATATCTCGGAAACGGGGTCCCATATGCGACTTTGAACCACTTCCTGTTAAAACTCCCATTAACACCTTTCATTTGGTACCCATATTGAGCAAACACTTTTTAGAGTCACGCCTGGTCCACATTTTGGTCGATATCTCGGAAACGGAGTCCCATATGGGACTTTGAACCACTTCCTGTTAAAACCCTTATCAACACCTTTTATTCGATACCCATATTGTCTAAACACCTTCTAGGGTCACCCCTGGTCCATATTTTGGTCGATATCTCGGAAAAGGGGTCTCATATTGTCATATAAACCATAAATGGACCACTGCCCAAGTAGTGTATAAGTTTGGTTGAAATCGCACGACGCGTTTATGAGTAGTTCGGCGACGTACATATACGGGGACTTTTTTTTTATATATATATAGGTAGATATAGGTAACTTTTTAGATGTTTTTCAAAAAATTAGACTTTGTCACTCCAAGAAAGTCATAAATAGAAAGCTATTTAGATATTGTGTAACAAATATAAGGATTCCGGTTATATGTCATCTCTGTTACAAGTTAAAATTTTTGGGAAGAAAATAGTTGATGTCTTTAGGAAAATTAAAGCGATTTCTAACCGCTTCGTAAATATAAAATTGAAGAAGCTACAAACTGTGTTTTCGGTGTTTGTATATTATATATAACATATTTCTTAAAAAACATAAATTGATAATTATTTATAAACTAGTAGACCCGGTAGACGTTGTCCTGCCTTAAATTTGGTTTACCTGCTTATCTGAAAATAATTTGTTATTATCTCCCAGTGAATTTTGTTCCTTCTTAGTGATAATAATTATGTTCATTTTTTATTTTATCAAGTTCATTTTTTTATTATGGTTACGATAGATAAAAGAGATCTAGTACATATTTTAACTATTATTTAATAGGCTTTTTAGACTCTCTTGTTTTCTTCATTTAAGCACTTTGTGATACACGACATGTTTTGTTTTGTTATCAGGCGCAAGAACAAACAACTCAGATGGTCTTCCGACTCGTGGACATACCACATATAGTTGACCATGGGAAAAACATTGATTCTCGAGCTTCAGACCACAAACTTTCAATCATTCGCTTTGTGATTTGTTAATTGATTGATTGTTCATTAATTTTTTTACAACCACCGCGTACCGTTGCACAGTTTTGGTTGGTTTATGTTGCGAAGCATGATGACTACTGAGCCAAACTTTAGTTGCAAGTTATGCGGTGGTAATCCGGGCACATCCAACGAGTTTAACAACTCAATTGGATAGTTGGTGGCTTCATCTTCGTTTGTTATACTGTCAATATATTTATATGAATGCATTGCTTCAATGATCTGATTCTGAACTATATACATAGTTAAGGTCATCTACGTCTTTATTCTTAGCCGCCAAAATTGCCCTCTCACTCAACTATTCATTGTTGTTGAAGTTTGAAATAATATTTGGAAATACTTTTTTAATAAGTTCGTCTTTTGATGAGACAAAGATACAAAAATTTAGAGGAAATGTACTCTACCATTACCTACATATATTCAACAATTACTCAGCGAAATGCAACTCTGATGTTTGTTGTCAACTGAAGTTTCTTCACATATCGCCAAAGATGAGATGATTTGGGGCAAGCGTTTATTTCGTCGACAGCCGTTGACCTTGGAATTACTGGCAGTATTCGGCGGAAATCACCAGACAGTAAAACCATTGTGCGTCCAAAAGGTCTCGGGTCATTGCGTAAATCTTTCAATGTTCTATTAAGTGCTTCTAATGCACGTTTATGCGCCATCGTACATTCGTCCCAAAATACGATCTTTGTTGTTGATAAAACTTTTGCCATTTCTGAGTTTCTTGCAATATTACTAAGGCAGAATGAGACGTACGACACCCTTCAATAATGTGGCTGCTATTCCCGAAGAAGCAACTGCAACCACAATGTTGGATCTTACACGAACCGTGGCTAAAATTAATGATAGCAGGAATGTCTTACCAGTTCACCCAGGGGCATCCAGGCAATATAAACCACCTGATTAAGTAGGGGTACATTCGTTTGCACTGCTAAATTTAATTCCTGAGGATCATATTCCCGTTCCCGTTCCAAATCTCGATTATATGCCTCGTTCGTTCCACTTTTTCACAAACGCATTCGCACATAGAACTAAGCCCCATTTCCTATTACAACTCTTATTAACACGTTTTATATGATACCCATATTGTACAAAAAATGTTTAGGGTCATCCCTGGTCCACATTTTGGTCGAAATTTCGGAGATGCATTCACACATAGAACTTAAACCTACTTGTTTTTGAAACTCCCATTAATACCTTTCATTTGATGCACATATTGTACGAATATATTCTAGGGTCACCCCTGGTCCACATATTGGCGATATCTCGAAAACGGGAAAAACGGGATAAAAAGTATCCTATGTCCGTTTCCTGGTTCTCAGTTACCTCTCCACCAGTTTTCAGCCAAATCGGTTCAGCCGTTCTTGAGTTATAGATGGTGTAACTAACACAATTTACTTTTATACATATATATAGATTGGAATAACTTTTTAGATGTTTTTCAAAAAAATGGATTTTTTCACTCCAAGATAGCGGTCATAAACAGAAAAATATTGAAATATTGGATTACAAATATAAAAAAAAATATTATGACAAAAAGTTGTCATACATACGTTTCAAAGCAAATTAAATTTAGTAAAAAAAGAAAAACTAAGCCTGCCGTATACCCGTGCTTGAACCTTATTATCACATGAGTCACTGCTGTATGTACAATAAAACAGTCAGATACTGTAGTTAACAGCTTTGGCTTATGGTGAATACTTTAATGAATTATTACAAATTAATAAAGCATTTTTTGTTAAATATAATATGACTATGCAAAGCTCCCATGAAAATATATCAAAATATATAGTAATTGGAATTATGCATGTTTTTATGAGATACACTCTGGCAATTGATTGTATGGAAAAATGTTAGCCTATTAATAAATAGATAATTATATGCATACTAAAAACCATAAAATGACCCAGGTCAAACCCTAAATGGGGCGTGTAATCCCAGTTATACATACAAGTTAACACCCAGCTTCACTAGGCCGCCTACCGGCAAATATAAACAAATGTTGAAGAATTCAAGTACCTAAATGGTACTCAGTAAGTTACAAAAATTCATTGAGTCGCATAACTGCAAATGTAAACAAATCGATCTTTCCAATGAATTCATTCTTCTTTATTATCCCAGTAATTTGAACTTGAATCAATGACTCAAGTTACTGAATTATAATAACAAAAACATCCGTATTTTGTTTACTAAGTCGGATGCTGGCATTAGAGTATAAGCAATTTTGTATCTTATAAATAAAAGTAAATTAGGAGTTAAGTTAGTTCTGAGCGGAGCACTGTTGAGTGAACTCAGCTGCCTGAGTAATAAATAAACTTTTTAAAAACACTAATTTGTATCCAGTGTTCTTAATTGGCGATCCTGCCAGGAGTGCTTAACATAACAAATCCTTGTGCGAAAGGAAATGTTAAGCCCGTCCTAAATAAAATAAATCAAGTATCCCACTAGAAAGGGAGAAAATTTGGACAAAACAAGTTATAAAAAAAGTGTACCTAGGTACCTAAGTTTGAAAAAATTGTAATAAAAAAAAACTTAAAGAAAAAGGAAAAAAAACTTAACATATGAACTATCCTTGTGCGAAAGGAAATGATAAGTTTGCCTAAATTAAAAAAATCAAGTATCCTACTAGAAAGGGAGAACATCGAAACAAAACTTTTCGTGCTAACTTTTTTCTAATAAAAAACACATGTCCTACAAACAAGGATAAAGTTTAGTGAAAAAATAAGAAAAACTATAAGTTAAAAGAAATCAAAATAAAAAATTAAATAGAGGTATTGCACGTCAAGCCGGGACGTTGCCAACGTGGGACCATAATCGACTCCAGTAACAACAGCATAAGAGGACAACCAAACCAACAGGAGGGCTGACTGTAAGTTAAGTTAATAAATAATATTAAGGAAATGTAAAAATAATTAATGGGAAATTATCCCACGAAAATTAATTACGAAAGGCTTTTTTATTGTGATTATTGTCAAAGTGGTAGGCACGACAACGTCAATTGTCCTTTCAGGAAAAAGAGAGTTGACCTTAAAAATTAATAAAATCACAGTGGACGAGCTAACTAACCAATTTTCCAAAATGGCAGTTAGCAATATTTCTGCAGAAGACATCGCTAGAATATTAGCTACACAAACTGCTAATCTTAGGGATGAAATTAATCAACTGACTAATCAAATTAAGACATTGACGAGTGCTACGCAAGTGACGGAATACCGTACACAAACTATTGATGACGGAGTAGTTTGTACTGAAGGTTTAGATATAATTAAGTCGCTGCCAGAATTCTCTGGTAAATCTTATGTTAGTTGGAGGGAGGCTACAAAAAAATCGATGAGTTCGTATGTCGAAGGAAGCAGGAAGTATTTCGGGGCATTAACCATACTTCGAAATAAAATAGTAGGAAATGCCAATGATACCCTTACCAATCATGGTACAGTATTAAACTTAGAAGCTATATTTGCCAGGCTAGACTTTGCCTATGCAGACAAACGACCAATCCATGTGATTGATCAAGAAATCAGTATATTAAGACAAGGATCGAAATCCTTGATTGATTATTACAATGAAGTGAATCAGAAATTAACACTATTAATAAACAAAACCATTATGACCCACGGTACAAATTCTGAAATTACAAAGCAATTAAATATTAAAAATCGCGAAACCGCTCTAAGAACATTTATAACGGGATTAAATCCTCCTTTAAACCAACTACTTTTCACACTGGCTCCTGCCGATTTGCCAAATGATCTGGCGAAAGCACAAGAGCTTCATTCAAATCAAATGCGTTCAGAATTTGCTCTGAATTTTTCAAAAACTTACCTTCCGGAAAATAAAACGTTTAATAATAATTTGCGGAGTCCTAAGAATAATACACAAAGGGGGGGAAATCAATTCCAGAACCATTTGAGATACCCACAAGTGAGAAATAACAATAATATGAATTTCCCAAAACCAGAACCGATGGATACATCATCCGACAATCTGCCACTTGGTCAGCAGAGAACGGTCGGTTATAATCAATCATCCCAACCAAAAATATTTCAGTTTCAACAACAAAATGATAATTCGCAGAAATGGCAATTTAACCAGCCAGTAAAAAGGGGTATGAATTTTATTGGTCAACCTAGGTCAAAGGAGCCACGAATAAACAATTTAAATGAAAATCATTTTTTAGATCAGGCCTCCACCTGCCCTCCATCTTCCGAACAGATAGACATAGCGGAGTAAAAATTAGAATATTGATAGATACTGGTGCGACGAGTTGTTACATCAGGAAGGGTATATATAACAACGGTAAGGAATTGGCAATTAAGAAGAGGGTAAGAACCATTCATGGTTCGACCATCATCACCTTGTACCATAACGTACACTTGTTTGGATTTAAGGAAAGATTTTACGAAATAGATAACTTAGAAAGTGACTTTCTAGTAGGAGTCAATTTTTTGAGAAAGGTTAAGGCAAAAATAGATATGGAGAAAGCAGAACTTATATATGGAGATAACAATAAGGAGAAGTTATGTTTTGTGAACATGGAAGAAACTAACCATGATGAAATGTATAAATTAAACCCCTTGGGACATAAGAGTCCTAAGGCGCCAGCTGACGATAATACCGGCAACGTGAAAGGAAAGGTTCAAAATGAATATATGAAGGAAAGTTTTCAAAATAATTCAAACCCCTTGGGATTAAAAAATCCTAAGGTGCCCGCCGAAGAGAATTCCGGCAATTCAAATAAAACATATATTGTGGAACAAAAGGGTTCTACAACGCCAACTGATGAGTCATACCAGTCCAAAACAAAAAATTTAAAAAAACTTACTTCGGGAAAAGAGATCCCTGAAGCCTTTACCAATAACTTGGAATAAATAATATAGAATTTGAAAAAATTATTAGCAATGGTGAATTTGCTGATAAATATATAAATAAAGAAACAAAGACAGTCAATATTCCGTTGTTGAGACGGGACGTTGTTAAAATAATAGAAAAAGCCCATAGAGACGTAAATATGGATCTGCCCTTCAGAACTGATGTTGAAGCGGAGATAAGAACTGAGGATGACAGGCCGGTATGGTCAAAACAATATCCATATTCTATGTCTAAATTAAGGATGGAGAAAACTATATCTGATAGGTATCCAATACCAAATCCTGAGGTTATACTTTTCAATTTGGGAGAGTCAAAATATTTTTCAACAATCGATTTGGAGTCTGGATTTCATCAGATAACAATGAAAAAGGAAGATATAGAAAAAACAGCGTTTTCGGTAAATAATGGAAAATATGAATATCTGAGAATGCCATTCGGGTTAAAAAATGCCCCCGGCCAAATTTCAGAGAGCAATGAATGATATTCTGCATGAGTATATTGGTATATTCTGTCATGTTTATGTTGATGACAGTATAATATATTCAAAAACATTAAAGGAACATATGAATCATTTAAAGCACATAGTGCAAACACTTGGAAGGGTTCATATGAAAATATCTGTGGAAAAATCAAGATTTATAGAAGAGGAAGTCGAATTTCTTGGCTATGTTGTTTCCCACAAGGTTATAAAAACAGATCCCAGAAAGATAGAAACGATAAAAAACTACCCAATCCCCAAAACTTTACGACAAATAAGAGGATTTATAAGGGATTATGCAAAGATAGCAAAACCAATAACGAGGCACTTGAAAGGAGAAAATGGTAAAATATCACAGTATATGTCAAAGAAAACAAACATTTATCTTGACCAGGAAGGAGTAGCGGCTTGTGAAACTTTAAAAAATGCGTTAAGGGAACAAGTTGAATTAGCTCAACCAGACTTTCAAAAGAAATTAATTTTAACTACTGACGCTTCCAATGTGGCAGTGGGTGCAGTTTTGTCCCAGGAGGGAAGGCCTATAACATTTATATCAAAAACTCTTAACTCCACTGAACAGAATTATGCAACAAACGAAAAAGAGTTATTTGCGATCGTTTGGGCATTAAGGGCATTACGCCATTACCTTTATGCCGTGAAAGATTTGGAAATTCACACGGATCATCAGCCATTGTCATTTGCAATGTCTGAAAGGAATCACAATGTAAAAATGAAAAGATGGAGAGCTTTTATTGAGGAGTTTTCACCCAGGATAGTTTATAAACCGGGAGCAACGAATGTTGTTGCTGATGCATTATCTAGGCAACATTTGAATAATTTAACAGATACGAATAATGAGGATTCGGGTTCAGATGGTTCACTTACAGGTACACAGCATTCGGCTGAGAGTAGCGATGAATATCATGTTGAGAGAACGAAAAAGCCATTGAATCATTTTAGGCAACAGATATTAATAGATAAGGGGGCAAGAATTACCACTCAGGAAAGAATTTCATATTTTGGTAACAACAGGTATTTGATCGAATATGATACACCACAAAATATTATTCCCGTTCTCTCTGAGTGTTTGAACCCTAGAATTGTTACAGGCATCTATTGCACACCAGAAGTAATTTATGAAATTAAAACGGTGTTAGAAAACGCCTACCCAACTACCCAATTTGTGCATGCTGGCTAATGATATTACTAATAGGGAAGACCAAGCAATTATTATAGAGCAGACACATAACAGAGCTCATCGTAATTATAGAGAAAATATAATACAGATTCGAGAACAGTATTATTGGCCGCAGATGGTAAAACAATTTAAACAATATGTCAAGAATTGCAATATCTGTATTAGTAACAAGTACGAGAGACACCCAAAATTAATACCGATAGGTCAAGCACCAATACCTAGTAGGGAGGGAGAACAATTACACGTAGATATATTTTTTGCGCAAGGATTAAAGTTTATTACTTGTATAGATGCTTACTCAAAATTCACAGTTATAAAACGTATAGAGAATAAGTTGGATATGAATGGAAAGATTCTTGAGATTCTGCAGATGTTTCCTAATGTCAGAAGTATGGTTTCGGATAATGAGCCTAGTTTTTGTTCCGCACAATTTAAATCATTAATGAATAGATTAAATGTCCAGATTTTCTTTTGCACACCAAGGCATAGTATTACAAATGGACAAGTGGAGCGAGTTCATTCAACAATAGTTGAAATAGCTCGATGTTTGAAACAGGAGCATAACTTGATAGGTGATTTGGAGTCAATCATAAGAGCGGTACAACAATACAATACATCAATTCACTCGGTAACGGGGAAGCAGCCGTATAATATTTTATTTAATAAAGAAAACCATTCTGATGTAAAAAATAAATTGGAGATTGCGCAAGAAAGGCTTTTGAACTTTAATAATAAAAAAAGAATAAATAAAAATTATCATCCAGGTGAAATAATATACGAAAAAATTTTTGGAGAAAGAAATAAACTTAAGCCAAGATATAGGAAACAAATAGTTTGTGAGGACTTAGAGGATAAGGTTAAAACAAAGATAATATTAAGGTTTAATTTTTATAAAAAATGGTATTTTCAATAATGTTACTTACGGTTGTATGGGGAGTGAATTCAGAATTGATTGACTACACTAGGGAAAATTATGTTTTGATGGGGGAAGGAAACGCAGCGATATTTGAGGAGTATCAATCAATTTTTCATTTAACCAATTTATCAGTTTTTCGAGAAGTAATAGAAAGTTATAAAAAACCATATGATTTTGTTCTATTAGATGAAGATACAGTACATTTTGAAATAGAATTGATGAAAACACTTTTAGGACAATTAATGCAAAATTCAAATAGACAAAAAAGAGGAATTAATGAAATAGGGACATTATGGAAATGGATTTCAGGCACACCTGATCATGATGACTTTTTAAGGATAACGGACAAACTTAACGACATAATAGAGAATAATAACCGACAATTTACTACAAACTCCCAAATATTTAAGACAATAACAGACTTAACACGTATAATAAATGACTTACAGGGTAGTATAAGCAGGACAACAATAGAGAAACAAAGAAATAAATTTATTATAAATGAATTGGAAAATTTATTGCAAACAATTACTATATCAAAAATAGGTATTCTAAACCCAATTATATTAGATTTGGATGAAATAAATGAAATAATTGATCATGAGGTTAAGAATGTAACAATATCTGATTTAATGGATGTATCAAAGTTCAAAATTGTACAGATCAATGACATCATTGTTATATACATTAAATACCCAAAAGTAATAAACATAGGTACCCTGTTCAATGTAGAAGCTATTGCACAACAAGATGGAAAATTATTAATTGAAAATCAGGTAATTAGATGTGAAAACTAATTTTATACAATAAGCAATTGCAAAAAGGAAATAAATCAAGCCTTTTGTATGATAAATAAAAATCAAACTTGTTTAACAAATATTTTAAATAATGAAAGAGCAAATTGTACAAAAATCAAAGAGAAAAATGAACAACTTAAAATAATAAAAGAAGGAGCAATATTAATAACAGGAAAACATAATGTAGACAATCACACAATAGACGGAATATATTTGGTTACTTTTAATAATAAATTGGTAATTGACAATGTGAAATTTGAGAATCCTACTGGAAAAATTTTGAACTATTTAAGAGAAGGGAAATTTAAACATTTTTATGTTAAAGAATATATTGAATCGAAAAAAGAACACTTAAAATTAAGGAATATTAATGTTTTAAATAAATTGAAACAAGAGATGCAACAGAATCCGATTTGGTGGGCATTTACTACAGTATTGGTAGTATTTTTACTAATATATGTTATATGCAAGTTTTCGGTGATATTTCAGACTAAAATAAAATTGGAAAGAGAAAATCATAAAGAAGCCGTAATGAATGGCATTGCTTTTAAAATTCAAAAAATTTCAGACGTCTACTCGAAGACGGGCCGCTCCGATTTAGAGGAGGGGGAGTATAAACAAATGTTGAAGAATTCAAGTACCTAAATGGTACTCAGTAAGTTACACAAATTCATTGAGTCGCATAACTGCAAATGTAAACAAATCGATCTTTCCAATGAATTCATTCTTCTTTATTATCCCAGTAATTTGAACTTGAATCAATGACTCAAGTTACTGAATTATAATAACAAAAACATCCGTATTTTGTTTACTAAGTCGGATGCTGGCATTAGAGTATAAGCAATTTTGTATCTTATAAATAAAAGTAAATTAGGAGTTAAGTTAGTTCTGAGCGGAGCACTGTTGAGTGAACTCAGCTGCCTGAGTAATAAATAAACTTTTTAAAAACACTAATGTGTATCCAGTGCTCTTAATTTACATGTATGAGCATAACACGTTTCTAAAGGGCGTCGGATGAATGCATGACCGAAGATTGGAGTCTAAGTGTTCTCTGTCCGACCCACAAGAAAAGTGATCCTGCAAACTGTACCAACTATCGCGGAATCAGCCTTTCGAATATCGCAAGGTCTTGTCAAGCGTACGATTGAAGAATGACGTGAACATACTGATTGAACCTTAACAGTGTGGCTTCAGACCTGGAAAAGCTATGTACCATCGACCACATTTTTACAATACACCAAATCCTTAAGAAAACCCGTGAGAAAAGAATCGACACATATAAAAACTTGCAACTGTTAGCATATGCTGACCACATTGACATTATCGGCTAGAAAAATACATACTGTCATCAAGCAAAGAGTCAGCGCATTCACGCCTGGGCACATACGCCACTGATGGAAGCAAAAAGTTCGAAGTAGTGAAGGACTTCGTTTATCTTGGATCCAGCAATAACTCCAACAATAATAGCAGCCTAGAAATCGAACGAAAAATTATTCTTGCAATTAAATGCTACTTGGGACTGAGTAGGCAATTGAAAAGTAAAGTCCTCTCTCGACGCACGAAAATCACACTCTACAAGTCACCCATCGCTCCCGTCCTGCTATATGATGCAGAGGCGTGGCCACTAACAACATCTTACGAGGCGGCATTGGGAGTAATCGAGAGAAAAGTTCTGTGAAAGATTTGTGGGCCTCTACGCTTTGGCGAAGAAGATTTAATGACGAGTTGTATGAGCTTTACACAGACGCCGACATAGTTCAGCGGCTTCGCTGGCTAGGCCAAGTCGTGCGAATGAACGAAGACGCTCCTGCCCAGAAGGTATATTTATCGGCACCCGCCAGTGGATGCAGAGGAGATCACCACTCCGATTTAAGGACCAAGGACCGACCTGCGATCTCGCGGGGTTTCCAATTGGCGCCAGGTGGCTCAACGAAGAAATGACTGGCAAGCTATGATGGACGGTCAAAACCGCTGAGATGGCCTTTTAAAGAAGAAGAAGAGGTTTTTGTGATAAGTGTTACTACATTTATGCCAAAATTATCGTGTGCATGTACTGACATGAAAAAAAAAAACTAGGGTAATTGTTTACAACCACGACCGAGTGCAAAAACGCTGCCAATAATGTCGGGAGATTTATCAGAAAATGCGTTTCCTTCCCAGCTATTCGAATCCGCCTTCAGAGATTAAATATTTCCCAAAAATTTTAACAGATATTTTATAATTTTTTGTCAATAACTTTTCACTGAAGAAAATATTAGTTTTTGGCTTTCGGATTCTTGTTACAGAGGCAAAAACGCGCCTTCTGAAACCTTTCCCTACATTATTGGAAGAGTTTCTTCACTCGGTCGCGGTTGTAAACTATTACCCTAGTAATAATTGGTTATAAGCTTGTTGACCAAAATTTTGCTGCAATGCAAGTCAATAAAACTCCACTGTTACTGCCCAACTTTTCGCTAAGCACCTTAGTTTCGTCAGGGGCGAGGCTGATTATTTATTTACATATGTATATCGCGAACAACAACATGAAACATAAATGAACATTTTTATAAATTAGTATAGTAAATATCATCAGAATTATCAATTTTACCTTCAATTTTTTAATTGTATAATATGAAGTACATGTCATATATATTTACGTAAAGAATGTTTACTTTAATATTTGATTTAACAAAAGATTTAATCCTAATACAATATACAAGTATATTTATACCCGCTGTGTTGGGTACATTCGTCAGACTGGTTCAGTTTTCTTATATTAATAACATGAATACAAAGTTTAGAGGCATAAAGAAATGTATTCTCTTTTCTGTTTACGGCCTTGTTCCTCTTTTGCATGATTCTCAGGCTTTCCGAACTTTTTCCCCTCTCACTGTCCAATATTTTTGTACTTTTGAGATCAGCTTTGTTTTTATACCCAGCGTACTAGTAGTAGTACAAGGGTATTATAATTTTGTCCACATAACGGTACTACGTAACGGCGCAAAATAATCGAGTTAGTTATAGAGTTCCGGGTCCGTCCGCGCTTCCTTTTTCGATATCGAAAATCACATAAATTAACATAACTTGAGTAAAGATTGAGGTATTTGCATGAAATTTGTCATGCAGGCTACTTTCTGGCCAAGGTAGGTTGCTGTTGAAAATTGTCGGATGATAACCACGCCCCCTTTTTCGATATCGAAAATCACATAAATTAACATAAGTTGAGTAAAACTTGAGATATTCGCAAGAAATTTGGTACACAGGTTACTTTCTGGCCAAGGCAGGTTGGTGTTTAAAATGGGCGAAATCGGATGATAACCACGCCCCCTTTTTTGATAAAGAAATTTTCAAATAAGATTCTAGGGCCTATATCATTGCCCAGTCATGGTATTTGTATCTCGTTCTGAAAACTAACGCTGCGTATCTAATGTTCGGTTTACCCGAACTTAGACTTCCTAACTTGTTTTGTTTGCTTATGTCAGCGTCGTGTTCTTTTAACCGAACGCCTAACGAACGCTTTGTTGTTCCTACATATATTTTGTTGCAATTTTCATTTTCTAGCTTCACTCTTAGAATCTGTATATCTCTCTATTTTTTCCCGCTATGTAACGGATTCGAAAAAAGCAGACTTTTCATCGTATCAGTGTCACCATCATGTTTCAAAATGCCACAATGAAAATAAGTAAGGGCCTGTATACATGGTCCAGTTTGGTAAAAGTAGCAACTATTTAGATGCAACCATCTGTTACAATTAGAGCATTGTACTGAATGTGAACGTTTCACATAGATTTTCTTCCAGCATACACAGCAGATCCATTCTCTTGGTCCCGGGTTGGATTCAATCCCAGCCCGGAGCAGGAGAGTCTTGAGCAGTCCCGCTGCAAGGAGCTGCTTGGAGGATAACATTATTGGGGGGGTATAACTGACGGTTTAGGCAGGGGCTAGCGAAATAGCAGCCCTTGGTAGGGGAAACCCTGAGTCATTCCGGTACAGCTCGGACAACCTGACATTTAAATTTACCTCAATTTAAACATATTTTAACAACTCAAATTACAAATTTAATATAGTAATCTTAAGCTGCCAACTCCAAGCTAATTCTACACATTGCCCATCATCTTCTAGATATTCTTCTTCAGTATTCAATCCTGAGCCAAGTCCGCCGAATCGGACACCCACTTTTTAGTTTATTTACCTCCAAAATACCATTATATGGGATGTGAGTAATCTGACATCCATCCATATTGCGTACCACATATCTGCCATGCGGAATACCTTTTCAATAACATATGGCCCACGAAATGTTGGATCCATTTCCATATTGATACCTGCAGTATTGCCCGTATATCTGATGGCGACATATGTAGTTTCCTTTCTCATATGTAACAGTGTTGTGCTTCACAAATCGGTTACAGTTATCGGTGTGGATTATATTATTCTGTTCGTCTAAGTACTCAGTAAATCCGTCAATGGTATTGCCTCGTTTTGCAATTCCGAATAAGAGGATTGTCGTAGTGTACCGTAGTGCCCGTTTACCGAATTGTTTGGGCCCAATCTGTATGGCCTTGTTTATCGCACAGCTAACCCATCATAGGTGTAAGAAGACGATTAGTGCGCTCTACTTGGCCGTTTGACTGAGGTTATCTCGGAGCATTTGTGATAGCTGAATATTTCGTTCCTTAAGGAATGCCTTGAACTCCTCCGAAGTAAAGGAGCTTCCTCGATCATTTATTACTTGACGGGGGCGGCTATAATTACCAAAGTAATGGTCTTAAGCTGCGCAGGATTCTCTGGAATTAGGGCTTGTCGTTGAATACAACATTGTAAATTTCGTTAAGGCATCAACCACTACCAACACATGCATTTTTCTTGACGTTACAGATGGAAGTGGGCCTAAGTAGTCAATGTGAATAGTATCAAAAGGCAGTGGGATATTTTAATATTGAATAAGTTTCGCGGGAGCAAAGTATACGATACATTTGGTAAATGGAACACCAGTGCTCTTGTTTCATCCCCAGCAGACCACTATTCTACCAAGAGTGCCACAAAGGATTGCAAACACAACAACACGTCGCACAATTACCAATGACCGCAAATCAAGCACCGGTCTTACAGCAACAGCGGCAACCCCCACCGTTACCTCAACAGCAGCCTTCGATGCATAATGAATATCATGCACACACTACAATGCCACGTCTAACACTTAACGATAGGTGACAGGTAATAGTGTCAATTGACACTATTTCCAGGGTAACTTGGAAATAGTGTCAATTGACACTATTGCGCTCTTGGAAATGGAAATAGTGTCAATTGACACTATTGCTATTTTAGGCAGCGGTTGCCTGCGCAGCGCAGTGTTGTAAGAGATGGATTTTTATTATTCCAAGTCCTTCTGCGTAGTACACCATTCTGCGTAGGCGGCCTTCGGCCGCGCTTATTATAAATAACCCTGGGCTACGCCATTCCAACTCCGGGTGGTTGCCCTGAACGGTGGCAACATGCCACCGTTCCCACTCTATGGGCGGGATCCATGGTATTTTTTTAATTTTTATTATCACCTGAAACTAATGATTATTATAACGCGCGATTTTTTATTTCAAATTTTCATCTTATGTTATTAGCTATTCACATATGTATATGCATGTACACTATATTTTTATTCCCTTTATGTTATCTTTATTGCCAATTCAGAAAGGTGTTCTGCACAAAAATACCATGGATCCCGCCCATAGAGTGGGAACGGTGGCATGTTCATAATTACCTATCCAATACATAATTTGAATTTATTTCACACATAAAATGGGGTTTTCGTGTTGGGGATTCTGATTTTAGGGATTTGTCCTTTGCGGATTTTGATTTTGGGGATAATGTGGTAGACCCGTTTTTAGCACTTTTGACACTATTTCCATTTCAGTTTGGAAATAGTGTCAATGACTTATTTTCCATTTTCTTGTTGACACTAATTCCATTTCGAAAGCGCAATAGTGTCAATTGACACTATTACCAGTGACACTATTACCTGTCACCTTAACGATATGGATGCATGGTTCACCTCAGTAGACTATTGGTTCAGGCCATGTAATATGCGTAGTGATACTCAACGATACTACCACGTTTTGGCAACGATGGACCCCCTCACACTACCAACAATTGGACAAACATATAAAAACGCCCAAAATACCCATCGAGTGGCTACCACGATCATAGGAGAATACAGCCATTGCTGGAAGAAATGGTGCTTGGCAGCCAACGACCCAGTCAGTTGTACAACGCTATGCGAGGTGCCGCTGGAAGTTCAATTCCGAAGATGCACTTAGTGCAATGTGGATTTAACGTTTGGCCGAGCTCGTCCGTGCATCTGTAATCGATCGAGAAGGTCCAATTGGCGTACAACTAGCACTTGCTGATGCTATAATGGAAACAGTAGGCCCGTCCACAATGAAGACGACGGCGGCGAACGACAACGACGAAAAACTGAAGCTTGACGATATTGGCCGTCAAGCATTGGCGACATGATTATAGTGAGAGCAGGGGCGACAAGTGCGAATCATCTTAAAAAGTAGCAAAAAATGTTGTAAAAAGTGTGAAAGAGACATATTCTGTAATAATTGGAACTTATTTTACAAGTTATTTACTCTTCCTTTCGTTTTTATTGTCAAAAAAACCAAACGCCACCATCTGCCGCTTGTCAAAATAGAATTAGATTTAATCTGGCGACAGCGGCATCTGTGATTGATTACCGCTTTGTCGCGTCGTGTTCAAAAAATTCCTCCCCATAAGAACACGGGTAAAAATAATTTGACAGATGCCGCTTGTCGTTTGCCGTTTTTATTCTGGTTACCACTAGTCTATCAACGAAAAGTATGCGCTGTATCCAAAGCACAGGCATCGAACGCTCCGTCAGCAGAGGTTGCAGCTACACTAGCAGAGATAACAGGCGCAATTAGCCAATTAAATAAAAAGTTCGACGATTTGAATACTCGTAGACGTAGCAGCCAGCGTAACACTAGACGATTGCGTTCTCGTAGTGGGCGTAGCAGCCGCAGCAATCATTGTACTAGCACTGTATCAACAAATTCACAGGAATGTTGGTATCACCAAACATTTGGGCTGGCAATGAAAAAAGCAGACGAGATTGACAACCAACACCCACCTACGTGGCAGCGAAAGTCAGGTATCAACAAAATATTTGTCGCCGATAAATCATCAAATATCAAATATCTAATCGACACTGGCGCCGACTTCAGCGTTTTGCAAAACACCTTTGCAACCGACATCCGTGAAACTCTACGCTGCAAACGGGTCTGAAATTAACACATATGGAATTCTTCGGCGTAATATTAATCTTGGCCTGAGACGAAAGTTCGAATGGAAATTACTCTTGGTAGCCGATGTTAGCACACCAATCATTGGTAGTGATTTTAGGCAGCGGTTGCCTGCGCAGCGCAGTGTTGTAAGAGATGGATTTTTATTATTCCAAGTCCTTCTGCGTAGTACACCATTCTGCGTAGGCGGCCTTCGGCCGCGCTTATTATAAATAACCCTGGGCTACGCCATTCCAACTCCGGGTGGTTGCCCTGAACGGTGGCATGTTCATAATTACCTATCCAATACATAATTTGAATTTATTTCACACATAAAATGGGGTTTTCGTGTTGGGGATTCTGATTTTAGGGATTTGTCCTTTGCGGATTTTGATTTTGGGGATAATGTGGTAGACCCGTTTTTAGCACTTTTGACACTATTTCCATTTCAGTTTGGAAATAGTGTCAATGACTTATTTTCCATTTTCTTGTTGACACTAATTCCATTTCGAAAGCGCAATAGTGTCAATTGACACTATTACCAGTGACACTATTACCTGTCACCTTAACGATATGGATGCATGGTTCACCTCAGTAGACTATTGGTTCAGGCCATGTAATATGCGTAGTGATACTCAACGATACTACCACGTTTTGGCAACGATGGACCCCCTCACACTACCAACAATTGGACAAACATATAAAAACGCCCAAAATACCCATCGAGTGGCTACCACGATCATAGGAGAATACAGCCATTGCTGGAAGAAATGGTGCTTGGCAGCCAACGACCCAGTCAGTTGTACAACGCTATGCGAGGTGCCGCTGGAAGTTCAATTCCGAAGATGCACTTAGTGCAATGTGGATTTAACGTTTGGCCGAGCTCGTCCGTGCATCTGTAATCGATCGAGAAGGTCCAATTGGCGTACAACTAGCACTTGCTGATGCTATAATGGAAACAGTAGGCCCGTCCACAATGAAGACGACGGCGGCGAACGACAACGACGAAAAACTGAAGCTTGACGATATTGGCCGTCAAGCATTGGCGACATGATTATAATGAGAGCAGGGGCGACAAGTGCGAATCATCTTAAAAAGTAGCAAAAAATGTTGTAAAAAGTGTGAAAGAGACATATTCTGTAATAATTGGAACTTATTTTACAAGTTATTTACTCTTCCTTTCGTTTTTATTGTCAAAAAAACCAAACGCCACCATCTGCCGCTTGTCAAAATAGAATTAGATTTAATCTGGCGACAGCGGCATCTGTGATTGATTACCGCTTTGTCGCGTCGTGTTCAAAAAATTCCTCCCCATAAGAACACGGGTAAAAATAATTTGACAGATGCCGCTTGTCGTTTGCCGTTTTTATTCTGGTTACCACTAGTCTATCAACGAAAAGTATGCGCTGTATCCAAAGCACAGGCATCGAACGCTCCGTCAGCAGAGGTTGCAGCTACACTAGCAGAGATAACAGGCGCAATTAGCCAATTAAATAAAAAGTTCGACGATTTGAATACTCGTAGACGTAGCAGCCAGCGTAACACTAGACGATTGCGTTCTCGTAGTGGGCGTAGCAGCCGCAGCAATCATTGTACTCGCACTGTATCAACAAATTCACAGGAATGTTGGTATCACCAAACATTTGGGCTGGCAATGAAAAAAGCAGACGAGATTGACAACCAACACCCACCTACGTGGCAGCGAAAGTCAGGTATCAACAAAATATTTGTCGCCGATAAATCATCAAATATCAAATATCTAATCGACACTGGCGCCGACTTCAGCGTTTTGCAAAACACCTTTGCAACCGACATCCGTGAAACTCTACGCTGCAAACGGGTCTGAAATTAACACATATGGAATTCTTCGGCGTAATATTAATCTTGGCCTGAGACGAAAGTTCGAATGGAAATTACTCTTGGTAGCCGATGTTAGCACACCAATCATTGGTAGTGATTTTATTTGTCACTACGATTTAACCATCGACTTGAAGCGCAATAAGTTGATAGACAAAACCACTAATCTCGATGTGCCGTGCATTATTAGCAATGGACTAAATGTGCAGATTAAGGCCTTCGAATATAACTAGCCTTTTGCTAACTTATTATTACAGTTCAAGGATCTCACGGGGATGACGTCCGAACGCCGACCTGTCAACACGGATGTCCATCACGTGATAGAGACATCAGGGTAACCAGTTAATGCTCGAGTACGAAAGCTCGATCACGAAAAGCCGAGTTTGAATATCTAATGAGGAGGAGGCCAGCGCACTCCACATGGTTCGAAAGGCAGATGGCAGTTGGCGACCATGTGGGGTCTACCGAGTGCTGAGCAAAATTACCGTTTCCTACAGGTACCCGATCCCATTCATACACGATTGCACTGCGATACTTACTGGAAAAACTGTTTTCGGTATGATTTACTTGTACCAGTCAGACCCGAAGATGTGAAAAAGACAGACATAGAGACACGATTCAGTCTTTTCGAATTCATTCACATGACTTTCGGGCTTCGAAACGCAGCGCAGACTTTCCAACGGATAGTGCACGAAACTCTACGCTAATTGGCCACAACCTCTGGGTTATTTTTCACGATGATTATCCGATACAGAGGAGCGCTACGTACGAAAGGGAGCTTTTGGCGATTTACCTAGCCATTAAGCATTTTCAGTTTATAATAGAAGCGAACAACACTACAATTTTTACAGATCACAAACCACTGATCTATGCTTTCAATCAGCGTTCATTTAAAGGTTCACCACATCAAATCCGACATTTGGACTACATAAGCCAGTTCAGTACCGACATACGCCATATTAGTGATTCAGCTAATCAAACGGCAGACATGCTATCTCATATCAACATATTGGAAGCACTTAACTACTCTAACATGGCCTCGGAACAAAAAAATTATCGTGATACCAACGCTTTACTCCGGGGAAGAAACATCATTCACTCAAACCAAAACATTTCAATTTACCAGGTACGCAAGATCAATTGCTTTGAGACACAGCCAAATGTAACATTCGGCCAGTGGTGCCGTACAACTTCCGCAATCAGGTTCTGCATACGCTATATGATCTTGTACACCCAGGTGGAAACGCAACTGCAAAGATGGTTTCAAACCGTTTTGTGTGGTTAAACATGCGAAAATATTGTAAACAGTTCGTTGGGGCATGTCACTCTTGCAACCGCAGTAAGATTCAGCGGCACAACAGAACACCTCTGGTACGAATGGAAATGCCAGACCAACGATTTGAAGTAGTCCACATGGACATGCCGCTGTGTCACGGTTTTCGCAGACATTCGGGCTGAAACGGTTTGCGGAGCATTTCTCAACGAATTCGTAGGTCGCTACAGAGTGCCAAAGAAACTTGTTACCAACCAAGGTGCTCAATTTGACTCAAATATATTCTCGGAGCTGCTTCGTACACTAGGAACACATTGCGAACGAACGTCGCCATACAATCCAATCACACCATTCGTCAACAGGAATTTAATGGAATCAACACACGTCTACGTCAGAAATAATAGAGGTAAACCGTCCATGACTGCGACATCCGATGGACCATATGAAATAATAAACAAACGCAATAAAACATTCACCATCAAAGTAAAAGGTAGAAACGTCGTTGTACCACTTGATCGGCTTAAGCCAGCGTATTTTCTAGTCGACGAAACAACAAATACCGATGGTGCTACAAACTTGCCAACAAGCAATGCCAAATCCTAAAAATCAATCCTACAAAATCAATGAGCGGTATTTTAGAAAGGGCGTACTGTGGCAGTTATCACTAATAAATGTAATAAAATTATTGTAAACTTATGGTTTCAATAATTTGTCCTTACGCAACACTGCATTTCATATATGCTTCTTATATCCCATAACGTTACACACATTTGTAAACAATCGAAATAGACATAGAAAAGAAGAGAGATTAGATATAGAATATTAATTCGTCATTGTCAACGATGGGCAGAGCGGCTCTATGGAGCCAAGAGAGTAAAATCGTGTGTACGTACACAAAACAAAGTCAAAGAAACAGGCCTGTGGGCAGTGGGCAAACATTGCTGTTCATTTATACAAAATTGTATGAAGTTTCAGATTGGGTGGGAAATACAATATTTTTTTATTTTAAATAGCGCTGCAAAGCCACAATGTTTGATTTGTTCTAGGTCGTTAAATCTTATAAAAGAGTCTAATTTAAAGCTGCATTTTTTCTTTTATTTTTAAATAAACACATTATTAAAAAAAATTAAAAGTGGTTTTTGAATAAAGAAGAGCATAGTCTTGTTTAAAAAATAAAATAAAAATAAAACCAAAGGCATATAAAACATCAACATGAAAAAAATTACAGCTATCAAAATTGCGGTTTGTGCCACAGTCCTTTCGTAAGCACACGCATACTTGCGCAAGTTGTGCTGATGTTTGCTTGTAGTGGTGCCCACCACTGGTCATTGTCCAGCTACCTAAGCGCACCTCACATATACATACATACATGGTAAAGATTGGTACAACTAGCTCTCAACTACAATAGAAAACATTTTTGAGAATTTACACAAACAACAAGCTTGTGTTTCTGGTCTATTTATATTGTATCCTGGTTCGGTACGAGCTATAGACCTATTAATAATTTTTTCTGCAGCGAAAAATTATTGTTGTTTTTGGGTTTCTTAATAATTTTTTTTTATTAATTATTAAAAGTTTTTGTTGAACATTTTTATTTATTGGTAAAAATTTTACTGTCAGTTTTTATACTCTAATTGCTAAATGCGAAGCTTGTTTCTATATGACAGTAAAAATGTAGCAGTAATTTTTTTCCGAGATACCAAGTGGTATTTGCACTCATGCATATTTGTTAGTACTAATGAAGCTATCGATAACTGATAAGATTAGTATGCGAAAAATTGGCACAATGTATGCAATTTTCTATAAATACTGTTCTTTATAAGCATTTCATAAAATTGTGTACATTAGGGTACACTAAACCACATGGTGGCCCACTAACCATATAAGTGTAACAAAAACACTTTAAGATCTTCCTAAATAGTAGTGTTAAAAATAATTATGGTTTTAAGTTGTATGCTAACCCCTTCTATTTAGTGCAGAAAACAAATGCTAGAAGTATCAACACGATTCTATGAAATAAACATATGAGTTTCGTTAGGATGTTCTTAAAATTGGGTCAAGAATTAAAAGAACACGACGCGGATATAAGCAAACAAAAAAACAACACAGTACTGGCGCAGCACACCACTACTACAGGCCACAAAGCTGATCTCAAAAGTACAAAAATATTGGACAGTGAGACGGGAAAAAGTGATATATCAGGGAAAGCCTGAGAATCATGTAAAAGAGGAACAAGACCGTAAACGGAAAAGAGGATACAAATGATATTTATTTATGCCTCTAAACTTTGTATTCGTGTGATTAATATAAGAAAACTGAACGGTCAAAGTCTGACGAATGTACCCAACACAGCGGGTATAAATAAATATATATTGTAATAGGATTAAATTTTTTGTTAAATCAAATATTAAAGTAAAAATTCTTTACATAAACATATGTGACATGCCATTCATATTATACAATTACAACAACAATTTAAGGTGAAATTGATAATTCTGATGATATTTACTATACTAATTTAAAAAAATGTTCATTTATATTTCATGTTGTTGTTCACGATACAAGCCTGCACACTATAATTTTGGAATAAATGCAGTAACACTTATCACAAAAACCTCACGTATCACAAATATCTCACAAATCTGCACATATTTTTGGATAATTGTTTCCAATTTTCTCCTAACGGACAACTATCCATGTTTAGTTATAAACTCATTATACATATTAAGTATTTAGTAGTACAATTTACTGATTCTTGAATTACTGCCTTTTCTATGTATGATCACTGACAACATTCATATTTTATCATCACGGTGCCTTTCTTAATATTTTTGATGCTCATATGCATATTTTCGTACATTAATACGTAGCATTGTCTTACTTAAAATCTGCGCTCCCACTGATGTTTACTTTTAGCAATGCAGAGAAAATGTTTATATGTAATAAAATTATTGTAAACTTGCATATCTTCACTTTAACATTTAATGCAACGCTTTATATAAGGTTTTAATATTTTTGCTTTACGCAACACTGTATTTCATATATGTTTCTTATATCCCATATCGTTACTCACATTTGTCAAACAAACGAAATAGACATAGAAATGAAGAGAAATAAAATAAAGAAAATTAATTCGTCATTGTCCAGCTACCTGAGCGCATCTCATTTTCTTACTTCACCGCTCACGCCAGAAAGTCAGCAAGTCCCGTAAACGTGTACCGTTTTTTTTTTCACTAAATTGTAAATTTTTTTGTAAAGTTTTTCTTCTTGTTTGCACATTAATTACTGTGCCATCGTAAAAAAAAAAAAAAAATTTTGTTTAATTGTCGATATAAAGTACCGAAGATTTTTTTTTTTTTCCTCTTTGCGATGGATAACGAATTACGTGGGCAAGACAGTCTGATGGTCACTGGAAGCGACGCAGTCTCTGGCGCTGACCAACTGCGTGGTGGTGATCCACAAAATACAACGCAACAACAGGAGCTCACAGCCGAAACAATCGCTCCAACCCAACATTGAACACCAGTGCTCATGGGTAATCCCCAGCAGACCACTATTCTACCAAGAGTGCCACAAAGGATTGCACCTCAAACACAACAACACGTCGCACAATTACCAATGACCGCGAATCAAGCACCGGTTTTACAGCAACAGCACCAAATTGCACCCCCACTGTTACCTCAACAGCAGCCTTCGATGCATAATGAATATCATGCACGCATTCCAATGCCACGTCTAACACGTAACGATATTGATGCATGGTTCACCTCAGTAGACTATTGGTTAAGGCCATGTAATATGCGTAGTGATACTCAACGATACTACCACGTTATGGCAACGATGGACCCCCTAACACTGCCAACAATTGGGCAAATATGTAGAAACGCCGAAAATCACCAACGAGTAGCTACCACGGGCATAGGCATGTATGATTATTTGAAACGCGAACTACTAAAATACTTTGGGGACAGTCAGCAGCGGAGAATACAGCGATTGCTGGAAGAAATGGTGCTGGGCAGCCAACGACCCAGTCAGTTGTACAACGCTATGCGACGTGTCGCTGGAAGTTCATTTTCCGAAGATGCACTTCGTGCAATGTGGATACAACGTTTGCCCGAGCTCGTCCGTGCATCTGTAATCGCTCGAGAAGGTCCAATTGACATACAATTAGCAGTTGCGGATGCTATAATGGAAACAGTTTCTCAACGAAAAGTATGCGCTGTATCCGAAGCACATGCATCGAACGCTCCGTCAGCAGAGGTTACAGCTGCACTAGCAGAGATAACAGGCGCAATTAGCCAATTAAATAAAAGGCTCGACGATTTGAATACTCGTGGACGTAGCAGCCAGCGTAACACTAGACGGTTGCGTTGTCGTAGTGGGCGTAGCAGCAGCAGCAATCATCGTACTCGTACTGCATCAACAAATTCACAGAAGCCCATGCAGCCGGCGTCAACAACGGGCTGGCAATGAAAACAGCAGACGAGATTGACAACCAACACCCACCTGCGGGACAGCGAAAGTCTCATGTAGCGCAGGTATCAACCAAATATTTGTCGCCGATAAATCATCAAATATCAAATATCTCATCGACACTGGCGCCGACTTCAGCGTTTTGCCAAAAGTAAGTAATTAAACACCTTTGCAACCGACATCCGTAAAACTCTACGCTGCAAACGGGTCGGAAATTAACACATATGGAATTCTTCGGCGTAATATTAATCTTGGCCTGAGACGAAATTTCGAATGGAAATTCATGGTAGCCGACGTTAATACACCAATCATTGGCAGTGATTTTATTCGTCACTTCGATTTAACTATCTACTTGAAGCGCAATAAGTTGATAGACAAAACCACTAATCTCGATGTGCCGTGCATTATTAGCAATGGACTAAATGTGCAGATTAAGGCCTTCGATTATAACGAGCCTTTTGCTAACTTATTATTAGAGTTCAAAGATCTCACGGAGATGACGTCCGAACGGCGACCTGTCAACACGGATGTCCATCACGTGATAGAGACATCGGGGCAACCAGTTAATGCGCGAGTACGAAAGCTCGATCACGAAAAGCTTGCAGCAGCAAAAGCCGAGTTTGAATATTTAATGAGAATCGGGGTATGTCGTCCGTCCAAAAGCAACTGGGCCAGCGCACTCCACATGGTTCGAAAGGCAGATGGCAGTTGGCGACCATGTGGGGACTACCGAGCGCTGAACAAGATTACCGTTCCCGACAGGTACCCGATCCCATTCATACACGATTGCACCGCGATACTCACTGGAAAAACTGTTTTCGGTAAGATTGACTTGCAGCGCGCATTTCACCAAGTACCAGTCAGATCCGAAGATGTGAAAAAGACAGCCATAGTGACACCTTTCGGCGCAGACTTTCCAACGGCTAGTGCACGAAACTCTACGCGGATTGGATTTCGCCTTTCCCTATGTAGACGACATATGCATAGCCTCCACAAGCATTGCCGAGCACTCGCACCACATTCGTTTAGTGTTCGAGCGCCTGCGGCAAACAGGCCTTACAATAAACCCTTCAAAGTGTGAGTTTGGCAAGACACAGTTGAAGTTTTTGGGCCACCTCATCACAAAACATGGTATTCGTCCTCTACCCGACAAAGTGGATGCCTTACTTCGTGTACAGAGACCGACTACAGCCAAAGAATTGAACAGCTTCATCGCGACAGTTAACTTTTACAGAAAATTTTTACCTGGTGCTGCACAGCGCCAAGCACCTTTGCAAATGTTAGTCAACAGCAATAAACGCAATGAACGACGCCCTATTGAATGGAATGATGAAGCAGCTCACGATTTCGAGGAATGTAAGAAGGACGTAGCAAACGCAGCAACTTTACATAGCCTACAATCGGAGCTCAGTTACATTTAAATACTGATACTTCCGACATCGCTGTGGGAGCAGTGCTACACCAGCTGATTGACAACGGACCCACAACCTCTGGGTTATTTTTCACGACGATTATCCGATACTGAGAAGTGCTATTCCACGTACGACCGGGAGCTTTTGGCGATTTACCTAGCCATTAAGCATTTTCAGTTTATGATAGAAGCGAACAACACTACAATTTTTACAGATCACAAACCACTGATCTATGCTTTCAATCAGCGTTCAGGTAAAGGTTCACCACGACAAATCCGACATTTGGACTACATAAGCCAGTTCAGTACCGACATACGCCATATTCCTGGTTCAGCTAATCAAACGGCAGACATGCTATCTCGTATCAACATATTGGAAGCACTCAACTACGCTAACATGGCCTCGGAACAAAAACATGATCGTGATACCAACGCTTTACTCCAGGGTAAGAAACATCATTCACTCAAATTAAAACATTTCAATTTACCAGGTACGCAAGATCAATTGCTTTGTGACACATCCACATGTAACATTCGGCCAGTGGTGCCGTACAACTTCCGCAATCAGGTTCTGCATACGCTATATGATCTTGTACACTCAGGTGGAAACGCAACTGCAAAGATGGTTTCAAACCGTTTTGTGTGGTTAAACATGCGAAAATATTGTAAACAGTTCGTTGGGGCATGTCACTCTTGCAACCGCAGTAAGATTCAGCGGCACAACAGAACACCTCTGGTACGAATGGAAATGCCAGACCAACGATTTGAAGTAGTCCACATGGACATAATTGGGGCAATGCCGCTGTGTCACGGTTTTCGCTATTGCTTGACATTCCTAGATCGCTTTTCACGATGGTCTGAAGCTATTCCCTTAGCAGACATTCAGGCTGAAACGGTTTGCCGAGCATTTCTCAGCGAATTCGTAGGTCGCTACGGAGTGCCAAAAAAACTTGTCACCGACCAAGGCGCTCAATTTGAGTCAAACATATTTTCGGAGTTGCTTCGTACACTAGGAACACAGCGCGAACGAACGTCGCCATACCACCCACAAACAAAAGGTTTGGTCGAGCGATGGCATCGCACATTTAAAACTGCCATCCTCGCTACAGGAAAAGACAATTGGGTAGACAACATAGGCTTAACACTTCTTGGTCTTCGAAATGCAATAAAAGACGATATTAAGTCATAGCCTTCAGAGATGTTGTTTGGAAAAGCAACACGACTTCCCGGAGAATTTTTTACTCAAAGAGAGAGTGTTCAGCCGAACACCGCCTTTCGTCAAGCTACGAACTCATTTACAAAATATTCGACCAGTAGAAACTTCATGGCATTCTCCAATCACACCATTCGTCAACAGAAATTTAATGGAATCAACACACGTCTACGTCAGAAATGATAGAGTCAAACCGTACATGACCGTGCCATACGATGGACCATATGAAATAATAAACAAAAGCAATAAAACAAAGTAAAAAGTAGAAACGTCGTGGTATCACTTGATCGGCTTAAGCCAGCGTATTTTCTAGTCGACGAAACAACAAATACCGATGGTACTACAAACTTGCCAACAAGCAGTGCCAAATCGCAAAAACGAGTCGCATTCCTACAAAAGCAGTGAGCGGAATTCTAGGAAGGGGGTACTGTGGCGGTCATCACTAATATATGTAATAAAATTATTGTAAACTTGCATATCTTCACTTTAACATTTAATGCAACGCTTTATATATAAAGTTTTAATATTTTTGCTTTACGCAACACTGTATTTCATATATGTTTCTTATATCCCATATCGTTACTCACATTTGTCAAACAAACGAAATAGACATAGAAATGAAGAGAAATAAAATAAAGAAAATTAATTCGTCATTGTCCAGCTACCTGAGCGCATCTCATTTTCTTACTTCACCGCTCACGCCACATATATACCTACATACATACATATGCTATCATTAAAACAGCTGCTGTCCACTACCGCTAAATCAGGTGACGTAGCTTAGCTCTTTTTATATTCATATATACATATGTAACTAAGTAACTATTTCTTATACTGCCGTTAAATGAGGTGATATTTTTTAGCCAATGCAAGTTATTAACGTCAAGTAATAATTGCATTGTATTTTTGACAAGAGAGTCAAATAAAATTCATATTAAGCACATTAAAAATTCTGTTATCGTCGTGGATATAGTGCAAGACACATATTAAAAAATATTGTAAAATCTAAAAATATTGTTACATAAATGTAAAAGAAACTTACATTAAACTAACTAAAATCGTTTTGAAGCAAAAATTAAACTAATTATAAATAAAATTTGTAAATGAACTCAAAAATGTTGTGTTTATTAATCGGGTGATAAACGAACATTTGTAAAGTTAAACGAATAGCAAAAAAGCTTGCTATTCTCGAAACATTGGTGACCCCGACGTGATCGCGGAATCGGTAAAAATAAAGAAGGGTTAAAAGGTTTAGAAAGTTTTAAATCGTTTCGTTCGTTCTTAATAAAAATCGTTAACCATCAAAATGGAACCAGCTAAAAAACCTGATCCGGCTGAAGCCAACAAAAAGCTGGAGGCACTGGTCCAACAAATGGCGCAGATCAACAACGCACTAACAATCGAGGCTGTACATGAGTTCGACGAGGCTGCAGTGGAGGTTCGCACAGAGCAAGTGGATCGCCTGGAGAAAAGGTTCGATGGTATTCAGTCCCAAGTTGAAGACAGCGACGATGATATTTTAGCTGCATTCACCAACCATTACCTTGAGGTCAAAACCAGATTGACTCGGCAGATGCATGCGGTACGATCTTCAGAGACATACAGCTCTACGATACGGCCATCTGGAGAACAACCATCGTTCATCGTAACTCAACCGAAACAAAAGCTACCCATCCTTCAAATTCCCAAGTTTAGCGGTAACTATGTGGATTGGCCAGATTTCTTCTCGATGTTCAACACCGTTGTACATCAAGATGCAGATTTGACTAGAATCGAGAAGTTTCAGCACCTTCGATCGAGTCTACGTGACTCTGCGTTAGACACGATTCGATCGTTGGAAATATCGAAACAAAATTACGATAAAGCTCTTGCTTTGCTTAAATCTAGATTTGATAATAAACGGTTGAATTTTCAGGCTCATATCAGAGATATCGTTCAGCTCAAAAAGGTAGAGGGTGATAAGATTGCCAAACTTCGTGAACTCAGCGATACAGTAAACGCTCACTTGCGTGCCTTGCAAACTATGGGGACAAAGGAAAACATCGCAGATTGCTTGCTCATTCAACTCGTTGCTCAAAAGCTGGACATCAAATCTCGGTCGAAATGGGAAGAAGCAGCACCTGCAAATGAAATACCATCATGGGATTCAATGGCCAAATTTTTGGAACAACTCTGCCAACGACTGGAGAATGTAGAAAATGCGTTTGTATCACCGGAAAAACAGGTAGGAAAGAAACTGTCCTAAAACCACAACAATAGAAAGGTCCTACTAACTTCCGCTGTGGCTGGCTTCAAATTATGCAGCTCTAGTGAGCATAGCATTGCAAAATGCGAACAATTTTTAACCCAGTCTCCATTAGTGCGCTACAAAGAAGCAAAAAGACTACAACTCTGTCTTAATTGTCTAAGAGGAGGTCATTCTCTAAGGGAATGCAGGTCCGGTCCCTGTAGACATTGCTCATCGAAGCACCAAAGTTTGCTTCACCAAGGTACAAATTCGGTACAAAATTTGGCTCCAGCCCTTGAATCGTCTAAGCCATCACAATCGCAAATGAGAACTACACCAACCACTAATTTTAATCCCCACGATTCATCATTTGTTCCTCCAGCTTCGGCACTCGTCAGCTCTGCAGCTGAAAATAGCGTTGTTGACAGAGATTTCGTTCTCTTAGCAACCGCCGTAATATACTTAAAAAGCCAATCGGGTTCTTTAATTCCATGTCGAGCTCTGTTAGATTCTGCATCACAACTTAACTTCGTAACTAATCGTCTAGTTAACCAGCTTCAAATTAAGAAAATTAAATCTTCGCGGTTCATTTCTGGTATAGGCCAAAATGATTTCTACGCCAATCATATCGTAGATTTAGATGTGAGTTCTCGAATCACCGATTACACAGCTAAATTGACGGCTGACGTCACGTCTACTATAACAGATGTGCAACCGAGTCGTTCGTTGGAGGATGTTAAATGGAACATACCTTTGAATATTCGCCTTGCTGACCCATTATTCTTTGAGCCTCAGCGCATTGATATGTTCATTGGAGCTAGCTTATTCTTCGATTTATTATGCGTCGGTCAAATACGCTTGGGTGAAAGGTTACCACTTTTGCAGAAAACCAAATTGGGTTGGGTTGTATCAGGCGCCACCACGTACAATGCTTCGAAATTATCTTGTTTGGCGGCCATCGATATGGCTTCAGAAAACGACACAGAGATCGAGTTAAATAAATTAGTTGAAAGGTTCTGGACAATAGAGAACTGTAATCCATCTTCGCCAAAGACAACAGTAGAGGAAGATTTGTGTGAGGATAATTTTATAAACCATTATAAGCGTTTGGAAACTGGTTAGTTTTCTGTACGCCTGCCAGCCAAATCACCGTTTTGCGAGTTAGGAGAATAGTACCCGCAAGCCATAAATCGCTTCAAGGCTCTGGAGAAAAAGTTTCAGCGTAATGCTGAGCTTATGCAACAATATTCGTCGTTTGTACAGGAGTATTTAGATTTTAAACACATTTCAGTCGTCGACACTATACCAAATCACATTCCTACATATTTTTTACCACATCACTGTGTTTTTAAGGCTGATAGCACAACAACAAAACTGCGTGTGGTGTTTGATGGTTCGGCTCCGACTAGTAATGGGCGTTCGCTGAATTCGATTTTAATGAAAGGACCAACCATTCAATCGCCGCTCTTTGATCTTTTACTTCGATTTCGAACCTTTAAAGTTGCTCTTATCGCCGATATTTGTAAAATGTATCGCTGCGTAAGAATGTCATATCCTGATAATTTTCTTCAGTGTATTGTATGGAGAGGTAATCCTTATCAAAATTTTCGTGTTTTCAAATTAGATACTGTCACCTATGGAACAAAACCAGCATCATTCCTAGCCATTCGGTCAATGCAGCAGCTTTCTCGCGATGAAGCTCGCGTTTATCCAATTGGAGCAGAGACAATACAAAATGAGTTTTATTTAGATGATATGATTGCCGGCGCTAACTCCGTAGATGATGCCAAAGAATTGCTAAACCAGACAAGGAAATTGTTATCTCTCGGAAATTTTAATTTGAGAAAATGGTGCTCAAACAATGCTCTCATTTTAGCTGATGTTGCTGCTAATGACCGGCAGGAGTTCCTGACGTTTGACGATGGCACAAGTATAACAAAGACACTTGGGTTGGTATGGGACCCCACCTTAGACATTTTTATATTTTCATTTTCGCCATTTGCAACACCAAGTAAGGTAACTAAACGCGCAATTCTTTCAGCTATTGCTAGACTGTACGATCCTCTTGGTTTGATTGGACCTGTTGTGGCCAAAGCCAAAATATTCTTGCAGCTTTTGTGGAAGGAGAAGTTACATTATGACGAAAGTCCACCTCAAGCAATACAAACAGAATGGTTAGAGATATGCAACCAATATAAGTTAGTTACACGTTTTAGCTTCGATAGATACCTGCTCATACCCGACGCTGACATACAAATACATGGATTTTGCGATGCCAGTGTGGCTGCTTATGGTGCGTGCATATACATACGAATATAAATCTCGTGTAGCGCCCCTCAAAACACTCACCATACCAAAGCTTGAACTTTCTGGTGCTTTACTGTTAGCCGAATTGATTGCGAAAGTCGTGGATGCAACTAACTTCAAAGGTAAAAAATTATTTTGCTGGTCGGACTCAACAATAGTTTTATCGTGGCTGCGAAACGAACCAGCCAACTTCAATGTTTTTGTCGCAAACCGTATCAGCACAATTCAAACCCTAACGAAAGGTATGACTTGGAGTTATGTTCCGACCAGCTCAAACCCAGGTGACATTTTGTCAAGAGGCGCTACCCCCAAGGAGCTTTTAAACTTGCCCTTGTGGAAACATGGGCCGTCTTATCTTAGTGGCGAGATACAAGATTGGCCAAAATCTCCGCTTCTTCCAATCATGGACTTACCTGAGTCTCGAAAACGAGCGTTTGTATTTACTATTACCTCTGTTATTTCTTTAAATAGCAAATTCGTTAACTCATTTGAACGATTAGAGAAAGTATAGATATGCATGCATCTATCTCTTTACTAGGCCATCTAGAGCAAGAGCATCTGGACTACTCAGTACAATGGTATTACAACAGGGCACCTTTCTACTCATTCGAATGATTCAAAAGGCATATCTTCGAGAGGAATACAGAGCTGTCGAAGTTGGAGATGCGATAAAGACTTCATCTGAAATTCGTTCACTAAACCCCTTTCTCGACGATTATGGATTGCTTCGAGTCGGCGGAAGACTACATAATTCAACTTTGGATTTTTCATCGAAACATCCAAAAATTTTGCCAAAACGCCACCCTGTAACTGACGCAATCATCAGCAGTTTCCATAGAAAACTTTTGCATGCTGGACCCCAATCGTTATTAGCATCTATTCGTCTTCAGTATTGGCCTGTTGGCGGACGTAAAACCGTAAGTCAAGTAATTAATAAATGTGTTCGTTGTTTTCACGTCAAACCTAAACTTATTGAACATGTAATGGGAAACTTGCCAGCCGCAAGAGTTCAATGCAATCGAGCGTTTGTAGTTACAGGAGTGGACTTTTGTGGACCGTTTTTCTACAAATCCGACGTACGAAATCGGGCTCCAATCAAGTGTTACATTTGCATATTTATTTGTTTCTCGACCAAGGCCGTTCACATGGAGCAGGTCAAAGATTTGGCAACCTTATCATTCCTCTCAGCCCTGAAAAGATTCATTTGTACCCGTGGTAAACCGCAAGTCATATGGTCGGACAATGCCACGAATTTTGTTGGAGCTAAAAATGAGCTATCGGACCTAAAAAACTTATTCTTCAGCCAAGAGCATTCTAAAGCGATTCACGAGCAATGTGCCAGCGATGGAATTGAATGGAAGTTTATACCCCCTCGTTCTCCTCATTTTGGCGGTTTATGGGAAGCCGCCGTGGAAATGGCCAAGTATCATTTTTATCGAGTTGTTGGCCTTTCAAAATTAAATTTCGATGAGCTTCGCACACTTGTGTGCCAAATATCTGCTATTATAAATTCACGCCCTTTATGTCCAATTTCAGAAAACCCTGACGACATTGAGGTACTTACGCCTGGGCACTTCCTTATTGGCGCATCATTCATCAGTCACCACACTTGACATAAATCGACTTGGTAGATGGCAGCGTGTGTGTTTCATGCAACAACAGTTCTGGAAGAGGTGGTATTCAGAGTATTTAACTCTTCTTCAGCAGCGACAAAAGTGGAATACATCTGCATCGAATATTCAGCCTGGAGATGTCGTTTTAATCAAAGACGAGAAGAGTCCGCCGTTAAAATGGCCGCTGGCCAGGGTCATAGAAACTATCAGTGGAAAGGACAAGGTGGTACGAGTTGCAGTTCTAAAAACTGCAAATGGCATCTACAAACGGTGTGTGACAAAGTTGTGTCTACTTCCAATTGACGACAACATCTTGAAAGCCTGAGCCTTTCAACGGGCGGAGTATGTTTAGTTATAAACTCATTATACATATTAAGTATTTAGTAGTACAATTTACTGATTCATATTTTATCATCATGGTGCCTTTCTTAATATTTTTGATGCTCATATGCATATACATATTTTCGTACATTAATACGTAGCATTGTCTTACTTAAAATCTGCGCTCCCACTGATGTTTACTTTTAGCAATGCAGAGAAAATTTTTTTTGTCTATATACATATATATACCTACATACATACATATGCTATCATTAAAACAGCTGCTGTCCACTACCGCTAAATCAGGTGACGTAGCTTAGCTCTTTTTATATTCATATATACATATGTAACTAAGTAGGTAACTATTTCTTATACTGCCGTTAAATGAGGTGATATTTTTTAGCCAATGCAAGTTATTAACGGCAAGTAATAATTGCATTGTATTTTTGACAAGAGAGTCAAATAAGATTTATATTCAGTTGAATAGTGGTTTCGGTGCTAAGCACATTAAAAAATTCTGTTATCGTCGTGGATATAGTGCAAGACACATATTAAAAAATATTGTAAAATCTAAAAATATTGTTACATAAATGTAAAAGAAACTTTCATTAAACTAACTAAAATCGTTTTGAAGCAAAAATTAAACTTATTATAAATAAAATTTGTAAATGAACTTCAAAATTTTGTGTTTATTAATCGAGTTATAAACGAACATTTGTAAAGTTAAACGAATAGCAAAAAAGCTTGCTATTCTCGAAACAATCCATATATGCCGATTTAAAAACACAATTTATGATGGCCCGCTCACTTTTTAATCGCTGTATTCCTGACCGTACGTAACTGCTAATAAACGTCCAAAAATCTGAGAGAAATTTAAAAGTATTTTAACTAAAAATTTTGATTACATTATTTATTTTATTGTATAAAAAACCTTAACTTCGTTCTCGACCACGCCAACATTTTCTGCAGAAAAACAAAATGAAGTAAATCAAGCTTTTGCAATTTCTCTTTTCGCCATTCCTATGAATGGAAAAAGTGCGACAGTAAAAACTTGACTAATAATTTTAGCCGTACTGTTATTGCATGAGAAAATTCGTTTATTTGGATTGGAGTCCTAGTCAATTGATTTTTGCATGGTGTTCGCTATGGGAAAGAAATAAATATGACCGAACTGTTCTGCTGTTCAAATGCAATGATTTTATTGTGTAGATAATTTAGGCACAGGACGAAGTAGAGAAAATTATAATAAAAGGTCCCAAAATATATGTACATATTCATGTGAGTTCAGGGGGCGTGATTTTATGTACCAACCGATTAGGTAAATATGTATGTAAATAAGAAGAGATGAGTTGGCCCGCATAATAGATGTACATACCTACATATGTATGTACACAGGTATGGATGTACAGTGGTTTGTACATATGTAGCTAGCGAGCGGCGCTCCGTCGCAGGCTGTTGTTGTTTATGCACATTTGTAAGTGCAAGCCAGTCTTGCTGTGGTATTAAGGTGTATCCACATTTAGCAAATCCTGAACATCGAGTTACTGGACTCGAAACATTCGCCGCCAAGTAATCTGCATAGTTTTTGAACTGCCCAGGTAATGGTGCCGTTCGCAGTGTGGAGCGTAACATTGCGGACGAGTCTGCTGTTCTGCGTCCTAACCGCCAGTGAGTGGGGGGCAACTTCTCATGCCTAACAAGAACGATGTCAACAACCCCCACGTCTCTCGATGGCTTCTGCCACTTGTTGCGAGTTTGCAAAGTTGGCAAATACTCCTCGCTCCAACGTTGCCAAAAGTGTTGATGAAGTTGGCGCACCAAGAACCACTGCTTTATGCGGTTGTGGGAAATCGAACCAACATCAGCCTCAGACACTTCTACTATGGACTCACCTATCAAAAAGTCGCCGGGTGTCAACGCTAACTTATCGCTGGGATCATCATACAACGGTGTGATTGGTCGGGAATTGAAGCATGCCTCCATGCGGGTTGACAATGTCTGGAGTTGGTTGTACCATAGTGCCTGCGCTCCAACGACTCTCACTAAATGATATTTGGCAGATTTGACGGCAGCCTCCCACAGCCCCCCTTGGTGTGGAGCACTAGGAGGGATAAAGTGATGATGAATTCGTTCCGCCATGCGGCCAAGCCTTCTTGCATCAATCGATTGGCGCCAATGAATGCAGTGCCGTTGTCACTATAGAGGTTTGTGCATGGACCGCGCCTGCTAATGAATCTTGTGAAAGCATCTAAGAACGCTTGTGATGATAGATCATCCACAACCTCTATATGGACCGCCTTGGTGGTCATACAAACAGATATTGATAGATACGTTTTTACCTTGGTTCGAGACCTTTTTGTGCCAACGCGCGCCATGAATGGACCACAATAATCGACGCCTGTGGGGAGGGAGACGCGCTGCTTTTAGTCTTTGCGTTGGTAATGATTCCATCTGCTGAGAGAGGGTCACGACTCGATGTCGTCGACAAATAACGCAGCTCTGGATGTAGCCGCGGACCGCCTGTCTTCCCGTTAATATCCAATAGCGCGTACGTAGATTTTAAAGAACAATTATGGGAAAGCGACCATCTTGTGGCAAGTCTGCTTTGCTAAGTCGCCCTCCAAGTCTCAGTGTGCCACCTTTGTCTAAGGAAGGATTTAATGATTTCAGTTTACTAGATGTGAATATGCACGATAGAGTGGGTTGATTTGCGGGGAGGGAAAAAAATGAAAAATCGCCATAGCGGAAACTATTCTAGGGGTCATTTTAAGCAACTTTGCTGAAGAAACTTTTGGTCTAAAGTTGGCTTGAAACCCCCGGAAAACGAGTTGAAGTTTCATAGTTAGGTAATGAAAATTTTTGTATGCGACCTATCACACTGCGTGACAGCGAGCATTAACTTAAATCCTATAAATAAAGAAAGTCTTTGGTAACATATCATTCCATTTATACTTGGCAAAATACATCACATCACATTTTTGGGGATATCTCCGAAACAAGCTGAGATATTGAAATTCATCACATTTATTATGAAATCACTCGTAAGCACCTTTCGTTTCATACCCATATTGCACTTACACATTTTTGGTCACCCATGGCCCACTTATTGGTCGATAACTCGGAAACTGGTCGAGTTATTGAAATAAGGGATACCTTAAATTTTAAATTGAACGTCTACTAATAAATGACGAAAGATTCATTTAATTACATTAATCAGTTTGAGAGTGATGCGATTACAAACATTTAGACAGACAGACAGGCTGACAAAAATTCTAAAAACGGTTAATTATGATTCTATTGGCTTAATAATGATTGACCGTATCAATTATTTTTGGAATATCTGCACTGTACAGACATCGACCTGTTAAAGTTTCAGATATATCGTTGAAACAATTAAAAAGGGTTTTTGCCCCCTATTTCCAGATGTTGACCATTTTTATGAAATTCTCGCTGTGTAGTTTTTGTGTGCTTGACTAGAACTACAACTTAAGGTATGTCCCGTAAAAAGTTAATGCTCGCTGTCACGCAGTGTGATAGGTCGCATACACAAATTTTCATTACTTAACTATGAAACTTCAACGCGATTTCCGGGGGTTTCAAGCCAACTTTAGACCTAAACTTTCTTCAGCAGAGTTGCTTATAATGACCCCTAGAATAGTTTCCGCTATGGCGATTTTTCACCTTTTAAATCAACCCACTCTAAAGCACGATCCCTTTCATAGTTGAGCAATGTCTGCTGCAAAGTGTGTTTCTTGCTCCTTTCTAATCAGTATCATTAAAGCTTTATCCATTTCGGCGGTGCGGACGAGACTCCCTCGGTCACGGCGGCGTGTAGGTAGAAATTTGAGAAGCGAGCTAAAACGTTCATTAAGCGGTATTGATTTTCCATCAAGTAACCGTGTGGTAAGATCAGGCATCAAAATTGTTGTTGTTACCAGAGACGAGACTCGAATTTCACTTCGCTATGCTTCGTTCCTCTTCGGTTAATGTACGTTTAGGCAAGCAGGGCAGTGGCGTATCTAGAAGCCACTTCGGGCCATGCCACCATAGGGGGTGACTAATTACGATGATCGAACACATCTGCTAGCGCAATCAGCTGGGTTCTGCGCTGACCTCACAGTGCCGAGTGAAGTGAGCTCTTGGATTTGGCGTACGCGGTTGGATATGTATGGCTTGGTTGGATATGTACGGGAGTCAGACCACAAATAGTATGAGGTGACTGTTACCCGCAATGCGATACGCACGTGTGAGCTGCACACAGCTCGAGTCGCGGTATGGTTGCACCCTTGAGTAGCGCTACCTCGGTACGGGCCGTTACTAATGATACAGTTGAATGCCCATCTTCTTTTGTGGTTTTAGAGTAGACCACCGCTGCATAGGCAGACGGACTAGCGTCGCAGAATCCTCGCAAGGTAATTGATGCACCCACTGTCATTCCCAACCGACGTGGAACGCGTATGTGATTTATACTGTCGCTATAGATCACTATAAAACGCAGCCCATGTGCTGTGAAGATCGTCTGGCAGTGGGGCATCCAAAGGCAACCCCGATATCCACAGCTACTGGATGAATATTTTTCCGGCAACAGCCACCGGCGCTAACATTCGCGGACCGCATTGTAAGGACTATTAGCCATGCCGTACGTGACTGTGTTTAAACGATATACTGAAACAGCTTCTGCTGGCGTTTCTCTCCAAATTATGGGCTGGAAGTCTATCTTCTCAATGTCGGCCGCGAACGCTATTCGAAATCGTCGAAAGCGAAATATGTTGTTGAGTAGTGGATCTTGGATAGTGGCCCCAACCAACTGAATGTCGCTTAATGAGACGCCGGTTGTGGTGCGTGCCGATGCGTTGAACACGACGCTAAACTTCTCCACTACTGCATGGTGAGGACTATAGTAGGTCGATTACTCATCACCGCGCTGCTTAACCAGCTCCATATGGCCTGGCTCGACATATTCGCGCATAAACGCCCTATACTCCTCTCTGAGCTCGCTATTCCCTGCCAGTCGTCGCTCAAGATGATGGAACTGACGTAACGCTTTGGTGAATGATTCTCCAAGTCGTGGCGTATCTGGACGAAGAGGTATAGATTCGACATAGCTGCCCTCAGTTGTGCGAGAATGAGTTGATGAAAAAATTCGTGCGCACTCATCAAAAAGGCTTCGTATAAGCTCCTCCAAGTGCACATCCTCGTCGCGGAGGTGTGTGGTAAATGCGAGTGTTGGCAATTCTGCAGACTGCGTTCCCGATGCTGAGCCAAAAACAACCCATCCAAATCGTGTTTGTGTGGCTCATATATACCGCCGCATTCCAAATCACTTTCGACGGCTTGGCCCCAATGAGGATGTCGACATTGCAAGGTGTTCCAAAATGAGCATCGGCTAACTCCAATTTAGATAGAGGCGGCCACTGTGTCATGTCAATGGGCACTGATGGGATAGCCGTAGTGATTGATGGTATGACAAGTGCAGCGATCTGAATCTCGAAACTAGAATGTAATGACTTCAACACAAGTGAAACGCTTCCCCGAATTTGCATCTGTGGAGAGGTAAAGAGTTAGCTAACTTATTTGTAATAAAACTGACCTTCAACCCCGGGTCACATAGAACTCGGGCTAAGTGTTGATTTGTTTATTCACCATATGCATATACCAAGGCCGTGGCCAAAAGTATTGTCGGGTTCACATGAGCCAAATGATTGCGCTTCCCGACACAATAGTGAATTATGTTGACGACAGCTGCCTGAAGGTCAGTTGAAGCACAATTTAGCAGATTTCCCTGCCTCGTTTCGTTCTGAATGGTTCATGGCGAGTAACCGCGGACACTTTGTTGTACGGTGAAATCCTTGACAGCAAGCCCCCTGTACTTCTCCGGATGCTGCGACGTGTGACTTGACTGCACGATGTGCGCCACTGCGAATGTGACACATTTGTTTCCGCGAGTAGTTTCTTATTGTCGAATCGTTAGATAAGTGCTTGCCACAATTTCGCATACCCCCCAGAGTATACACTACCAACTAAGGGCACCGCACTGGCACTTACTGCTTGCCTGAGTTTGCCTATCTTGTACGCTTCTGGATAATCGGTACTGTGCACGAGTAATTCAAAGGCATCGAAAGTTGGTACGGCCAGTTGCTCCAGCTCAATTTCATTTTCACGGTTCCACTTCGGCGTAGATATGGCGAGAGATTTTATGCCCATGCGTTATAAATATCTTCACCCTCTGCCCATAACTGGTCATGGGCTGCCATCTCCGTAATTGCCGCCGACCCTACCAGTTGGTCATGATTGGCCGTGAATCGCGTAAAGTGGCCTGACAGCACCTTTAGCTCCTACTCCAGTTGACACTGTGGAGCTCCAACTACTGAATTCATCACTAATTTTTAACAACTCGGATGTCTTAGGAAATTCTTATCTGAACTACTTGTTTACCCAGGGATTTTACCCAATCATTGATATGCCTTACCGACTCACTTTCTTGGGTATGCGCACCGTTCAGTTGTACGACTTATCGCCTCTCTTATTGTGGCGAATATCCCACCACTAGTAACACAACAGAGATAACGATGGCTACACTTATGCATGCAATCAATGGATAGAGAGAGATAGCGCGAGTGTGTACGAAGGCGAGACAAGGAGGAGATGCCGATACATAATACCGACCCTTCGAGAACACGAGAAGGGAACGACCTAGAAACTTCTAGGCGCGTAACGTAGCACCCTGTTGGACTATCGGTTTCGATTCCGAAAATAAACTAAAATAATAAAAACGCAATTTCCGTTCAGCATTTGTTTCCCAACGTCAGAAAAACGGTAAAAGAACAGAAATAAATTCAAAGTTTTCTTGGGTACAGAAATCGCTCCGGGGCACGGCTTACTGATTCACTTACTTGGGTATATGAAAGAATCGGCTATTGAAAGCAACAACAAAGATTTTAAACCTATCTACCTACCTATTAAGAACTCGCTGACTTTTTTCAGTCATGAATTATTTTGCCACTGGGATACGCTGCTTTGTTTGGGCTAGCGTTGAAAGAGTTTTAGGTACTTGTAAAATATATATGTATGTATATTGTGATCAGGGTTGCGTGATTTCGAATCCTTTTTGACCTCAAGTCCAATTTCAAATAACAAATAAAATTGGTTCGTGATTTGAATCATCAATCAAATCAAAGATACTTTTGATTCGTTCTTCTGCCAAATCAAAGATATTTTTTATTTGTGATTTGAATCATCACCAAAATCAAAGTAATTTTTTGTTTGTTATACGTTTTTTTTTCAACCAAATCAAAGATACTTTTTATTTGTGATTTGAATCTGTTTATTTATGATTCGTTTCTTAAATCAAATCAAAGACATTTTTTATTTGTGGTTTGATATGCTTTCTCAATAAAATATACTCCTTGCTTATGATTGGTGCATGTTACAAATAAACTTGACTTATGATAAACGTTTAGTGGTCGAGCTATACATATTTTACAAGGAGCAAAGGATTGCCATTATGGATATTTACTGCCAACATAGTTGGCTGTGAGAAAAAAGTGGCAGGCTGTTTTAAATAACGAACAAATTAGCGTAAAAATAACGGTATTAACTTTTAGATTCGGAAATTTGTTTACCATTTGTGAGAGCAAAGGAGAGTTTGGATAGCTCTTCTTAAGGAAGCCACTATACAACGGCTGGAGCTCTGCGATGCCCACCTTCTAACCATCTTAATGAGCAGCGTGCATTAACAGAGGAAGAGCGACGCATATTTGCGCCCAATAGAAGGTCGCAGTAAGATATTTGCTGTAAATCCGTTCCTAGCCCACGAGGATGAGCGTCACCCAATGAAAGTTCCACGCGGCAAGCTTACTAGTCTCAATGCATCCAGCAGATGCTTCAATTCCTTCGACAACGGTTTTGGCTTATATGCAAGAGCTCAGGTGAAAACACACATCTGGAAATGTACCATATGTCGACGATATCTCGCAATGGTTTAGAAACCTGTGGCCCATTTCATGTTCGACTGGGTACTAAACGCTCCGTCGGCGGGATATCTGCTTATATAGTGACAACGGCACTCAATTTTTTGGCACTAATAATCAAATGAAGGAAGACTTGGCTCTGGCTCAACGTTTATTCTAAACAGCACTTAGAGAGGACAGGCACTTTTGGAAATTTATAACACCGTCGCCGACTCGACGCAAATCGAGCATAGCTACCTGCAAACGTGGCACAATATCATTGGATAATTTCCCTATATTCATATATGATCCTTTTCTATCTCATACGATATGAAGCATTAGAGCTTTGACAGTTGCAATATACTTTTCTCCCAGCTTTTTAATTGCAGGAGTTAAAGGTCAAGCCTTCTTTATCGGAACGCTCGATTGTATGGAAGCTATGCGTTGTATTGATAAGATCTTGCTTGCTTCAACAAATGATTAATATATAAAAAAAGCGGCCCCACCACCGTCTGAGTCTTTGATATTTTTCGATAAGTTTCGCACCAAAATGCATTTGACACGGCGGGAAAAATTATCGAAATGCATTGGACACAGCGGGAAAAGGATGGAAAGCCTTAGTAATCGTGAAAATTGTAACGCAAATTCTATGATATTTAACTTCTGACTAATTTAACTAAGCTTTCATATATTAAAAGGTTTAACTACAGCGTAACAACAAGCCTATCCTATCTATTTCGATACGTTTATGCAGTTACAAGCAACCGGAATGGGAATACAATTTGAATATGTACCTTGTTGTGCTACCTTGTTGTTTACATAGGTACTCAAGAACAGAAAATAACTTACCTATGAGTTTAATGGTTTTAAAGACGACTTTTAACGTCGAATGTTTGCTTAGGGTTCTGAAATGTGTAGCATACCTTTCGAAACACAAGTCAAGTACGATTGTTCCAAATCGTCCAACCATAAAACATTTTTAAAGAACACCCTGCACAAATAGTTAAAGAAAATCTATGGCTTTTTAGTGTTTTACTTTAGGCATAGTTATAATTTTTGTTTTCTTGATAAATCTTTCTCTCTTACACAATTTATTATAGCGAAAGTGCTTGAATATGAGATACTCGATGACGACTTCTGCAGGCCCTTTAGTATGTGGTTTTAATAAAATTACTTTTAATGGATAAACAACTTTTTTTTTATAAAATAAAATAATCCATGTCGCTGTAAACATGTAAATATTTCAAAAATGTTTGCTTGTGTGCTAATAGTATAAAATAATAGTATTTGCTTTGTCCACTTAGCTATGAGCTCCGTCACTACACTCTGCTTACCAAGTGAATACATCCCAGTGATAGGAGAGTTATTTGGTATTAAACAGTCCCTACAGTCGTCGCAGGTTTCGTATTCATTGCACTTAAAGCATTTTTCACCTTGGCTTAACGTTTCAAAAGATCCGATTTGTCTTTTTGCATGGAAAGCCTTTAATGCACCTAGCGTATCTTTTTTTAGTTCCACCAATAAATCGCTGTAATCCACCGTTGTATCTGCCGTATTAAAATCTTGCAATAAAACATCAGACGTATCATTAAATAATATCGCTTGCTCTTCGTTGCCAACTAAATTTGACGCAAATATTTGTTCGCCATGTAATAGATAAGTGAATGGTGAGTATTGTGGAACGAGACTTGTGTAGGCGATGCTATTGAAGTCTGTATGACGTTCTTCGCAATTGAAATTATGCTCATTTTTGTGCTGCAGTGATCTAAAATGCTGCTTTTGCTTTAATGCAATCAACTCCATTAAATTGCTAAGGACAACTTGTTGCTCAAATGATATCTTCTCAAGCTTTTCCAAACGTGTCCAAATCTTGCTATACTCTCCGGACAGCAAGTCGAGGGCACGCCAAGCAAATTTTAACTCCGTCTCCAGTATATTAATACTCGTAGCTATCTTTTCCATATAATCTGATATGATATAATCAGCGTGGGGGCGCGTTTTGCAAAACTGGCAATGTTGCTGACCATTATTGCCTACAAAACCAACAGGTGTAGTGGTGATTTGCTTCAAAGAATGGCCATCCATAGTGTATCGAGTTGAAACATTATTTTTGTTGTTATCGCAAATGCTCTGTTTATGGCTGTTGATCCCATATACAGGGTCTCCCTTACGATTATTAATTTGATTGATTTTATTTTGTTGATTTGACAGTGGGTTTTCTGACAGCAATAACCGTTCAATCTTTCTTTGTTGTTTTTGCCGTGGTTGTTGTTGCATGTTTGCTGCGATGTTCAAAATCTGATGGGTATTGTACTCATGCTTCACATAATTTTGTACACTGCAGTATTTACTTGCTGGCTCCACTTCTTGGTGTTTTGGGACATTTATCACAAACTCCTTGCATGTTAAATTAACATTATCCAAAGGAATTCGTGCTGTGGCTATAGCATTTTTTTTGTACTTTTTTCTCCCCTCTACCGTTCTAAGCAAGGACCAATTATTATGCTTCAGTTGGAATTGTTGTTCTTGATTCAGTGTCACTTTTTGAAATAGTTGGCCATTAGCTGTCTTATCAAGCTCGCTTATATTTCTAGAAGTGCTAAGCACTGTGTATTTATGCTGCAGTTGCGACGATGGCGTTTTAAGGAGCATGCTGGCAATAGTATTTTCTCTGATACAAAGCAACTACAGTTTTCTCAGATATTTTTATATATGTATAGAAATGCTATCTATTCTCCACATATAGTTTTCTTTATATATTCGTCTCACAATGCCACACATTATTTAACTGAATATATTATGGAAACATCGATGTTTTGCGCGTTCCATTATAAACTGTTCAGTTGATTTACAAAATTATCGATTTTAATTTTTTAAAACTAATATTTTCTTTCACTTATTTAGTTATTTTTAAGTGCAACATAATTTTAAACTAACAATATTTTCATTTGAAACTCCCATTTCTTTTATTTTAACTTATTATGTCTTTTGACCTTTTACCTTCTATACATATGTACTCAAATTGTCAGTCCAATTCACTTAATTTACTCTGTACTTACACGGTGTGTTCTTTTCGTGTGCAAAACGTAGAAAAGGAGTGCATTTATAAACATATGTAAGTCAGCATAAAATAGGAACCATTCAACTTCATATGTTAATACATACATTTGATTTAACTCTACACTTTTTTAGAACTTAGACGGAATTATTCCTTACATAAAAGCTGACAAATCCATATGGTGTTAAAGTCATTTAAAATATTGACCTCAGAACAACAATTACCCTGCAAAAAGTGAGTCTGGTCTAAGACTGTATAAAATACAGTCTTTCGTTGACATACTACCGGACCAAGTCTAGACTAATCTCATGTAAAACCATAGGACCAATTTACACGGAGCATGTCCTAGGCTTGGTCTACCATTCTACCATTTATGCCGTGTACAGTCCAGACCAAAGATAGACCGTTTGGTCTATACATAATTTTTGTGCTCATTAACATAACAAGTGAATATATTTCTTCAATTCGGCAAAGCAAAACTACATGCGCACAACTAGTCATATTGGTCTAGATAAAAACTAGATTTTTCTAGCTATCTATATACCACTAATTTTGTGTTATAGGACCAATGCTTTTTGCAGGGTATTTCATTCATCGAAAAATCACATACCACTACAACCGTTTTAGTTTGTATCATCTGAAAATAGGTGTAAAAAACTACAACGCTTCGGGAATTGGAATGAATTGCGAAAAAAAAACCAATGGTTTTTTTATTTTCTAAAAAGAGTTATGAAAATAGATTCTACTCAATTTGTAAAGTGTTCGTGACCCTTTGCTTTTCAAAAAAAAAAGGATATGGACTGTTCATACGATAAAAGTAAATCACCGACATATACTACATAGCAGGGATTCAAAATGTGTTTTCTGATTATGTACTAAATGAGCAAAAAAAAAATGTACCAAATCAAGGGAAAATGTGCCATCCATTGTGTACCATGTCAAGTGTGATATCTTAAGCATAGACGTCAAAATTTTTAAAAAAAATTAACACCTGTTTTTTTATATTCTATGTTGGATTCATCCTGCATCTCGTTCTATCATTCGTTAGAAGATAGGAGCAGCGATGCGCCGCCATGCTGGAGTGCCTCAGATGTAAACAAAAAACTGAAAAAAACTCCATTTTGAAGTGCCTGTCAAACGTTTGACAGATAACATATCACACTTGTACTGATACACAATGGTGCCATCATTGAGGTGAGCAAAATTTGTCTAAGGACTTACACTAAAGGCAAATATTGCTTTTCCAAGCAAAACCTCCTCTCTAAAAATAAGGCTATTAAAGCTCAAATTCATATACATTTTTTATTAAACTCCTTTCGGAACATACACAAATTATTTTAAATAAGCAGCCGCATCCAATGCGAAAATAGTTTACAAAACAAAAACGTTTTAGGTACAAAAGATTTTATTTACATGTTAACTAGGGCTGTGCAATTAATTGATTAATAAAATTTTGATTAATCATAATTTCGATTATACAATTAATCGATTAATTATGACTTTTGATTAATCAAAAAGGGTGTTTAACACGTTGGCTGCCATGTATCACCGGTGATCACAAAAAAAACCTACCTCCAGGTGCCATGTATCACCGGTGATCACAAAAAAAATCTACCCCCAGGTGCCAAGCAAAAAAACATGTTCCCATTTGATTTGAATTTTCTCATTTTTAATTTCGTATTATTTCAAAACTTTGTATTATACTATGAAATAAAATATTTTTTCTTTTAAAATAAACTTTCATTTTTCCCAAAACTCCCTCCGTTAGGGTCCCAGAACCCAAAATTTAGGGCCTAGCGTGATCACTGGGGGTAGTTTTTTGAAATGATCACCAGTGATACATTGGCACCTGGGGGTAGGTTTTTGAAATGATCACCAGTGATACATTGGCAACCAACGTGTTAATCGATTATTCAAGATATTGATTAATCAAAAAGAAAATTAATTGATTAATCGCCTTTTTGATTAATAGTTTTTTTAATAAAATGATCAATCATATATTAAAAAGGCACAAATTTAGAAGTTAATTGATACTTCAACCATTTGTATGCAACGACATTTTGCCCATTCGCCATCGGACAACACCTCAAGATTTTCTTAATTTTTTTTTATTTTTTAATATTTTGAAGCATGTTGGGTTTAAAATTTTTTTATTTTAAGCTATTTCAAAGCAAACTTTCACATAAGAAAATGAGTAAATTAATCAGTTTTTGATTAACCATTTTTGAAAATATGTAGCATTACATAAACACCACGCCCTTTCTACTTTTATTGTCATGTGCACATAAATAATGTATAAACAAATATGAATGTATACAAGCAACATTCTACCCAATTAGTTACATTGAACTTAGCGGGAGTTTATACAAATACTGCACATGCCGCACATAACGAGGATCTTGTTACACTTGTGCGGACGGTCAAAGACACCGCCAAAGACAGTCGCAATGACCAACTCAACATAACGTCAGTTTGTCAATGCGACTGACATATTTATATTTTTATTGCAATAATATGTTGACTTAGCATATTTTAGAATTATGCATTTTAGTTTGTATGTATTAGTAAGGTATCTATTTGTATATGTTTTAGTTTGTAAATAATTTGTAAGTTTTAGTGTAACATTTTGTATAAAACACAAAGTATTTCAATAAAGAAAACAATTGGATTCATACGCTATACTTCAGCGTTACATTCTTCCTACATGGCGATCCTGCCGGTCACAAAAAAGCGAAAATTTGCTGAAAAGCAAAAGCGCTAAAAAGACCAACTGGTGAAAGGTTTCCCTGATTGCAATCCTGCGGATCCATTGATCCATTGGTTGGAAGCACACAATATTTGCACTACACAATATTTGCAGAATCGAGATGAGCACGACTTTGGACAAAAAGATACGCAACATGATTTCCTAAAGTTGTAGGAGCCGTCATTAATATAAAATTTAATAACAACAACAACAGCTACAAGAGTAACCATATAAAATAAATTGACAACAAGAACATAAGGATTCCATATTACATGACACAAAAAGCATAAAAAGGGTGGAATAGAATACCTCCTGGAAGACGAGACTGCCAAAAAGCATAAAAAGGGTAGAATAGAATACCTCCTGGAAGACGAGAGTGGCAGTAAACGTAACCATTACAAACAACCATACCTCCTGGAAGAAGAGTGACTGGCAGCATACGTTACCATTTCAAACTGGAGCAGTAATTATTAAAATGTTTTTATTAGGGCGCTTTCGTCGTATCTGTCCGCGGATTTTTGTGCTCGATTTTAAACCAACTGCCTGTTGAGCTAGGGTCTTGAAATTTTCACCATTGTTCAGGTCCCGATGACAGTGCAATATTATGAAAAAAAATTACGATAACTGGCGCGTGGGTCGCTATATCTCCAAAATTAGCATTTATGGGCCGATTTGGATGAAATTCGGAACATGTATTACTACGATGAAAAGAAATATTTCGGAAAAAAAGTTCCGCTAGGTTGGGCTGAGATCGCGGTAATAAAAACTCAAAATCGTAATTAGGGACCGATTTGGCTGATATTTTACGTGTGTGTTACTTAATCAATTTCCAAATGCTCAAAAAAAAATTGGACGCTACGTGGCGCGTGAGTCGCTCTATTTAAGAAATGGGAAGGTCTGTTTTCGGTGTCGATTAATTCGTTTTTCAACGAACTTCCCGTTGAGGTAGAATCTTGAAATTTTCATCATCGTTTAGTTTTCTGCCCCCACACAATATAACAAAAAAAAAATTCCGATAGGTGGCGCACGGGTAGAGATATTTGAAAAGTTTCATTTCCAGAGATTTTGCTTTGGATTTTGAACTAACTTGCAGTTGAGCTGGGGTTTTGCAATTTTCATCATCGTTCAGGCTTCGCTAACAATGCATTATAAGAAAAAAAAAATCAAAAATATTGCTTAATTTCATAAATCCCATTTATCGTCCTATCTTGAGGTTAGTCGTTTAATCTTATTGCCACAGATATTATAGGAAGTAGTGGATTATAGCATGACGTTCGTTAGTTAATCTTCAGCGCCATCTGCACATTAGTGGATATATAGCATGATGCTCGATAGTTGATCTTCGGCGCCATCTGCATGTGAAAACGCATATTTAATACATTCATTCGGTCGGTTGAATGCAGATGGCGCCGAAGATTAACTAACGAACAACTTGCTATAATCTAATAATGTGCAGATGGCGCCGATGATCAACTAACGAACGTCATCCTATCATTTTTACAAACTCACAACTAAAAAGCATAAAATAAAAAATAGAATAAAAAAATATTTTTAATTTAAAATGTTTTTAAAATGAACTAAAAACTGCATAATAATTTCTCCTCTGCCTACATAGATTTTTCACCGCGTAGAGCTTGTCCTGAACATTTATTAATGGGAATTCTCATAGGCATTACAGTACTTGGCAAGATTGAAATGTATAAAAACATTGGCGCACGCAATAGATGGTTCACATAAGTTTCTAAAAATCTTACTACCGATATGAGCTTTCCTAAAAAAGATCATCTTTTCACGATATAGCAAGCGCCAAATATTTTTATACATTTCAATCTTGCCAAGTACTGTAATGCCTATGAGAATTCCCACTAATAAATGTTCAGGACAAGCTCTACGTGGTGAAAAATCTATGTAGGCAGAAGAGAAATTATTTTGCAGTTTTTAGTTCATTTTAAAAACATTTTAAATTAAAAATATTTTTTTATTCTATTTTTTTTTTTAAGTATGTATGTAATTTAGAATGATTTGAGCACGCCTCACGGCCGCTAAACCATTGGCATTTAACTATGCCTAGGGACTAAAAAACAAAGATTATAATTTTCTTAAAAAAAATAAAAATTAATAATAATACAGTAGATTTTGTCTCAGGAAGATTAAGAAATTGAAAAAAAAAAAATAACATTAAGTTGAGTAAATTTGAATCAAGCTATTTCGAAAAATAGTCCTCATGGATTAAAAATACACATTTATAGAAGGAAAATTTTAAGTCAATTTTTTTTTACTATTAATTTTTTAAAATGGCATGGTGGAAAGTTGCACTTAACGGTATACTGATAGGAATAGCAGGGCAAGAAGTAGGCAAAGACAGTTCAGCAAATCAAAAATCTGAAAATAGTAATAGAAAGTAATAGATATACCAAATATAAACGTCACAATGGTGCAAACGATAGTTGAGTTCATTAAAACTGCTTCGTCAGTATTACCAGAGTTTGATGGTAAACCAGAAAACCTACTTAGTTTCCTAGATGCACTCGATATACTTGAGCAAATCAAGGATGTACACGAGGCGTTGGCCATTACAATGATAAAAACAAAGCTGAAGGATACAGCAAGGAATTTTATTAGTAATGAAACCACTATTGAACAAATAAAAAACAAATTAAAGACCGCAATAAAGGTTGAATCAGTAGAGGTCTTGACCGCTAAACTACTGAACATCCAGCAACGTAACAAAACTGCTAATCAATACACAGCGGAAATCGAAAAGATAACAAGATCATTAGAAGGAGCATATAAGTATCTCTGATAGACTCAACCCAGACTTAGTCACGAGATACTCAACGCGGGCAGCAGTTAAAGCCATGTGTAAAAATTGCTCTAATGACAAGGTCAAAGTGATCGTGCAAGCAGGAACGTTCGTAACAATGAACGACGCAATTTCGAAATTTACTAACAGTTGTACCGAAACCACTGGCAGCTCAAACACGATCTTAAATGTACAACACCAAAGCCAGTACAGGAGTAATTTCCGTGGAAGTTGCCGTAGTAATAACTATGGAAATTACCAAAATAGAAGATACAGACCACAACCAAGTTATAACAATAATTCTAGATCATACAATAATAACAATCAAAGAGGATAGTAATCCCGAAAACAAACAGACCATACACACAAACCCGTAACGTGCGCAGTTGTACCGAAACGGAAAACCAGGAAACTCCACTTCAAAATTAAGAAAAAGAAAACTATGCGTACTTAATCTAAACTTAAACAGCTACATATCTAGAAGGACATCATTAAACAATTCATATTCAAATTTTTTAATTGATACTGGAGCCGATATCTCCATAATTAAAAAAAACAGCAAATAGATAATAAAGGAAAAATAAATACTGAACAAATCACAGATTTGAAAGGCATTGGTCAGGGAATAACTAGCACTTTAGGCACAATCAAAGCAGATCTAAAAGGCGATGACCTTCTAATTTATCATAAATTTCATGTTGTAAAAGACAACTTTCCAATTCCATGTGATGAAATAATAGGCCTAGATTTCTTAAGAAATACAATTGTATTCTAGATTATGGAAAAACAGAAGACAAACTAATCCTAAGACCATATGATTTCCCTCAAACAATAACAATGAATCTATCAAACTGTCTGTCCGTCAACACAATCACAATTCCAGCTAGATCAGAAGTTATTAGACAAATTAAAATAAATACAAACAACAAAAACATTTTCATACCACACCAACAACTATCCGATGGCATTTGTATTGCAAATACCATTACAAATAACGAGCAAACTTTTGTTAGAATTATCAACACAACACATAACAACACAACAATTCAAAATTATAAAATTAATACTGAAAATTTAGACGATTATACAATAATTAAAGCAACCCCACACAATAAAAGTTGCATAGACACAGAAAAATTAAAAAGATTAACTGAAAATTTTCCAAATTTTGATAAAGCTCAATTAACATCACTTTGCACAGAGTTCATAGATATATTTGCACTAGAAACAGAACCAATTACATCTAATCATTTTTATAAACAAAACCCAAACCCCAAACACAAAAAGGTGAAATAACCAAACAAGTAAATAAGCTAATCAAAGATGATATAATAGAACCTTCAATTTTAGAATATAATAGTCCAATTTTATTAGTTCCTAAAAAATCACTCCCAGGAAAAACAGAAAAAAGATGGAGATTGGTTGTTGATTACAGACAAGTAAACAAAAAATTAGCAGCAGACAAATTCCCACTCCCAAGAATTGATGACATTCTAGATCAACTTGGAAGAGCAAAATATTTTTCATGCCTAGACCTTATGTCAGGTTTCCATCAAATAGAATTACACCCAGACTCTAGGGACATTACTTCATTCACTGCCGAAAATGGCACATATAGATTCAAAAGATTACCATATGGATTAAAAGTGGCCCCAAACTCATTCCAACGAATGATGACTTTAGCATTCGCTGGCCTTTAACCATCTCAAGCATTTCTCTACATGGATGATTTAGTTGTATTATGTTGTTCAGAAAACCATATGTTAAAAAATTTAAGAGACGTGTTCTCTACTTGCAGAAAATACAACTTAAAATTACACCCAGATAAATGCCTATTTTTCAGCCAAGAAGTAACTTATTTAGGACATAAATGCACAAACAAGGGAATATTACCCGACCCAAGCAAATTTGAAACTGTTCAAAATTACCCAACACCGAAAACAGCGGATGTAGTTAAAAGAATCGTAGCCTTCTGTAATTATTACAGAAGATTTGTACCGAATTTTGCAGAACATTCAAGAAAGTTAACTAGACTTTGCAGAAAGAATGTTACCTTCGAATGGACAGAAGAATGTCAAAAAGCTTTTGTCTATTTAAAGCAAGCATCGGCAGATTTGTAAATGCATGCGTATTATTATTATCGCTCAAACCAATTGAGTTTCGAGTCATTCGCTTGTTAGACAGAAACATGCAAGCACTTATGAGCAATATGGCAAGCAAATATTTTATGATGATGAATCCCTTTGCAATTTTTATTTAATGCTTTATTAAGTTTTTTTTATTTACATATTACCCCTATAATTTTTACTACGCCCGCCAATTATACGTACGTACATACATATTTTTCACATTCGCTGCAACAACCATGCGCGATGTTGTTTTGCCACTTGTTCAGCGACGACTAAATCGTTTGGTAGGCAAAGAGCGCAACCTGTCTGTGTGAAGAGCGTAACATGTTTGTCTGATCTTAAGATCCATGAAGCGCCGATGCTTGATTTAAAGGAAGCATTAATTAGCCCAACACTCTTGCAATACCCAGATTTTGATAAAGAATTTTGCATAAAGACAGATGCTAGTGGGTATGCTTGTGGAGCAGTCCTTAGCCAAGACCATGATGGCAAACAGTTACCAATTGCCTACGCGTCCAGATCATTCACGAAAGGTGAAATAAATAAAGCAACAATAGAAAAAGAATTGGCAGCAATCCATTGGGCCATAACCTTCTTCAGACCATACGTCTATGATAGAAAATTTTTAGTAAAAACCGACCATGGCCCCTATTTTCAATGACAAGCTCTTCGTCTAAGCTGACATGAGTAAGATTAGATTTAGAAGAGGACGATTTTGAGGTGGAGTATATAGCTGGTAAAGAAAATCATATCGCGGATGCATTATCCCGCATAACAATTACAAATTTAAAAGATATGTCAGTAGAAACAAATAAAATATTTAAAATAACAACAAGATCAGCAGCTAAAATGATCAGTAATAGAACTGAAATTAAAGAAAGTCACAAAGAGAACCCCAAAATTTACGAAGCGCTAAATTTGAAGTAAAAAGACATGTCGAGCTCGTTTTCAATCCTCCGAAATTTTATTTCAAAAAAGGAAAGACAATTTGTAGCAATTTTGATACAAGCAAACTAATTGTTGAGGATAAGATTGACTTAGGACAATTCTTTACCAGTTGTCCATAGGGGACAAATTGTTTAAAAAGAATTATACTGCAGTAGGCAAATTTATAGAAATGTGTAATAAAGTTCTCAAAAAGTTAACAATAGCTCTAACCCCAGAGGTTATACGCGTGACAAATCCCGGGAAAATCAAAGAAATTCTGCAAAAATATCATGACGATCCTATTAGTGGTGGCCACCCAGGAATAAATCGCATGACAGATAAAATCAAGCAGAAATATAGCTGGCGGAATATGAAAAATGGCATACGAAAATATATAAAGAATTGCATCCATTGCAAGAAAAATAAAATTAATAAACATATCAAAGAACCAATGACAAGAACAGAGACACCGCCAAAGGCGTTCGATATTGTACAAATCGATACAGTGGGACCTTTACCAAATTCAATAAATGGCAACGAGTATGCGGTTACCATTGTCTGTGACCTAACCAAATACTTGGTAGCCATACCAGTTCCAAGCAAACATGCAAATACTGTTGCTAAAGCCATATTCGAGCATTTCATCCTGATTTATGGTCAAATGAAAACAATTTTAACAGACATGGGAACAGAATACAAAAATAGCCTGTTCAAAGAACTGTGTAAATTGTTAAAAATTGAGCATAAAACTTCTACACCATACCATCACCAGACTTTGGGTACTGTAGAACGCAGTCACCGGATATTTAACGAATATATGCGTGCATACATATCCAGTGACAAAGACGATTGGGATGAATACCTCAGGTATTTCGCTTATTGCTACAATACAACACCATCGACAACACATAATTTTTGTCCTTTCGAACTGATATTCGCAAAACGACCACCAAATTATGAATTTTTGAAAGAAGATAAAATCAGCCCGGTATACAACCATGAGGCATATGACAAAGAAGTAAAATACAAACTTCAACTAGTAAGGAAGTCTAAGTTCGGGTGTAACCGAACATTAAATACCTAGTAGTGATCTGTTTTGGTATCCCAATTTACTCAGGTCTATTTTAATAACGGAAAAGTTGTTATTAAGGCAACTTATTGTTTTCGATTAAAAACACTTCTTTTGTGAGTGGTAAATTCAATTATCACTAAATAACAAAATATAAATAGCTTTCCTCATGTTCATGAAAGGTATGAAAATAAAAAAAATTAAAAAAAAGGCAGTAGGGTGTTAACTACTTGCCCGTAAATCATCCTTGGTTGTTATTCGATTTGCGTAATTTTTGGCAGGAGTATACTACATACTATTGGGAAGTATCTCACTAAATTTCATTGAAATACATTCTTGAAATTCCAAGCAATCGCTTTTGAAAATAGCAGAGCTTTTATGCTAAAAAGTGGGCGGCGCCACGCCTACTTCACCAAAATCCACAAAATTTGTTTACAGTTTAGTTTTGTTTAAAAAGGCTATTATGTGTGTAAAATCTTATTTATATAACTTATACAATTATGGAAATATCGCGATTTTAATTTTACGAAGAAATTTTTTAGAACTATGTTCAAAAAGTGGGCGTGTCCGTTCACCGATTTTGTTTATTTTTTCAGCAAAGAGTTAGCTTTATATGTTGAACACTTTCTCTAAATATCGTTTCAATAAGTCAATTTTTACTGGAGTTATGGCATGGAAAGTTTTGTGGAATAATCCCCCATAAAGGGGCGGGGCCACGCCCATTTTCCAAAAATGTTGTGCTTTCGACTTTCTTTGCCCGCGAACACTTTACAGGTGAAATAGAAATGATATACAGCTAGTTTAAGCAAAGTTATAGCATATTCAATATATCCATGATCCTTTTCGAAATCTTTCGTATAAAAATGGGCGTGGAACTAATCCGATTTCGCTAATTTTTTTTCGAAATATTGCCTGTATTAATAGAAATATGTGTGCTGAATTTTATTTTGCTATCTTGAGCGGTGTTTGATTTATGATTAATAATATTTACAAATTTGACTTAATCAAAAGTGGGCGGTGCCACGCCCTTTTTTAAAAATTTCTTAAGAAATTTATTTTTTGCCTTAACGCTAAGGGACACACCAAATTTTATCCTTATAGGTGTATTATGTACTGAATAATCACTCTTTTTGTATTTTCGAAAATATTATATATATAGAAATTGGGCGTGGCTCTTAACCGATTTTGCCTATTTTCAATAGCGTTCAGAGATAAGTAAAAAGGAACCTGCATACAAAGTTTCATTGAGATATCTCAAGATTTACTCAAGTTATCGTGTTCACAGACGGACGGACGGACGGACGGACGGACGGACATGGCTCAATCAATTTCTCTTTTCCTCCTGAACATTTTGATATACATAAGTCAATATCTATCTCGATTCGTTTATGCCGTTACATACTACCGTTAGGCGAATGAAGTTAATATACCTTGTGTGCGAAGCACTACTAGGTATAAAAATAGCACAACAAAGAGCGAGAAAATTAATTCAAGAAACAAAAGAAAAGCAGAAATCCAATTACGACAAGAATAGCTATAGTAAGGAAATTAAAATAGGAGATTTAGTATTACTTAGAGAAGAGGCCTCTCATAAGTTAGAAAATAGATATACAGGACACTATAAAGTTAAAACTATTGATAAAAATAACAACTACACTTTAATTCCACATAGTATAGGAGACAGTACAAACAAAAAAGAAATCGTAATTCATAAGAATAGGCTTAAACCAATTTAAAACTCATAGCATTCAAAATAAAAATAAGCAACGCACTTTATTCATAATAATTTAGTAATAACAAAAATATATAAGCATTCCAATTTACTCAATCTTATACACGGCACAAGCCAAAAGAAAACAATATCAACAGTATCAGATAAAGTATACAAACAAATAGAAAAAAAATAAAAACATGTGACAAAACAATGGTAACAAGATCCTAAAACAATTAAAATTTTCAAACAAACATCAAGCGGTTCAAATAGATATATATAGTTGACTACAAATATATATATATCTATTTTTTTTAAGAGGGAAGGTGTAGCATTACATAAACACATCGCCCGTTTTACTTTAATTGTCATGTGCACATAAATAATGTATAAATAAATATGAATGTATACAAACAACATTCTACCCAATTAGTTACATTGAACTTAGCGGGAGTTTATACAAATACTGCACACGCCGCACATAACGAGGATCTTGTTACACTTGTGCGGACGGTCAAAGACACCGCCAAAGACAGTCGCAATGACCAACTGAACACAACGTCAGTTTGTCAATGCGACTGATATATTTATATTTTTATTGCAATAATATGTTGACTTAGCATATTTTAGAATTATACATTTTAGTTGGTATGTATTAGTAAGTATCTATTTGTATATGTTTTAGTTTGTAAATAATTTGTAAGTATTAGTGTAAGATTTTGCATAAAAGACAAAGTATTTCAATAAAGAAAACAATTGGATTCATACGCTATACTTCAGCGTTACATTCCTCCTACAAATACTCGAGTAACGCTCGTTTTGATTGCTCATAATTTGATTAATCAAGTAATCGATTAACTGAAAATTTGGTTAATCAACTTACAAGTCCTTAGCTTTTAATAAATTGGAAAGGGCGTTTATCTGCAGTCGATTCCTACACTTCATTTTACAAGGGAAATATCCTTTCTAGATTTGCAGATGGGTGTGAAATCGATAATACACCTTGAGCAATTCTATAAATATTAGAAAACATTTTTGCACTTAACTAATTTTTTATTAATCTTATTTCTTCCCAAAAACTGCATGTATCCAAATGCATAAATTTTTTCTGCTAAAGCTCTAAACGTAGAATTAAATTGCTCTATATTGTCAAAATGTACTAAAAATGTCAATGTAGTACCTATGTACCTTTGACTACGGAAATGTACCAAAAAAATACAAATGTACCATTTTTTCCATCCCTGTCCTGATGTATAAGAGCGAATAGGAACAAATAATTGAAGAAATGCTTAATGAAAAACAAACCTCCAAAACCATTACCTATGATCACACACAAGAACTACTACGGAAGATAAACGAATTTTATAAACAGAATAGAATAGACACAAACCTAAAACATCAACTGACATCTTCAGCTGCCAATGCACCAAGACTTTACGGACTACCAAAAATGCGCATGCCGCTAAAACTAATATGTTCTTCTACTAATTTACCTTCCTACGGCCTCTCAAAACATATTGGAAGTGTACTAAAAAATTTTGTATCCGAAGATCTCAATATTACAAACTCATTTCAACTTAGAGACGAAATAAAAAACATCAGAATAGAGGGTGACGAAACCCTGATCTCTTTTGACGTTGTGTCACTATTTAATAACATTCCAATAGATCTGCTTGCGAGATAATAATTATTTTTCATATAACAAAACGTTATATCAGCAAATCTACGCCATGTCAATGGGCAAACCGCTGTCTCCAACCATAGCAGGCATTGTATTAGACAAAATACTTGACGACAGCCTCGCTGTATTAAAAATACATAGCCAAATATGCACAGCATCTAGTAGAATTATTAAATACCGTTCAAATCATCCAGCGGAAAGTAAACCCTGTAACCAATCTTCTACGAAAAGTTAAGCGACGAAGAGTTCAAGAAAACACTACAAAAATAACAAATATACTCAAGAACAAGTAAGGAAAGGGCTGTCTTCGGCTGTGCAGAAGGCTTTATACCTTACATGAATACGCATAACTTTTTTGAGTATCCGATGCTTACTTACAATTGGTACAACCTCTTCAAAACAGTTAATTTAAAGATACATAGCCCAAACCTTATTTATAGGAACAATCGATTGTATGGGATCTATATGTTATGTTGGTCCGATCTTTCTGATTTTCACTACATACATTACATATATAATAAGTTCAAACCTACACGTTACGCTCCTAGCTTTTTAACTGCAAAATTTACAGCCGATCTGGGTGATTTTCACAACATACGTTACATATATAATATTTACCAAACCTGTAAAATTTTAAGTTCCTAGCTTTTTAATTGCAAGAGTTATAGGACAAAACCTATCCGAACAATCGATTGTATGGGAGCTATGCGTTGTATCGGCCCGATCTTGCTGGTTCCGACAAATGATTAGTCCTATGCAAAATGGCGCCTGCTTACCATCGAGATATCTCTAAAACTTAGGGACTAGTTTGCATTTTCTAGTAGTAGTAGTAGTTCAGAGAATACTAGAGATATAGAGGGATCACTTCTCTGCCCTTTTAAATGGAGAAATTGAGCAAGAGATCAGAGAAGAGCTCGAAACCGAACCCACAATCGAAGATGACGAAATTTACGTCCCTCAACCCGAATATAATGAGGTGCGAATATCAATATCCTGGTTAAAAAACAATAAAGCAGCTGGCGCAGGTGTTTCGCCTGCTGAGCTGTTCAACCATGGCGGCGAGGAGCTGGTAAGGCGCATGCGCCAGCTTCTGTGCCAGCTTCTGTGCAGAATCGGATGAATGCATGCCCGAGGATTGGAATCTAAGTGTCCTCTGCCCAATCCACAAGAAACGTTATCCTGCAAAATGCACCAACTATCGCGGAATCAGCCTTTTGAATATCGCATATAACTAAGGTCTTGTGCGAACGATTGAAGCCTGACGTGAACTGACTGATTGGACCTTATCAGTATGCCTTCAGACCTGTAAAGTCTACCATCGACCAAATCCTAGAGAAAACCCGTGAGAAAAGAATCGACACACATCACCTCTTTGTTGATTTTAAAGCCGCTTTCAATAGCACGAAAAGGAGCTGCCTATATGCCGCTATGTCTGAATTTGGTTTCCCCGCAAAACTTATACGGCTATGCAAAATGACATTGAGCAACACCACCAGCTCAGTCAGAATTGGGAAGGACCTCTCCGAGCCGTTTGAAACTAAACGAGGTTTCAGACAAAGTGACCCCCTATCGTGCGATATCTTTAATTTGATGCTGGAGAAAATAATACGAGCTGCAGAACTTAACCGCGCTGGAACAATATTCTATAAAATCGCGCAACTGTTAGCATATGCTGACGACATTGACTTTATCGGCCTTAACAACCGCGCCGTAACCTTTGCCTACTCCAAACTAGAAAAATAAGCGGAAACAATGGATTTGGTGGTGAACGAGGGCAAAACGAAGTACATGCTGTCATCAAGCAAAGAGTCAGCGCCTTGGCAGCCACGCTACTGCTGGCAGTAAAAAGTTCGAAATAGTGAACAATAATGTCAGCCAAGACATCCAACGAAGAATTTTGCAAATAAATGCTACAAACTAAATGAGTAGGCAATTGAAAAGTAAAGTCTCCTCTCGACGCACGATAATCTCACTCTACAAGTAGCTCATCGCTCCCGTCCTGGTATATGGTGCAGAGGCGTGGGTTATAATAATATTTATAATAAAATTTCGGGGTCGAGCTGTTATCATCAGGGTGTGAAAACGCGAACCATAGAGCCAAGACTTCCAGGCTCCTAGCCTCTCTCACACCAGGGCCGTAGTGCACTGTTAAATCCCCTGCGATGGCGTCCGATGTTGTTGTTGTTGTTGTTGTTAGCAGTGCTTCGCCCTGCCCAAAGGGCCAGTACACGCCTAGTTGTCATCGGGCTCTTCTAACGGAAGTCCAAGGAAACGAGCTGTTTCAACAAAAAGAGATGTTGCGTGTCATGGGGGACCATACCGCATGCAGGGCATGTGTTCGGTATGGTGGGGTTCAGTCTGGGCAGATAGGAGTTCAGCCTATTGCAAAAGCCAGACCGAAGCTGTGATAGCATGACTCTAGTCTCCCTCGGAAGGACACGTTCTTCCTCAGCAAGAACGGGTGGTTGGGCACCAATAACGGGGCTCGCAGGCCGGGATCTGAGGGATCTGTCCACCGACTCAGAGTGGAGGTCTTTTAGGGCCCGCCTATGGTCCCGCAGATCAAACGGCAACGAGATGTGATGCCGGATCTCATCATAATGCTTTCGGAGATGTTTCCTTATATCTCTGGGGGCGGAGTTTCATCCAATAGCTGTCGATTTGGATGACTGGGTCTGTGACAGTTCAGAAGCAACTGCCTACTTAAAAGTTCCGCATGCTCGCGAACTTTGAGCATTTTAGCCTCTTGGTGAAGGTGAGACTCAGGACACATAATCACACAGCCCGTCGCGGTTCTGATTGCGGTGTTTTGGCAGACCTGCAATTTCCTCCAGTTGATGTCGTGAAGGTTTGGCGACCATATGGGCGCAGCATAATCAATAACCGGTCGGCCAATAGCCTTATAGGTGACCAGGAACGTTTCTTTGTCTTTGCGCCAAGTACTGCCGGCCAGTGACTTGGGGATCTTGTTGCGGCTTTGTACCTTTGAAGCTATTGCGGTGGCATGATTAGCGAAGGTAAGGCTATTGTCGAATGTAACCCCTAGAATTTTGGGGTGGTTGACTGTAGGTAGTGGAACACCATCTACGTGGACATTCAACTCCTGCCCCATCTGCGCATTCCATGTAGTAAATAATGTCGCTGAAGATTTAGTCGGGGACAGTGTCAGGTTCCGCTCTGTGAAGAAGCTGGAAAGATCGCGCAGGTAGTCGTTCAGTCGCGTACATAGTTCGTCCGTGGAAGGTCCTTTGCCCGTGGCCATCACGGTGCAGTCGTCAGCGTACGAAACAATGGAGATCCCCTTTGGTGGAGGAGGGAGGCTCGAGATGTAGAAGTTAAACAGAAGGGGTGAAAGGACACCACCCTGCGGAACCCCTGGTCTAATTCTTCTAGGTCTACATCTCTCGCTTCGAAACTGCGCTGACGCCAGCCGACCGTTTAGGTAGTTGGCCGTCCATCGTTTTAGGCCGGCAGGAAGCGGTGTCTCCTCCAGGTCTTTAAGGAGTGTGGCGTGGTTGACTGTGTCGAAGGCTTTCGACAGGTCAAGTGCCACGAGAACCGTCCTGTGGTTTGGTTGGTGTTGGTTCAAACCGAAGTTAATCTGCGTCGTGATGGCATTCAATGCCGAGGCGTCCGATGTCGATGGGCGCAGATCCGCTGCGTGCGGGCGCGCTCGTTCCACATCAACCATACACCAGGTCTAACAACCCGAGAACCGCATCGACGGTGTCGGCCAGGCTTTCACCGCCAAAGGCTTCGCTTCGGTCGCTTGCACAAGGTAGTACGACTAAACCCCTTGAGGAAATGCCGTTTCTACACGAAACCGCACCAGCCAAACACCCACAGGGTGGGGCCAAAACGGGGAGCACTGTGCAGCCGGCCAACCACCATAGGCCCGCTCAGGGAGGTAAGTTAGGGTAGCCCGAGGGTGCTGGCTCTAGTCCCTCTACGGGGGGAAGGGCAGTTTCAGTGCTGCCAGCAGCGCTACACAGCCGAGGAAAATTGCTCCCTCCGTCAGAGCGCATCGAGACCGCAGATCCGCGGCCAAGATAATTGCGCGACTGGAAAACGTGTCTCCCAGCGTCATGACGGAGGTTCAAAAAGTCTCTTTAGCCTGGGCAACCAGCCTTCTCGTCGCGAGACAGGAGCGCAGCGTATAGAAAACTGGAAGCGAATAAAGATGGTATCTTGCGCCGACGAGAGCTCAGCTATGCTCTTCAAGGAAGCAATTTCCGTTTTTGGGCCAGCTGTGGTCTGGGGCAGACTCGGGAGCCGTGCACAGGAACGACATTCCTCGCAGGCTACCAGCCTCTGCCTGTATACCAGCAGCCGAGCCGTCGACGCCAGAGGCCATCCTGAAAATCATACAAGCAGGAAACGGAGGACTTCCCATCAGTGAATGGAGGGTTGTCAATGAGAGTGAGGTCACGGAGAAACAACGCTACGTGACCCTGATCATAAAAGAGGATTCTCTCCCTGCCCTCGAAGACTGTAGTGGAGTCATTAGCTACTGCTTCTACTCCATCACCCTGCGGATTCAAAAGGAGGATGACTTCACCGCCGACGATCCCGAAATGGAGGAACCAGGAAACACCTCGAGTGGACCAGGGACCTCCATTAGCTCTAACGAGGAGGACAGATAATCCCACAACGTCTTGAGCGGAGCGGTGGAAACCTCGATCGTCTAACAACCCGCTACAGGTGGTGATGATCCCACAGGCAGCACGTTGAGTGGACCTGCTGGGAGTGCGCACCCACTATTCGGACGACTCCTAGAGCTATAGTGCTTCTGTGTCGGGCTTCGCCTGGTCGACCTTCGGCCAATGGGTGCACTAGTCCGAGAGCCAGCTACTGGACTTTGATGCGGAGCACGCGGCACTGGACGTTACGGTCATAGCCGCTCCCGAACGAGAAGAGGCCATTGCCACTATGGACGAGGGCTCAGACACTATGGACGAGGGCTCAGACACAGAGCTTTAATTTTTGATCATGAGGGTTTTGCAAATTAACCTGCAACACTCCAAGGCAGCTTCGGCTGGCCTTTTTCTGTGCCTCAGCGAAAAAGCAGAGGAACTCGTAATTATCCAAGAATCTTGGATTGTTCATAACAAGGTTTGTGGACTGCACTCTGATGCCTTCCAGGTGGTTAAGGACCCAGTTACAGGTAGGACTGTGAGCATCAGCCTAGAACTGGAAGGCAAGCAAATCTGGTTTATTGCAGCTTACATGGCGCATGAGACCCAACAATTTCCAACCAACTGCTTAAGCAACGCAGTGAAGGAGGCAAGTGCCTTTTAGACTTTATTCTATCCAATAATTTAAATATAAGTAACTCTCGAAACGAACCAACTTTCGTTACCGCAAATAGGAAAGAAGTACTTGATACTACGCTGGTCTCTGACCAGCTAGTGGCCAAATCGAGAACTGGTGCGTATCAAGGGACAACTGAGTGAGATCCCATGCAGACCTAGGGCAAGGGTTTGGATACAGGTGGAGCCAGAGAAGGTTCTTGAAGTTTTCAGGGCCTTCAATCCGGATCTTCCAACCACTAATTGGAGGATCCTTAAGTTGGAGACGAGCTCTAAGGCCACGCGTCAGGTGATCCTGAAGCTGAATAAGGTTAAGGTCTATTCCAACGACCTTAGGCCAGTGCAGGACCTGGAGCAGGAGCTGTAGAAGGACGAAAGGGAGGGGGTGGATGGGAATGTCGAACCCAGCCGGGCCGATCCGATGAACGGTACGGAACGGTGATGAAGCTGCATAGACTGGGTTCTTCCCTGGGCTTCGGGAGGTTGTGCGAGATGCACTCGGGGGATGAGCCGATTTCGGACGAGGACATTGGTAACGTCACGGTGGTGGAGAGTGGTAGCAACCCTGATATTGCGGGTGCTACAGATTAACGTCCACCACAGTAAAGCAGCGGCGGCTGCGTTGCTGCTCCTTCTGGCAACGAATGGGGCAGCGGAGCCCTGAGTGGTCGGCCATAATATGTTGGGAAAACTAGGGCATGTATCCTATTAAAATCTAGTATACATGCTTTATTTCTTCCCCAATTTAGTGAAGAGGATACGACATCCATCCAAATAGACGTCAATGGTATGGTCTGTACATTGACCTCGCTGTATATGCCACATGATAAACCAGCACCTACGCAGGCTGTGCGTAGGGTCCTGGAGAAAGCTAAGGAGCACATCATCATTGGAGACGATGCCAACGCTCACAACCCAGCGTGGGGCAGCTCCGATGTCTGACTCTTTGATTTTATTTTACAAGAGGATATCTGTATATGTAATGGGGGTCAGGAGCCCACGTTTATTACTAAAAATAGAAGAGAGGTGCTGGACGTTACGCTCTGCTCGAGAGGCGCCGAAGGCATGGTCGGAAAATGGATGGTTTACGATGAGCACTCCTTCTACGACCATCGCTATATTCGCTTTGATATGGAAGGCGTTCCGCCCACCTCCTCCCCATATAGAAATCTTAAGAACGCCAACTGGCAAACGTACAACGGGGAACTGGACAAGTACCTTTCCGACCTTCATCCCGATGAACCCAGGGATACTAAAGAATTAGATGACATGGTGGACAAGTTCAACAAGGCATGTCAAGTGGCTTTAGATAAAGCCTGTCCCATTATAAAGGCTAGGGGTAAGCAAAAACCACGCTGGTGGAACCCAGAGCTAGATAGATATAGGAAGCTATGCAGACAAGCTTTTAATATTGCTAAAGCCTCTGAGGAAGCCTCAAAATGGGAGGCGTATAAGGTGCACCTGAGGAAATACAAAGGGGAACTCAGGAAAGCTACCTCCTGGAGGAATTTTTGTAGTGGGATAGAATCTGCATCAGAAGGTTCTAGGTTACGGAAGACCCTATCAAAATCACCTCGCAGCGAACTGGGGTGTTTGAAAAGGCCGGATGGGTCATGGACTTACACTGGGAAAGAAACATTGCAACTCCTCCTTGGTACCTATTTTCCAGATGCGGAAAACGAGTATAGGTACTTTATAGATGCGGGTCAGGGAGTATTTGACCCAGCGCAGTACCTCACTAAGGAAAGAATTGTATGGGCCATCGGTTCATTTAAGCCGTTTAAAGCATCGGGGCTAGACGGAATAGCACCCATACAGCTTCAGCAATCCACGGATCGGGTTATTCCGTGGCATACATACATACAGGCCATATATAGGGATGTGTTCACCTCCAGGGTAATCTTTATACCTAAGGCGGGTAAAATATCTCACGTTGGCCCAAAAGATTTTAGACCGATTAGAACCGCACTTCAGGGAGAAACTAGATAGTAAAATCGTAGCATCGCAGCATGCATATATGAAAGGTAGATCCTCAGACACAGCGTTACATGGAATTATTCTGGCGTCCTTCCAACTCAAAGATTTGGAGCGACTCATGGAACCGCACTTCAGGGAGAAACTAGATAGTAAAATCGTAGCATCGCAGCATGCATATATGAAAGGTCGATCCTCAGACACAGCGTTACATGAAATTGTCACACACATAGAAAAAACCTTGGCAAATAAAGAATTTACATTAATAGCCTGCCTGGATATTGGGTGGGCGTTTAACAACGTCACGCCGGAGGCAATCACGTTAGCTCTGACGGTCTTGGGTATTGAACCTCGGCTGGTGTCTCTTGTGCAGCAAATGCTGACGAGCAGGAGGGCGCAAGCGGAGCTAGCCGGGGTATCACTAGACAAGGTCGTCAACAGAGGCACGCCGCAAGGTGAGATCCTCTCCCCCCTCCTATGGGTTGCCACAGTCAACGGACTTCTGGAAACCCCAGGGAGAGAGGGGGGGACTAAGGTCATAGCGTAGAGTGGTAAATACTCACAAACGCTTTGTGACATTATGCAGAGAAACCTAAGGTTGGTGGAAAGGTTGGCTGGTGACAAAGGTCTACGTGTTAACCTGGGCAAAACAGAGCTGGTCCTGTTCACAAGGAAATACAAAATTCCAACGCTGCAGTTACCTGTATTAGGTAACACTACCCTCAAACTTGGCGACTCCGCTAAGTACCTGGGTATTGTAATAGATAAAGAGCTTTTTTGGAAAGAAAACATCCAGGAGCGTGCTAGAAAGGCATTGGTGGCCTTATACTCCTGTAGGGGTGCCGTAGGACAAAAGCGGGGACTGACTCCTAAAGTTACACTCTGGCTCTATACCACTGTGGTTAGACCGATTCTTTTGTATGGGGTGCTAGTCTGGTGGTTGGGGCTGGAGAAAAATTCCAATAATATCTTAATGCAGAGAGTGCAGAGAAGCGCGCTCATATGTGTCAGTGGGGTGCTACGTACAACAGCAGCGGATGCGCTGAATGCAATCCTAAATATTTTACCGATTGATCTAAGTGGTAAACTAGCTGCGGCCAGTTCTACATCACGATTCCGAAGAGGGGAATACTGGAACATCGGACCGTCCCTGGGCGACGGCTCTATCCTGACTACTGTAGTGTCTTTCAGGCGGAAGTGTCCGCGATACAGGAAGCTGCAGAGCATCTGAAGAAAATGGATATCAGCGAACAAATTGGGAGGTCTTTAAGACCGCTCTATCGCATTCGCTCCACAATAAAGCTTCTCACGGTATGTCAGCCTACCGCTAAGATCAAATAAAGCGCACCTACTTTCTGAAAACGACTTAGCTTCGATCGGTGAGCTCGACTCATCGTCTAAAATTGATGAAGCAGTATTCTTGATCACAGAGTCCTGTAATGCTGCTTTCAACGCCTCCTGTCCTCTTACCAGACCGAGAAATAAGAAGAGATCACCATGGTGCAGCTCCGAGATTTCCCGGCTAAGAAAAACAGCAGGAGGCTTTTTACTTAAGCTAAGCGGACCGGTTGTTGGCAAGAATAGAAACAAGCCTTAAAAACTTTCACGAAAGCAGTCAACCGAGCCCAGAGAGATTCATGGCGGGACTTCTGTGCCAACATCGAATCAACTCGGAGGCCAATAGATTGCGTAAAGTTCTATCGAAAAGTCCTACCGTTCCAGGTTACATTCAAAAACCAGAGAACAAAATCTAGTAGCGGAATTGTCGAACTCCTAATGAACACGCACTTTCCGGGCTGTTCCAAGAAGCCACCACCAGCCGACAGCATCGACGGCTACTATTACTCCACATGGAAGCTGATTAATCCTCAAGAAGTCGAATGGGCTATCAAAGCCTTCTCTCGACCATGCTGTCTAACATCTACACAGCATGTCTAAGGCTTTGCTACGTTCCGTATTGGCGGCCTTCGGCCGCGCTTCAAAAAATAACCCTGGGCTACGCCATTCCAACTCCGGGTGTGTGCCATAGCCGTGGCTACCGCCACGGTGATGTCCTTCCGCGTGCCACTCTTTTCTCACAGGGTAATGAGATTACAACAACCACATGAAAATTATCGAAAATTCTGAACTTTAACTGCAAATATCTCGGAAACTACTAAAAATATTGGTTCAGCGGAGTTATATTCATGCTCCTGGGACCAAAGCGCGTCTCCTGATACATATCTCAACATTTTTGGTTGTATATTAGCGCTCGGTACCCCACGTAAACGATTACCCACGTCTAGATTTAGAATCTGAAATGAGATTTCTTTCAACCGTACAAAAGTTATTTGCAGTTAAAGTTAAAAATGTTCTGTCATTTTCATGTGGTTGTTGTAATGGCACATTAGGCTGAGCCAAAAAAAGTGAAAAAGTGGGAAACGTGGCACGCGGAAGGACATCACCGTGGCGGTAGCCACGGCTATGGCACACACCCGGAGTTGGAATGGCGTAGCCCAGGGTTATTTTTTGAAGCGCGGCCAAAGGCCGCCAATGTGGGAAAGAGTTCTGCACATAAATACCATGGATCACGCCCCGAATTGGGTATCTGACCTAATTCAAATTTTCGCCTGCGGCGCTACTTCGTCGAATCTCAAACCCAAATGCCTCAATGACATTAATTCGCATGTCCAAAGCGAACTAAAGTCAAAATACTATACGAATTAACGGCACTGACTTTAATTCGTTTTGGTCATGCGTCACTGACGTTAATTCCACTGACGTTAGTTCGCGCCACCGTCGTATACAGCCCATTGCTGTATTCATTATCATCGTCTTAGGATGCTTGGAATAAAAGCTGATGATTCGTCCTGACGCTGTAGGCTTTTTATACCACTTAGTTTTTAGCTGATTTCCTCGTCTAATTACCATCGAATCAAGGTAAGACAATTTTACGTTTTCTTCCAGTTCTATCGTGAACCGAATATTCCTGTCAAACGAATTTAGTGCATCTAACGTGTTTTGGACTTCATTTTCTTGTATAATGGCAAACAAATCATCAACATATTTTGTAACTACTCTTGGTTTGTATCTAAGTTTTAGCAGTGTCGTGTTTAGTAGTTCTTCCATTATAATATCTGCAATAACTGGAGATGCAGGAGATCCCATCGGCATTCCTCTTAACTGGGTGTACACAATGTCATTAAATTTAAAATATCTGCTCTCTTCAATACAAAACTTTAATATTTCCATAAATGTTTGTTTCGGTATATTTGTGTGTTCTTTGATAATAGTCCATTTTTTCCGTAGTATGTGTAATGCTAAATGTGTTGGTATGCTAGGGAATAATGATACCACGTCAAAAGAGATGAGTTTTTCATCATCACAAATGAATGTATTGTTGATCCTTTCTTTGAATTGTAATGTATTTTTTATGTTGTATTCGGATTTCGCTGTTAAAGTTTTTAAAATATTTACTATGTATTTGCATAGATTGTGTGATGGTGAATCAATCGCTGAGCAGATGGGTCTCAGGGGTGTTCCTTCCTTGTGAGTTTTGGGGAGTCCATAAATTCTAGGGGGTAGTGCGGTAGTGGTGGTAAGTCTGTATTTTTCTGATTTTTTCAAAATTATATTTCATTTTTGTTGTTTATGCAAAATTTTTGTTTCGTATCTAAATTGTGTTATACACTTTAAACAACGAAAAAATCTATGAATATCGATAAGCACTCATCCACGAGCAGAACTACCCCCAAACTACACAAAATGGAACCGAATGAGAACCGGTTTAGGCCAAACAATGCACTGGTGACAGTTGTGAACGGATTGCTTAGGGACTGAGATAGGACTGGTGGTGTCCGCAAACGGTATAGCTCATTGAGGGTGCTGACCTAGACAAATTTTCTGTATGAGGATCTTCTAATGGTTGCTCTTCTTCTTGTAAAGATGTTCGCTCTTACTTATTGTTCACAATCCTTATCTTATATCTTTATCAATCTGGACCGGAGTGAGGTGGGGCCTAGAAGTTGACATCACACTAGATGCCGGAGGATGGTCTCTTATTTCTTAGTTAGTGGAGAGAGGAGCAACATCGGGAGACACATATGACCGATCTTATTTAGCTTTTGCCTCTGTTTTTAGTAGCACGGCCAAGTTTGCTTCTTTTAGTTTTTCTGGGAGGTTATGGTCAAATTAAAGGTGAAGCGGTCTATCGAGATCATGTTTGATAAATGGTCCTATATAAGTTCGTGGTGTGTATTGAAATCTCCGAAGTAATTGCTGCTGAAGATGGCGGATCGCCGAAACCGGTTTGTAAACAAACAAAAATTGACAAGGGATGACGGAAAATCGTTCCAGTATAAATCTAGCTACCAGAAGATTTAATGTCCTCTACGGGATGGCAACATTGTGTAGATATTTGTTTATTTTATTTGTTTATTTGTTTAAGCCAATTAGACAACCAAATTTTACAGGCTAAGTAGAAATTATAAAGTTAGAGTAGGCACATTAAAATTAAGTCTGAATGACTTAGTTATAAAAAGAATTTATAGTAGTTAAGAAGCGACTTTTTGAATATGAAAAATCTATTTCCAAATAATTAGAAATTTTATTAAACTCAATCAATGATCTAGTTATTGGATCGTTTATAGCATAAAGTTCTTTGAAAAGACGAATATTGAAAAATTCAGGGTTCCTAAGGGCTCTAGCAGGAATATTTATGAAGATCCTCTCAAGGAGCACTGGGCAGTCAGTAGTGCCACGAAAAACGTCAAAAATAAACGAAAGCGATAAAATTACCCTCCTATTCTGCAGTGACTTTAGGTTGATCAATAGGGATCTCGCTTCATAAGACGGGATGGGTTCAGAAAACCGTGAGGTGCGCAAAGCAAAATATAAAAATGCTCTCTGCATCTGTTCAATTCTTGCGATATGGCAGTGATAATAAGGCGACCAAATGAGACAAGCGTACTCGAGTTTGGAACGTACAAATGCAGAATATAAGAGTTTTAGCGAGTAGGAATTATATTAAGGCGTTTAGAATAAGTAATTTGAAAACACTTATTTAGGTTGATTGTTAGCAGATTATTGTTGCACCAAGTACTTAGTTTATCCAATTCTAACTGCATCACTTCAGAGTCATGCTGACATTTAATAAATGAATAAATTTTTAGATCATCCGCATATAGTAAGAATCTTACTGCAGAGAAGCAAGAGCGAATGTCATTAATGAACAGTAAGAAAAAGAGTGGACCTAAGATGCTACCCTGAGGAACGCCTGAGAAGGTAACAAAAGCAGAAGACGTGACAGAGCCAACAACAACCCTACACCTGCGATTTTGTAGATAGGACTCAATTAAGCTCATAAACACTGGGTGGAAACCAATACAGGCAAGCTTTTTGCACAGGACAGCATGAGAAACCTAGTCAAATGCTTTAGAAAAAGCCGTATAAACTATGTCTACCTGGTATCCTGACTGAAAGGCTGCGATGCAGTCATCGGAAAGATAGCCAAGTTAGTCACAGTTGAGCGTCCCGGAAGAAACCCATGCTGCTCTGGACACACGATATTCTTAACGAAAAATAACAATTTTTCTTGGATAATGCATTCAAGTAGTTTCGAGGTGGCAGAAAGTTTCGAAATAGGTCTATAGTTACTTATATCATTTTTGTTGCCACTCTTGATAATAGGTGTTATAGAGGCCAGTTTCCACGCATCAATAAAAGTGCCCGAAGATAGGGAACTATTGAAGATTACTAAAAGGGGATAAATAAGAGCTTCTCACTTTTTAAATAAAATTGCAGACAACCCATCACCATCGGTATTAGATGACTGTTTAAGTCGAGATATGCCACTAACAACATCATCCAAGGACAGTACAAGATTTCCAAAGTCGATTGCTGGTTGTATGTTGAGACGAATGTCTTCACTGCGACCAGAGTCGGCAGTGAAGTTGGCCATGAAATATTCAGCGAACAGATTTGCCGCATCAGCAGGACTATCAACAGCTTTGTCGCCAAGGAATGGAGAGGACGGAATATTCGAGACTGCTCTTTTAGAATTTACGAAACTCCAAAACGACCTTGGATTTGTTTTTAGGTTTTCTTCGATACTTAAGGGAAGCTTAACTATGAGCTATGTATGTGCCTCCCTAAGCTGAGGTAGTAGCCACCTAGCCTAACATTAACCCCTAACGAGTTCCTACCAATATGAGAATTGGTTAGCAGAGGAAGGTACTACCATGGTTGGATAAAACAGGTGATGAAGGAATTATGCCAAAACAAGTAAGGAAAAGGCTTTATACCTTTCAGGAATACGCATAACTTTTTTAAGTGCCCGATCTTACTTCCAAACTCTTCAAAACTGTTAATTTGAATATACATAGCCGAAACCACATTTATCGGAGCAATCGATTATATGCGCGCTATATGTTATGTTACACCGATCTGTATGATTTTCATTACAAACATCACATATGTATATAATACGTAGCAAACTTGCAAAATTTTACTTTGCTAGCTTCTTAACTTCAAAATTTATAGCCCAAAACACATTTATCGAAACTATCGATTATATGGGAGCTATCTGTTTTGTTGGTCCGATCTGGGTGATTTTTACTACATTCGTTACGAATATAATATGTACTAAACCAGAGAAATTTCGGTCTCCTAGCTTTTTAATTGCAAGAGTTATAGGCCAAAACCTGTTTATCGGAGCAATCGATTGTATGGGAGCTATGCCTTGTATTGATCCGATCTTGCTGGTGTCGACAGGCGATTAATTTTATGCAAAATGGAGGCTCCATACCAAATTTCATCTAGATATCTCCTTGTAAAATTGAAGGACTAGTTTGCGTTCAAACAGACAGACATACGGACGGATGGAAGGGTGGACGAACTGACGGACAGACGGACATGGCTAAATCAACTCAGCTTTTCATTTCGGTATGCTTAATGGTGGGTCTAACCCTTCTCCTTCTCATGCTTACAAACATCGGACCAAAGTTATAATACCACTTCATGTTCATGAAAGGTATAAATATGCACACGTGTTTTCTAAGACGAGCTTGCTAATTAAACAATGAAATGACCCTAACTTAATCCTGTACTGAAGCAAATACTTATGGACCCACATATCTAATTTAATCCAACATTTAAAAAATGTCCGAAGCGAAGATAGTCAAGACCCAGTCCTATACGAAAATAGCACTCAATGCTTTCACCACAAAGATAGAAAAAGGACTCGTCCTCAAGGAATTCACCATGGGCATTTTTTTCAACATTGAAGGAGCCTTTAATAACGTACTTCCTCTAGCGGTTATCGAGTCCCTTCGGAGAATGGGACTAGACCCACCGCTCGTGGAATTTGTTATACAGCTACTGTCAAGGAGAACTATCCAAGAAAAATCTGGAAGAGGCCTCAATAGTGCCATACGCATCCAGAGGCACTCCTCAAGAAGGAGCTCTATCACTTCTGAAGCTTGAAAACACTGGCTGTAAAATTATTGCCTACGCCGGTGACATCGCTCTGACGGCGACTGGTAAGCATCTCCAGTCTCTAAGTGAGCTGCTCCAGACTGCCCTGAACCTCGTGGAGGACTGGGTCCTATAGAGCGGCCTTAGTGTTAATCCCTCTAAAACGGAAATGATCCTGTTCACTAGGAAGTACAAAATACCAGCTTTTGTACCACCACGCCTGAATCGAGTGGTACTTCACTTCAGTATTAATATACTGCGACAGCCAAGCACCGATCAAAGCCCTTCAGAGTAGCAACACCTCACTCGCTCAATGAACTGGCCTCAATGCTCAGCAGTGATATGGGCTCCAGGCCACAGCGACATCCCTGGAAACTGCGCTGCTGACGAGCTAGCTAGGAAGGCCACGGAGCAATCAGAGGTGAACCGAACTAGGAACACCTCCCCCCTCTAGCCACTACAGCCGGTTCTCATTCCCACGACATCCGGTTGTACGTACCGGAATGACTCGGGGTTTCCCCGACCAAGGGCTGTTATTACCGCCCTGCCTAACCATCAGCCACGGCGAAGTTCTGGCTCCTACGCGAATTCGAAGGAAAAGTGAACTCTAGATGGACAAGGGAGACGACTGGACGATAGAAAATGTCGAAGAAAATGTAAAGTGCTTCATCTGCAGCTGCCCCGCTGTAGTGCCTAGGGGCTTTCCAAATTACTAGCTTAGCTACGGTTTATCAAGTGGACAGGGTGCCTCAATATCATGAGTGTATAAGGGAAGCAGGTATTAAACCACTCAGTGGTATCACAATGGGCCATCCGGCCTAAGTGCGCCCCTCTGTAAGGCATAGCGGCAACTACCCTAACCCAACCTATAATACCATTTCGTGTTCATGAGATGTATAAAAATAGCTACCCGCCTGCATTAACAAAAAACAAAGTAAGGGAAAACAGCAACAAAATATATATCGGGTTAACTTTTTAGTTAACACACTGCGGCACCCAACATGTTGCATTCCCACACTATACCAATACACGTGCCGCCATGTCAGCATAATTGCAGTTAGCTACAACCTAACACCCTAACTCAAGGCCAATCGCTTCCCACCGTATTTACATGTGGGCTCATGCAATAGGAACCTAGCCAGACATAGCATCAGCAAAATACGTTTCACACGATTGTGAAATACCTGCACATGACATCGGTGCATGCTGACCGTGGGAAGCGGGATTCTAAGCCGGCGCACCAAAACTCTGCGCATGAAGACAGCAGTGCTAAATGTTATAAAAGGGAGCAGCGCAGAATTTAGGGGCAGTTGCGTGTGGACTACTAACTTAATTAATAATCTTACTTTAAGTCTTGGTGAAACTATTAACCCATTAAATTTGTAAAACTCTAATATCTTGTGTTTTATTTCCAGGGCAAGTTGGCCCTTAATTTTTTTTAGTATACCAGGACCTTCAGTCCTTAACTGGCGCCAGAGCAGGGACCAGTAGTGAAGTGAAAAAGTATTAGGAAGAGTGAAGTGAAAAATAGCCTTAAGGGCAGAATTCTAAAAAGCAACTAGGTTGCTAGAAGGGGAAAAAATTATTAAAAATATAAGGAAAGCAACAAGGCTGCTAGAAGTGAAAAAATTATTAAAAATATAAGGAAAGCAACAAGGTTGCTAGAAGTGAAAAAGAAATAAGAAAAGCAACAAGGTTGCTAAAAGTAAAAGGAAAAAATAAAAAGCAACAAGGTTGCTAAAAGTAAAAAAGAAATAAGGAAAGCAACAAGGTTGCAAAAAGTGAAAGGAAAAATAAAAAGCAACAAGGTTGCTGGTGGTGGACAAATAGCCCCGAAAGGCAAAGATAGTGAACAGTAAATGATCGTCTGGATCCTGTGAGTATCCACAACAAAGAGGGGAAGGGATACTCTCAAAAACAAAATTTTGCATGAAACTATTAGTGAATTAACAACTCTACAAATTTTTAGTTTTGCTAATCCGCATCGAACTAACGGCATGCTACTAATATTTATAACTTAACCACTTCACTACTGGGTTCCCAAACCTATTAGAAACTAAAACATTTTGAACTTAACATTTTTAACTTAACAAACCCACCGGCTTTTACTAACTTACATTCCCCACGCAACTCAAAAGTAATATAGGCCTCTAGAATAAAGAATAACCAATAAGCTAGCATATTCTTAAAAGTACACATTAAGAAAATACAATGTTAATGAATCATGAACCTTATAGAATAGACATTAAGATGGTAAAATTTCAATAAATCATGAACTTTATAGAATAGACACTAAGATGATAAAACTTCAATAAATCATGAACTTTATAGAGAAAGCATTAAGAAAATGAAAATAAGTTAATCTAAAATTGACTAGCACCATAAGAATAGATAGTAATAATAAAATAAAAAATTTTGGATAAGCAAACAATTTACTAACACTACTATAATTCATAGCATCTGCCTCTGCGCACCCCTACGATATATTTAAAATAGACTCACCAATAGCCACCATACGAGATGGGTACGGGTGGATCATCGATGGACACTTTAAACTAATTCACGTTATACACCTGGAGCGTTATGACATGGCATCAAATCAACTAGAAAATACACTAACAATTCTCAACGAAACAACGACAACAATGGAAATCCTATTGTTCCAATTGAACAAAGTCCGCACACACTTAAAGGAGCTAAGAGGACATCAACCTGAAAGGTCAAAGCGATCCATTGATTGGATAGGGTCCGCCTGGAAGTGGATAGTGGGCTTGCCTGATGCCACGGATTGGGATAAGGTCCTTAACAACGAAAACTCCCTCAATGAAAACAACCAACAACAATATAAGGTAAATAATGCAATTTTCGAGAAAACTAATGAGCAATTGCATAAGCTAAATACCATTGTGACGGTTACGAACGACGTTGTTGGTCAAAGAAACATCGAAAGACTTGAGCGGGACGTCCAAAATAGAATCACCATCCTGGGGGAGGACGTCAATGAATTGGTACGCGCCTGCCAAATGGATAAGGCTGGCATTGTAAACAGCAATCTCTTGAGCAAGGAAGACATACTACCATACAGCAACGTCATTGAAGCAATCGAATACAGCAACCCTTCGATCTACACTAACAACACACTATTGCTATATGTGCTATCCCTGCCCAAGGTTACAGAAGAGAGATTACAAGGGCTAACGTGGAAGCGGGTCAACGAATAGATTTGGCTTACAAAACCGTCCTCGTAAGCAAACAAGAGACATATGCATAAGAGGAAATTGCTTACACCTTCCAGAAATCCTTGGACTTGCTGCCGGAGACCGGTTGTTTGGCACGTCTCCTAAAGGGCGGAAAAACTAGCTGTGCCTACGTGAAAAGCAACGAATCTACCGTTGAAGTAATAAAGGAGGATACTATTTTTCTTGACAACTTTGTTGGTACCATAGTATCGGGTAAGACCACTGCTAATCTTAACGGTGGACAACGAGACCATTATAATCAACAACAAAACATACTCCGGTATCACCGCGTCAAGAGTACAGGTTTTCCCACCTATTTTGGCCAATGTAACGAACCGCACGGTTGCACTAAATTTAGATTTGGTACATGGAATGACGATAGACAATTTGAAAATATTGAAATACCTCAAGGATACGACAAATTTGTTATCGCTATCAGAAGGATCAGGATTACTTTTACTTTTGCTACTCATTTGGTGTATTTGGAAGAAGATCACAGGAAAGATTCACCTACCTGAAATAAACATTGCGAATCGGCTCAGTCAAACACTGAAATAAAAAAGTTGAAAGTGCACATTGAAAGTAACATATCAAAACCACTTTCAAGCGATTGATGGTGATACTGTAAATATTACAGTATTTACTGTAAAATTGGTAGTAAAAACATGTGATTTTTGCATAATGATATGAGTCCACTTTAAAATTTACAGTAATTCATGTCAATATGATAGTATATTCGAAAAATGATAGGGGCTCACTTTCAAAATTTATATTAAACACTGTTGGACGAAAAATGACAGGGCTTACTATCAATTTGACGGCCGTTTACTGTAGATTTTTTTTTCAGTGAAGGACCAGGAACCGTTCCTTGCCATCTAATCTGCGGGACGCAGATATCTAAAGGGGGAGGAGTTAACACACTGCGGCACCCAACATGTTGCATTCCCACACTATACCAATACACGTGCCGCCATGTCAGCATAATTGCAGTTAGCTACAACCTAACACTCTAACTCAAGGCCAATCGCTTCCCACCGTATTTACATGTGGGCTCATGCAATAGGAACCTAGCCAGACATAGCATCAGCAAAATACGTTTCACACGATTGTGAAATACCTGCACATGACATCGGTGCATGCTGACCGTGGGAAGCGGGATTCTAAGCCGGCGCACCAAAACTCTGCGCATGAAGACAGCAGTGCTAAATGTTATAAAAGGGAGCAGCGCAGAATTTAGGGGCAGTTGCGTGTGGACTACTAACTTAATTAATAATCTTACTTTAAGTCTTGGTGAAACTATTAACCCATTAAATTTGTAAAACTCTAATATCTTGTGTTTTATTTCCAGGGCAAGTTGGCCCTTAATTTTTTTTAGTATACCAGGACCTTCAGTCCTTAACTGGCGCCAGAGCAGGGACCAGTAGTGAAGTGAAAAAGTATTAGGAAGAGTGAAGTGAAAAATAGCCTTAAGGGCAGAATTCTAAAAAGCAACTAGGTTGCTAGAAGGGGAAAAAATTATTAAAAATATAAGGAAAGCAACAAGGCTGCTAGAAGTGAAAAAATTATTAAAAATATAAGGAAAGCAACAAGGTTGCTAGAAGTGAAAAAGAAATAAGAAAAGCAACAAGGTTGCAAAAAGTGAAAGGAAAAATAAAAAGCAACAAGGTTGCTGGTGGTGGACAAATAGCCCCGAAAGGCAAAGATAGTGAACAGTAAATGATCGTCTGGATCCTGTGAGTATCCACAACAAAGAGGGGAAGGGATACTCTCAAAAACAAAATTTTGCATGAAACTATTAGTGAATTAACAACTCTACAAATTTTTAGTTTTGCTAATCCGCATCGAACTAACGGCATGCTACTAATATTTATAACTTAACCACTTCACTACTGGGTTCCCAAACCTATTAGAAACTAAAACATTTTGAACTTAACATTTTTAACTTAACAAACCCACCGGCTTTTACTAACTTACATTCCCCACGCAACTCAAAAGTAATATAGGCCTCTAGAATAAAGAATAACCAATAAGCTAGCATATTCTTAAAAGTACACATTAAGAAAATACAATGTTAATGAATCATGAACCTTATAGAATAGACATTAAGATGGTAAAATTTCAATAAATCATGAACTTTATAGAATAGACACTAAGATGATAAAACTTCAATAAATCATGAACTTTATAGAGAAAGCATTAAGAAAATGAAAATAAGTTAATCTAAAATTGACTAGCACCATAAGAATAGATAGTAATAATAAAATAAAAATTTTTGGATAAGCAAACAATTTACTAACACTACTATAATTCATAGCATCTGCCTCTGCGCACCCCTACGATATATTTAAAATAGACTCACCAATAGCCACCATACGAGATGGGTACGGGTGGATCATCGATGGACACTTTAAACTAATTCACGTTATACACCTGGAGCGTTATGACATGGCATCAAATCAACTAGAAAATACACTAACAATTCTCAACGAAACAACGACAACAATGGAAATCCTATTGTTCCAATTGAACAAAGTCCGCACACACTTAAAGGAGCTAAGAGGACATCAACCTGAAAGGTCAAAGCGATCCATTGATTGGATAGGGTCCGCCTGGAAGTGGATAGCTGGCTCGCCTGATGCCACGGATTGGGATAAGGTCCTTAACAACGAAAACTCCCTCAATGAAAACAACCAACAACAATATAAGGTAAATAATGCAATTTTCGAGAAAACTAATGAGCAATTGCATAAGCTAAATACCATTGTGACGGTTACGAACGACGTTGTTGGTCAAAGAAACATCGAAAGACTTGAGCGGGACGTCCAAAATAGAATCACCATCCTGGGGGAGGACGTCAATGAATTGGTACGCGTCTGCCAAATGGATAAGGCTGGCATTGTAAACAGCAATCTCTTGAGCAAGGAAGACATACTACCATACAGCAACGTCATTGAAGCAATCGAATACAGCAACCCTTCGATCTACACTAACAACACACTATTGCTATATGTGCTATCCCTGCCCAAGGTTACAGAAGAGAGATTACAAGGGCTAACGTGGAAGCGGGTCAACGAATAGATTTGGCTTACAAAACCGTCCTCGTAAGCAAACAAGAGACATATGCATAAGAGGAAATTGCTTACACCTTCCAGAAATCCTTGGACTTGCTGCCGGAGACCGGTTGTTTGGCACGTCTCCTAAAGGGCGGAAAAACTAGCTGTGCCTACGTGAAAAGCAACGAATCTACCGTTGAAGTAATAAAGGAGGATACTATTTTTCTTGACAACTTTGTTGGTACCATAGTATCGGGTAAGACCACTGCTAATCTTAACGGCTCTTATATTCTCCAGATGGACAACGAGACCATTATAATCAACAACAAAACATACTCCGGTATCACCGCGTCAAGAGTACAGGTTTTCCCACCTATTTTGGCCAATGTAACGAACCGCACGGTTGCACTAAATTTAGATTTGGTACATGGAATGACGATAGACAATTTGAAAATATTGAAATACCTCAAGGATACGACAAATTTGTTATCGCTATCAGAAGGATCAGGATTACTTTTACTTTTGCTACTCATTTGGTGTATTTGGAAGAAGATCACAGGAAAGATTCACCTACCTGAAATAAACATTGCGAATCGGCTCAGTCAAACACTGAAATAAAAAAGTTGAAAGTGCACATTGAAAGTAACATATCAAAACCACTTTCAAGCGATTGATGGTGATACTGTAAATATTACAGTATTTACTGTAAAATTGGTAGTAAAAACATGTGATTTTTGCATAATGATATGAGTCCACTTTAAAATTTACAGTAATTCATGTCAATATGATAGTATATTCGAAAAATGATAGGGGCTCACCTACAAAATTTATATTAAACACTGTTGGACGAAAAATGACAGGGCTTACTATCAATTTGACGGCCGTTTACTGTAGATTTTTTTTTCAGTGAAGGACCAGGAACCGTTCCTTGCCATCTAATCTGCGGGACGCAGATATCTAAAGGGGGAGGAGTTAACACACTGCGGCACCCAACATGTTGCATTCCCACACTATACCAATACACGTGCCGCCATGTCAGCATAATTGCAGTTAGCTACAACCTAACACTCTAACTCAAGGCCAATCGCTTCCCACCGTATTTACATGTGGGCTCATGCAATAGGAACCTAGCCAGACATAGCATCAGCAAAATACGTTTCACACGATTGTGAAATACCTGCACATGACATCGGTGCATGCTGACCGTGGGAAGCGGGATTCTAAGCCGGCGCACCAAAACTCTGCGCATGAAGACAGCAGCGCTAAATGTTATAAAAGGGAGCAGCGCAGAATTTAGGGGCAGTTGCGTGTGGACTACTAACTTAATTAGTAATCGTACTTTAAGTCTTGGTGAAACTATTAACCCATTAAATCTGTAAAACTCTAATCTCTTGTGTTTTATTTCCAGGGCAAGTTGGCCCTTTAATTTTTTTAGTATACCAGTAGCGCGATTCACTAACTTTTTTAACGTAATTTAAACAATTTTGTGATTCACTAACTGTTTTAACACAATTTGTCCACGATAAATTAACGTAACAATAATTTTAACTATCTATGCTATTCACTAACTTTTTGTCAACTCTTCAATCGTTAATTTATCGTTATTGTTAAATCCGAGTTAGTGAATCGCACAATTGTTAAATTAAGCAGTATACGTTAATGATAAATATCTCTATTGCAAAATTGTTAAAAGTTAGTGAAACGCGCTACAGGACCTTCAGTCCTTAACTGCTATATATGAGCAGTAGCGGTTTTTGGCCATTACCCTTATACGAAACAATATATTCTTATACATACAAGAGGATTTAGCGGCAACCGTACCACGTAAAATAACCTTCGAAAGACAATTGGCATACCTAATTTGATTTTAACACTTCAGCTTAAGAGAAATCTATCAAGTCGTTTTCGAGATAAATAAACATAGATATAATAGAATTAGGTGCCACAGAAAATACGGAGAAATACTAACTTTCTTGTTCCTAGAAAAGATGATTTCAACTTAATGGTCAATTCTAGAGTGGTGACAACATTCGTTTTACCGGCAAATAAATAGCTTGGAAAGTTTTATACACTTTTGGTATTCTACCTACTTTAGTTGCAGTTCAATTTCGTAACCACCAAAAGAGGTGGTAACGTCACGTAACCGCGAAAAATAGCACCTGGTTTGTAAATATTTTTGCGGACAGAAAATACTGCAAATTTTATACATGTCCTAGTTTGCATGAATTAATAAAAAAGAACGTAAAAATCAAAGAAGGTCCAACAGCGTAGTGAACGCTGTCAAATCGATGGAAGGTAATTCACCACTGTACCTGCGTTTAAATGACTTAAATTTATCTTGTTTTAATTAAATATTTACACAAAAATTTGTATTTGGAGTTACGAAATGTTTATTTTGTTTAAAAATAAAATTGCGAATAGCTTTAAAACCCGCGATTTAAACGCACATTTCCCCATTGGTGAATTGACTAATCGTTGACTATGGTCCTGAGGTAACGGTGACTGACTATTTGACTTCTTGGACAACGTTTAGGATTTGTTTGATTTGGGCTGGTAGGTGCGGTATTCTGCCACCTCAGTAGGTTGGGTTGAAACCCAACCGAAATGGCTGGTGGGATAATATCGCAGATGCCCACGTCGCATAACCAGGAGACCATTGAAGAGCGACTACACTTGCATGGACAATAACGTTAACAACAACAACAAGGAAGCTAAGGACGGGAGAGGGACAAAGGGAAGACGGACAACGGCATTATAGTTAGGGAACCGGCAGCAGCCAGAATCACCCTTGCGTATAGCGTCGGAGTTGCTCGACGGCTGACCGGTTTATACATACGCAGGCCCGTGCGCACGGGGGGGTTTTGGGGGTTAAAACCCCCCCCATGGCCAAATCTAAGTTGCAATGATTTTACAAAAATTTTCTAAATACAGTTTATAAATCTTGTATTGAATCTTGACTAATAATTTTTGACAAAATTAGCTAATATAATTTTACGGAAGAAGAAATTGGTGAATTGAATTGCACTTGGAGCTTTCCGAAATTACAAAGTTGTGTAGCGTATGGGCATTTTTTGTTCTTAAATTTTACCGATGAAAGCAGTGAGCAGTTTCAATTAACAGAGCGAATGAACTGCAAGGCTCAATTATATGAAAGATTTCGAGTGTTTTCTGACCCTTTTTGTTGTAGGCGTAAAGAGAATTGTGAGAAAATGAACGTTTGAGAGCAGATGAGCGACAACGTTCAAATATTTGAATGTTTTCATTTTCTGAGGTTTTTTTTATTTTACCTAACAGAAGATAAAGATCGCATTTTTCATGGACGTTTATCAATAGTCTGTGGAAAATAAACATAGCATATTTGATATTTTCCGAATAGTGTCAATAAAACTTCATAAACCTTATTTTTTATTATTTATAATAATAATAATAATAATAATTCCCAACCGTATTATCCACCATATTTTGTTCTTTCGTGCCGAGTCTTTGAAAGGCTTTGGTTTGTTAATCGTCGAGATCTGAAACTGCTCAGCTACAGAGAAAACCTCATCAGCCAAGTAAGGTAGATACAAAATAGATGACACAATTAATAAATAATTAGTTGACAGCGAATAGTTATTGTAAAGAATAAAGATAAGAATCAAAGGATATGAAAGCAAATTGTTGCTATGTATTTAGGATAGAAAGAATTGACATTTTTATTCTGCATAGTGAGTCTGAAATATCAAACGTACCAGAATGAGAGTTATTATCTTGACTTAAACAACGAAAAGGCTGATTTAATTCCAAATTAGTTCGGCACTCTTTCAAGATAAGTGGTTTAAAATGTCTTGATGGACGAGAAGGTACATTGAAGTTCACTTCGCTCAAAAGAAAAGGGCTTGTGATTGAACCATTTAGTAATTTAATCTTGAAAATAATTCCACGCATTTCCCTCCGACTAGAAAGGCTGTGAAGATTAATTAGTTTTAAGCGACTCGTATACGATGGCAAATTATACAAGGGATCCCAGTGAACATCTCTTAAGGCAAATATTAAAAATTGTTTTTGAACTGATTCTAAGCGATCCACGTGGACCTGGTAACGTGGATTCCAAATTATAGAACCGTATTCAAGTATCAGTCTGACTAATGTAGTAAGGAGTTTTAGTTACATAAGGGTCGCTAAATTCTTTAGACCATCGTTTAACAAATGCTAGAACGCCTCCAGATTTATTGACAGTTACGTTAATATGACAGTTAAAACTGAGTTTTTAGTCCATAGTAACCCCAAGGTCAACAAAATCATACATTTGCTCAAGACTATAACTGTTAATTGTATAGGAAGCTGGCTGTGATTTTCCTCTCGAAAAACGCATGTATTTACATTTATTTAGGTTAAGCGGCATATAATTTAAATCGCACCAAGTAACAAGTGTATTTAGATCTGATTGAAGCTTCTTCGAATGACATAAAAAGCTTTACATCGTCGGCATACATTATAATTTTCGAAAATTATATTACTGTAGAAATATCATTTATAAACAACAAGAACAGGATCGGGCCAAGATGGCTTCCTTGAGGAACTCCTGAGGAGACATAAATAACATCGGATTCACAATTTTTAAACACTACTTTTTGTGCTCTGTCGCTAAGGTAAGAAGAGATCCAGCGATTGAGACCACGATAGGTCTCTGTAGAAGCCTTGCTTCCGCTTTTATGAAGCGGTAGAAGAAACGACTCTTTCCATGCTTTTGGAAAAACACCACACTTTAGTGACAGATTGAACAAATTGGTAAGGGGTTGGTAAATATTGTTAGCACACTTCTTCAAGAAGCATGTAGGAATCCTATCAGGTCAGCATTTAAAAGGTTCCTTCAAGGTTTTCAGATAAATGAACATCATTGGCGCATATAGTTGGACAATTAATTAAATTGTTTAGAAAGTCAGAGTTTGTGACGGCAGAATAGTTAGGAGTGAAAAATTGCGCAAAGAAATTATGACCCAAAAGAAATAAAAAACGACCCCAAATAAGCTTCAGAAAAACACCAATAAAAGGCTCCGAAAAGTGTCCAAAAACCCTCTGAATGGATGAATGATAGAAAAGCTCCAATTAAAGGGCTCCGAAAGGCGTCTGAGAAGGCTCCAGAAACCCTCAGAATGGAGGAATAAAAGGCTCCGAAAAAGGTTCAGAAAAGCACCAATAAAAGGCTCCGCAGTTCATTTAGAAAGAGTCAAAAAACTCTTCAAATTCATCGAAATCGGACTCATTTCGGACTCTTTTTTATGACTTCGTTGGAGTGCCCGCGTAGAGCGATTTTTCGCTCCATTTGGGCTCGGAAAGAAGCTCATTTTGGAGAGTAAAGTTCTGAGAAATGAGCGTTTTATGGCTCCGAAAGTAGTCTTTTTTTGCACTTTTAGTTAGCTGGGATATGCCATCATATCACCAATTCTCTATCAAATACAGAAAAATATGTACAACCAAAAAAATAGTAGTTTTAGGCATCAGAGTATGCATTTTCAGGAAAGTTAAAGAACATTTAAATTTGTGATATATGGGTCTAGGTATCTGTTTCAGCAAATATGTTTAACTTAGTGAAAAATGTATGCGAATGCAAGTCTAAATTAAAACCCCCCCCCCAAGGCCAATTCCTGCGCACGGCCCTGTACATACGGGACATGGTCGAGGACCTAACAGGGTACCTTTACCTCCGAAATGGAGGGGATCCGGCCTGACATTACAGGAGGCCAGAAATCGGGCCGCTGACACGGAACGCCACGCAACAATATGGCAAAAGGCACAGAAAAGCTCCGAAATTTGGAAGCAACTTCCCCTGTAGGTTTCTGTGGGAAACGATGGAGTGTCGAAGTCGACACCCGCCGGACAAGGACATTTTGAGCAGCGTGGATCAGCCCCCCTCACCTAGTGCAGGAGGTAAGTCGGCCCCAATCGGTAACGGCGCTCTGTCGAAAGGGCAAAGCAGAATGAGGGCCCGGGGTGGTGAAGCTGTCCAACGCGCGTTCAGCGAAGTCGGCTCCATCACCCTTGGGGTATTCGATAGGAGCAGGGAAGACGGGGCCATCTCCAGGGAAAAGTGGTTCTATTCGACTGCCGTTGATAGGTATCCTGGGCCAGCCATCCATTGAGTCTATGAGATGGTCTCATATGTTCAGGTTGATTGAGGGCGCAGTCGAGTGGTCAGCCACGTTTTTCAAATGACTTGTCTCTCTGGTTGGGGAGTTGTAGCGGGGTGCCAGGATCGAGGCCGTGGACAGGAGGGACCTCCCTCTTCGACCAAAGGCTCGGGTGGTTACCTGCCGAACCCTCCCAGCCGGAGAGAATTCTGGGGCAGTTGGAATACATCAATCAGAGCCTTCCGACCCACAAATGGAAGGTCCTCAGGGTTGAGGAACCCGAGGGGCCCCGTTCAAGTGCTATTGCTACTTAACGCGGAGTCCACGTGACCTATCTCTGCTTCAAGGGTATAGCTTCAAGGGTAACACCATGTTTAGAAATCCTATTCATGCTAACTGGTTCCGGTACTGTAGCAAATTGGATGAGTTTCTTCCAAGAGCACCCGTATCGGGATCAGAATTATCAGAGACCGCTATTGATGCTCTGGTAGATTCACCCATGCTTGCAACAAAGCTTGTAAAATCGCTTGCCCACTGAAAACCGTAAGTGGAAAGAGAAAACTACCTTGGTGGAATAAGGAATTAGACGACCTTAGGGCTTCCAGCAGGCGCAAAAGACAGATCAACTGAGACGGAGCTTCACTCTGTTGTGAAGCTGATTGAGTGGTCCTTCCAGCACAAAAAGTTCGTGCTGGGGGCCTTTGTAGACATTGAAGTAGCATATAACAATGTTTTGCCTTCTGCCATCATACGGGGCTTAGCAAGTCTGGGAATTGAGTGAAGTTTGATAGAATTTATCAACAGTTTACTTTGTGGTAGGATTGTTATGGCAGAGTAGGGAGGTGCTGGGGCTCAGAGAAGGGTGAGAAGGGGCACGTTGCAAGGAGGTGTTCTTCCTCCACTTCTCTGGGTCGTCGTAGTTAACGGCTTGCTCCAGCACCTTGAACACAGGGGCTGTCAGGTGAAAGCCTATGCTGATGACCTAACAATCCTCGCCAGGGGAATGTTTCTTAATACCGTAAGGGATGTTTTGCAAGGGTATGCAACCCAAAACGGAACTAGTGCTCTTTATGAGAAGGTATAAGATTGACGATTATGTATTGCCCTCTATTGGGGGAGTACCGTTGGTGCTTTCTGAAAAGGTTAAGTACCTGGGGTTATCCTGGACAGGAAGCTGTCCTGCAAGCCGAATGCAGAGGACAGGGCCAAGAAGGCATCAGTCGCTCTGTACTGCTGCAGGGGCAAACGATGGGGCCTCTCTCCAAGGGTAGTTTACTGGTTGTATGATATAGTGGTAAAACCCATTATATTTTATGGGGTAGTGGTCTAGTGGAGCGCGCTAGACATGGCTTCCACCATGAAAAAGATGGTCACTGTGCAGCGAATGACCATGGTGGGGATTAGTGGGGCCATGCGGACCACTCCTACCCTGGCATTGAATGTTATGCTCAATCTGCACCCTGTTGACCTGGTAGGAAAAATGGGCGCATCTCGGGCTGCAATTAGGCTCCGAGAAGCTGGATATAAGCTTGTTCAGTATGGCCATTCCAATATATTATGGAGCTTCGACTTCATCCCTAACAGAACGGATTACTGTGCGCATTGGTGAATCTGTTTACGGATGGGTCAACGCTTGATGGTTGTGTGGGGGGTGGTGCTTACTGTCAGGAACTTGGGATCAACATAAAATTTAGGCTACCTGATCATTGTAGGGTTTTCTACTTCAAAATAAAAATTATCTGGGTGCCAGGCCACTGTGATATTCCCGCCAATTACCAGGCTGATCTCTTTGTCAGGGCGGGTACCCAGAGTACTGGGTATTCCCCTTACCACCTGTGGTCTGCTTCTGGACAGGTGGGCTTCGAAACAGCTAAGCAAGCGCTGGGCTGAGACCACCTTATCTCAGGTGTCGAAGTCTTCATGCTTAGTTGTCCAGCGTTTGCTAGGGCCAGGCTCAGGTATCTCGGATGTGATGTTATTAGTCTCCCACAGTGGAAAGGCGGCCACCTTACTCAACCTAACCTAACTTACGAAATGTTTATTTTGTTTAAAAATAAAAATGCGTATTGTTTTTGACAGCGTTGCCATGCACGTTGGCATCGCGGATACATGAACCGAATTACTACGATGGCTACGATTTTCGGTACAAAATTTCCGGTTCGGCTCAGAATCGATCCGTTAATCAGCAACTGGCATTTTGTGGTCAAATCTGGCAACTCTAATGTCATTTATGTTCAGTTTGGTTTGGCATTTCATCATGAACAGGTTGACAAAAGAACAACGCTTGCAAATCGTGCAAATTTATTTCGAAAATAATGGTTCAAATTTTTTTTTCAAATGGCAAAATTTTGTTCAGTGATGAGGCTCATTTTTGGTTGAATGGCTACGTCAACAAGCAAAATTGCCGCATTTGGAGTGAAGAGAATCCACATGAGACCCTTGAAACGCCATTACATCCACAAAAACTGACTGTTTGGTGTGCTCTATGGGCTGGTGGAGTCATTGGGCCATACTTCTTCCGCAATAATGCTGGATAGGCAGCTACCGTTAATGGAGACCGGTATAGAGCCATGATAACCGACTATTTTGTTCCCGAATTGGATGGCATGAATGTGGATGAGTTGTGGTTCCAACAAGACGGCGCTACATGCCACTCAGCGCACGTCACAATCGATTGTTTGAAGGAAACATTCGATGAGCGCATAATTTCGCGGAATGGACCTGTCAATTGGCCACCAAGGTCGTGTGATTTGACACCATTGGATTATTTTCTTTGGGGATATGTGAAGTCGCTCGTCTACACCAACAAACCAGAAACGTTAGGGGAATTGGAAGCCAACATTCGTGGCGTTATTGCCGACATACGGCCCCATATGCTCGAAAAAGTGGTTGAAAATTGGACCTGTAGAATTGGCTTTATTCGAGCGAGCCGCGGCGGCCGAAATCATATTTAAACATTAATGGCATGAAATTATCCTTCCAATAAAGCCAAATTGATAGACCTTAAAACGATTTTCTTGTGTTTTATTTCAATTCGAAGTTCTATACCCCTAAAAAAACACCCTATACAACAAGTTATTGTAGTTAAATCGAATCATTGTATTGAATAAAATTTTTGCACAACATATGAGGTTTTGCAATTGTAACAAAAACGTACTCCTAAATATAAATGCTACACATTGACATTTAAAATTAAATTTCAAAGATATAAAACAATTGAACATGTAAAGAACGCAAACCAAATTTTTAATTATATAAATACTTATCCGGAACTTCAAAACGCGTCAAGATTAAGGGAGGCACACTTATTCAAAGATGAGGTCTAAAAATTCCTATAGAGCAGCATATCGTCCCTGCTACAAAAAACCGATTTTTTATTTCATTAGCAGTACCCCTATCGCACAATTCAACATTTGGAATTTTTTATATTTTATGTTTAAGAAGAAATAACTATCTGCTTCTAATAAAATTACTGGTTTTGATCGAAAGTTAAATGCAGAGTGAATTATGACTTAGGCTAGCAAAGAGATTGAAGCATCTATATTTATATACATCTGCATATACATAGATATGGGCCAAATGATATGAACTTGTTTTTGCTCGTGAAAAAATACTCCAAACATTTTTTGTTGCCGCAATTCATAATTAATTCGGGCGTAGGTTAGACAGTAAGTTTTCCATTTATGTAATCGGAAATTTGAGAAGTTATTAGACATATAATAGAATATTTGTTATTAGATGAAGATTAATGTAGTCCAAACATTGGAAAACCAAAAGGCGCATGCGTAGTTTTAGCTGTATACATCTCAGTTTTTATTGCATTTTTTTTTGTTTTATTATTTTTATTGAAACTCTGGATTGTCTTTAGTTGTTAATTTTAAGAATATTTTCCCTTCTTTAAAGGTAACTCTTGGTAACATTCTATGTTTCTTACACCTTTATATTATTAACATATTTCGCACACACTCACTAGCATTTGTTATACACTTATATGCTTATTTTATACAGATTCATATCTTAAATTTTTTCCGTATTTAAATATTATTATTTAGTATACAGTACACTACTTAATAACATAGTTAATTTATTGCACTAAGGTACTCTTTTTGTTGATGTTTAACTCCTTTCTGGCTCGATATATTTGCTTCTATTTAATTGCACCATGAAGAGTTTATTACAGAAGCTGACGGACAAACGAAGTGTTTTCGTACATATAGCAATACATACGTACATACGTACAGGCGTTATTGGCAGGGGTTGATATACACATCAGAGTGTCCAGCAGTGTTGCCAGGATACAATTTATTTTGGAGCTAGATTCGAGAAAAGAAAGAGCTAGATTTGTTCAAGAAAATCCAAAAAATGTAAAAAAAGAGCTAAAAGGCACTTAAGTATCGTATGTAAGTTTTTACATTTATTTCATACTAGCAGGGTACCCAGCTTTGCTCCGTATGTACATACATAAGTAGTTAATAAATTCCTGCTACCCTCAATTGCGAAAACAAGTGTACGCTGAGAAGGTTCAGAACAATATTTATTTTCCCATATTATATCCCGTTTTTGTCTACGGCAACCAACTAAAGAAAAACGCGTTTTTAACAGTCTAACTTCGACATTTTGTCATCTCCCCTCTATTTGACTCTTTAGCAGTGCCTAACCATTCCCCAGTCATTTTTCAAAGAAATTTCAAATATACAGACACAACTTATCTAGAGTTTTATTAAAGACTAGTAAGGCCCGCTTGCTTCGCTGCGTATCAGAACTTATAACAGACTGAGTCCGATTTTAATCATTATAGCCTATACGCACTTGATTGTATAGTACACAACAACAATTAAAAAATACATTTGGGCCAGTTTTCGAAATTTTAAATACATACATATCTCTACATATAATAAAATTGTAACAGGTCGATGTCTGTACATGGCATCTACCCATCCGAAATTTTTGAAGATATATAATTGAAACCATTTGAGATATTTAAATTAAGCGCATCGCATATAACAGTACCCATGGGCACAAGGGCGGATCCAGGATTTTTTTTTGGGGGGGGGCACGAACGCCCAACATGCAAAAAAATCAACAACTGAAATATGCTTATTTTATCTTCACAAGTACACTGATATTAAGAGCTTACATCAAAGTCAAAATAATAAAAAACAGCATTTCTGTTTAGTAATAGCAGTTTTATTATATTCCATCCATGATTACATGTTTAATAAAGACAGTTTTCTTCTGTGTTTGCTGGTGAAAACGTCCAAAACTTCATCAGCCTCCATTTGTGCCGCAATATCTCCATGGATATGCATTAAAGCCAATCCATTCAAACGCTCTTCTGGCATGCTGTTTCGAAGATATGATTTTAATCGGCGTAAGGTAGAAAAAGATCGCTCGGCAGTGCTGGTTGTCACTGGAAACGTGCACAGCAATTGACAAAGGGTTCTAATATTTGGCAGCATCGTGGCTCGGTTGTAGGCATCTGCTGGAGTTTCTGGTATATTTTCAGTCATCTGTTGCCAAATTTTTAGCTCTCCCTTTAAAGCTAAAAAACAAGGAAGATCTTCTTTATAAACTTCAGCACCTTGCAAAACATTATCTATATCTTCGTCGTTAAAGTTATGCGACAACAACTTTTGCAACTGTCCGATTCTTTGTAGAGGAGCGCTAGGGAACCTGGTTGAATATGAACTGAAAGTTGGTAATATTCTTCAACTGATTCAGTCTGAATATGTGATCGATTGATTTGACGATCGGTGGTTCTACGGACTGTGATTTCTGTACCAAGTTCATTTGCAATGGCCTCAGCCTGGTCGAACAGTTTTTTAAATGTGTCATTGCTAGATTCACGCTGCCTCTGCAAACTTGCTGTGGTCGTAGTAATAAGCTGAACTGCAGAAAGTATGTCAATATCTTTGGCTTGAAGCGATCGAGATAAGGACAGGGTTATTCCTAAAATATCTGATAGGATCACCAAGCTTTTTAGGAATTCTGACGAAGTTATGGAAAGAAATTTGTTCTGCTCCCATATTGCTGATCAGCCATTTTTTGTAATATTGGAGGGAGACATGGCAACACGTCCATAAAGGACAAAACCGCTTCATGCCTCTCAACCCATCTTGTCTCACACATTTTTTTTAACATATTTTGTTTGTCTTGTGGCAGATTAGATTGTATTTCTTCTCTAAGAAGATGTATTCGTTTGGCCGATTCACGGAAGAAAGTGGCAGTACTTGCTATAACCCCTACTGCATTTCTTACACTGGGTACGGTGCAGGCTGAGCTAATAGCCAAGTTAAGCCGGTGGCTTGCGCAGTGGGTAAAAAAGGCTAAGGGCTGAACATTTAATATACGTGCCTGAACACCTTTTAGTTTGCTGCTCATGTTTGCTCCTCCATCATAAACTTGACCACGGCACATTTTAATGTCAAGGTCATGCTTTTCTAATGCATTCAGAATAGTTTGTGCAATGCTTTCACCAGTGGTTTCGACAACTTCAATGAACATAAGAAAATCTTCCTTTATTTCGATTTCATCCACATCGAAATAGCGAATACTAATTGATAACTGTTCACAAACGGAAACATCTGTGGTCTCATCAGCCATAATGGTAAAATATTTGGATTTTTTAATTTGGTCACTATTTTATTGCTGATCAACTCGCCACAGCATTCAATTAAGTAATTTTCCGTTGACTTACTTATATACGAAGCATTTTTAGCGCTATGTCTTATATGTTCCTTAAGTATTTCATCCCCAGCATCGATTCGAAATTTGAGCAAAGCTCTAAAGTTTCCTTCCCCATGTTTAGAAGAGCTTTGCAAGTCTAATTCGCCGTCATCTTTGTGGCCTCTCAAAGGTATGTTTTGCCTACCACAAAATATCACTGTCTTTATAATGGGAATCAGTTTTTTACGATTATTTTCGATTATATCCCTTTCCTGGGATCTCATTTGGTCAACTATATCTAACGATTTTCCCTCCATCACCATCAAAAAATTTTGGGATGCTACCATGTTCGCTTTGTGGTAATTCGCGTTCTCATGGTGTGCGATCGTCTCAATTGCCTTTTTATATTTTACTAGTGGTTCCGACACCAGTCTTCCCAGCTTCACATCATTTGTACCCGCTTCACATCATTTGTACACCTTTTGCATAATCCGCCGCCAGCAATTTTACTATATGCTAGCCATTCATGGTCCCTTAACCAGCTTTTTTGAAAAGACCGGTTCTTTTTTCCCTCTCTCTTCAGTGGAAACTTAAATTCTGCAGTAGGTTGCCAGGTATACTTCAACCACTGGTACCGTTCCTCATCAGAAAGCCCGCCTTGCCTGCCGAGTAGAGAACCTAAAATCATAAATGGATTAGACAGTGCAGCAAAATTGTACGTAAAGTACGAAAGGTAAATCTTGCCATATAGTACAATGGTGCGTTTCAACCTAAAATAACATGTGATAACGGTAATCTGTGCCGATTTTTAGTTAAAGTTTTATCTAACGGCTTATACTAAGTTCGCAAAAAAGTCCATTAAGGCTTCAAAAACACATTATTTTAATATCGTGTTCATTAGACTCGGCCAAACAAAAAAAATAATTTGGGTGTGGTTGCTGAGTGACCTTGCTCAATCCCGACTCTTGCGTCCTCTTTCGTACACTCTGGGCAACGTGGGCTTCCTAGGTTCGCGGCAGAAAGAGAGGGAGCCCCGGTGGGGCCACTCTGACGTATTTGGTTTAAGGGCTCACCGAGGTCTTTTTCGCAGCGTCTGTACACCAGGAGGTGCGGTTGCAAGCGGGCGTCTGTCTTGGATCAAGCGGCTCGCTATATAAATGTGTAAATTTACTTCAAAACCCCGAAAAAGGGTTGTGCGCTGGGTTTGGGACCAGCCACGTAAAAACCAACACCAATGAAACCAAAACCCCTTTCCGGGGAAGGATCCGCTGCCCGACTGGTTGATGTCCTCACGAACGCAAAGGCTGACATCACCGCCCTGCAGGAAATACGATGGACGGGACAAGGAAAGACGACCATCGAATGACGTATTGTGACGTATACTACAGTGGCCAGACACACAGCAAATCGCGTGGTGTAAGACTACTAGCGTTCACCCCTGTGGACGAGCATCTCCCTGCGATCCGCATCAAGGTGAGGTTTTTCAACAAACATTTATCTGCGTCTATGCGCCAACCCTAGCTCCACCTTATAATGTATAGCTCAGGAATAAATTGAGCAATTCCAAAACCATTAATAACTTTTGTAATAATCCATCGATTTTCTTGGATGAAAGCTCATTTGTTTTGTAATAAAACAGAGCTTACAGAGAAAAAAAATATCTGGAACAAAATTAACAGTTTCGGATATCCTTTCCTGCAAAATACACATTTTTTACATTTTTCAAAAAAAGGTAAAAATCCGTGTTGATTGCTCATTATCTTCGAGCCACAGGGCCTAGCGAAAAGTTTTGTATGCATGGCTTACAGAAAATTTTATTAGCTTTTAAAATTTTCAAACCGTTTTGGAATTTCTCAATTTGTTCTTTAAAAATGCTTAAAGTAGGAACATAAGAATTGGTATAAAGTTATAGGATGACAGCACCATTCTCACCCATAAAACTCGTGGTTAACCAAAAAGGGGCGTGGTACCTCCCATACAATCCAACTTTTAACTAAACAAAATTTCTAAACCCACAAGGATTACACTACTCACCTATATCCCGTTCCTGTAGTGCGTTGCTCGTTGAGGCTGTTGCCACTGATGTACTCGCCGGCTCCGCTGAATGTAATTGGACACCGCTCACTTTATCAGGAAGTACATCATTACACCTTTGCTTCTTCGGATGGAAGAACGCGCTTAAGTTTTGTTGTCTTTTTCTGGCACTCATTTTTTTAACAAAATCACTTAAACACGATAGCACTAACAATAATCACTTTTCACAACTTTTCATGGACTATTTGACCAATCGAATAATTAATCATTTTTGTTAACTTGTAGCGCAATAAAATAAGAAAATAAAGCACTCCTGCGGCACAAAGGTAGTAGGCGTTGCGGTACAAATTCATATGAATTTTTATGCATCGCACTATGGGAATTCTTAATAAAACTTGTCTCAAAAATAAATTTTTCGCAAATCAAAAGAGTATATTTATGTAAAGCATTATGCATGGTGCCAAAAAATTGTCGTTTGGATTTTTTTTTCAGTAGAGTGTTATAGCTATTGCTATGAATATTTGCTCAAACGATTTCGCGATGATCAACCCCTCGGAAATAGGCGTGGCAGTAACCCTTTTTATGCTTTACAAAATGGGAGATATGTGACTAAAATTAAGGTTAATAAATGAGTCGAAATACCTATATATGTATGAAAGGTTGGGAGTAAAAGTAAAAAATATGTTTAATGCAAGTGAAGCAAACCTTATAAAATGTTTGATACAATCACATAAATAAAGATTGTACAGTAAAAGTCAGGCTAATCGTTTTTTCATTAAAAGTAAGAGATATGTTTTATTTTTCCAACCATATTTCCGACTTTAAATGAAAAAAGCAATTTGTCTGACTTTTACTGTAGATACAATATTTTTTTACACTTTTACTTTAAATATACGTTTTTCATTTAACTACCCCAGCCTTTCATGTGTACATGTCTACATATGAGGAACCTTATAAAGTAGTGTTATTCATAGTAAACTACAGAAATCCAAAAAAAAAAATTAATTTTGCAAAAAACTTCACAACTAAACTTTGACAACTCGTTTTTGACCACTTGCCAAAATTATGCTGCGTTTTACGCTCGAAAAACTTTGTATGAAAATGGATTCTAAAAAGTTCCCTAAAAATTTGGGTATAAATGCAGAATAGCTCCATCTCCCAAATTAAAAAAAAAACGGTGAGGATTGATAGATATCATTGAGGTGAGTATAAATATAAAATTTTTTTTTGGTGCAAACAACAACAACAAAAGTTATTAAGGGTCAAAGTTTATTTAAAGCTTGTGGTAGTAGTAGTCCAAAAGGGGAAAATGGGGCATCAAAAGACGCGTATTGACGAGTAGATTAAGAATCCGAAAGCGGAAGTTAAAAATTTTCTGTGAAGAGATATTTGCAATCAAAGTTGCGGTAATACTTTCCATCCAACGTCAAGTGTTAATACACGTCCAAAAATCTAGGTAGAGGTATCAATAGACGCGTCTTCACCTCCGTAACAATAATCTGGAGGGGGAAATCCGATATTTTTAGAATTTTGCGAGGTATTTGCAGTTAAAGTTCACAATTTTTCTGTCATTTTCATGTGGTTCTAATCACAAATTACCCTGTGAGAAAAGAGTGGGAAACGTGGCACGCGGAAGGACATCACCGTGGCGGTAGCCACGGCTATGGCACACACCCGGAGTTGGAATGGCGTAGCCCAGGGTTAGTTTTTGAAGCGCGGCCGTAGGCCGCCTACGCCGAAAGGTGTTCTGCACATAAAATGGATCGGGCTCCGAATTGGGGATCTAACCCGGGTCTATTTTCGCTAATAACTTTTCACAGAAAATATTGCTTTTCCCCCTTCGGATTATTGTTACGGAGGTCAAGACGCGCCTTTTGATACCTCTCTCGAGATTTTTGGACGTGTATTAACACTTGACGTTGGATGGAAAGTATTACCTAATGATCATATAAAACATATGTATATCAAATGAAAGGTAATTTATATACCTATCAAACAACATAAATTTTTTTGAAATCGGTTGGTTAGGTTTTGAGAAATTTTGATTTGAAGAAATGCTTTATATGAACTTTGACCTTCTATAACTTTTGTTGTTGTTGTTTGCACCAAAAAAAATTTATGTATTTATACTCACCTCAATGATATCTATCAATCCTCACCATTTTTTTTTTAATTTGGGAGTTGGAGCTATTCTGCATTTGTTCCAAAATTTGACTTTGAGGCAAGTTAATAATAATAATTGAGGCAAGTTTTTCCAAAATGTCCCATCGTGCGAAGGTCGCGTAGACTCGAATTTGAAATTTTAACAGCATTGCAAAAAATAGTTGCAATTTAAAACCTTAAGGGTTCTTGTGGGCAAACTTAGCAAACCTCATACACAAACCGTTGTTGTTTCAGTCAGATGTCGCATGAGCCGTTAATAAATATTGCCAATACCCACAAAAAATTCGTATAAGGGATTATAAGGAATAAGGTATAAGGCTGCATCACATTATAATAAGTTTATCATAGTTCCTCTATGGCCTTACAACAATTCTTATAATAAGTTCATTATATTCACTTTTCTTTTTATAATATTGCCCAACTTACATGTTCTATCAGGCCTTATGCGTAAGGTTGTCTCACAGAGAGAGATTCTTTTAATTAATCTTCATTTAAGACTTACTTAATGACATAAGTAAAGAAAAAAATGTATATTATAAGTAATTTTGCATACAATGGAATTCGTTACAAATTTAAGACCTTATATTAAATACGTTCACGTTGAGCCATAAACTCGAGTTTATTGACAACAACAATATGAATTAACAAAAAAATCCCCTTTTAAATGGAGTTTATGGCCTAAATTGAACGTAGCCTAACCCTCTTATACATATCTCTACATATAATAAAATTGTAACAGGTCGATGTCTGTACATGGCAGATATCAACAAAAAATTGATTGGGGGAAGCATTATTAAACGGGTAGAATGCAAATCAACCATTTTCTAATTTTTGTGTGTCTGTCTGTCCGTATGTTTGTGGCCGTATCACTCTGAAAGTACTGAATGGAAATGAATGAAACTTTTTTCGTTGGATTGCTAGATACTCAACTTAAAATTTAGGATATTACTTTTTTCGATATCTCAACCGGTTTTGGAGTTATCGCCCAATATGTGGCCCATGTCTGTCTGTATGTTTGTGGTCGTATGACTAAAAGCACTGAATGGAATTGAATGAAACTTCTTCGTTGGATTGTCAGACGCTCAACCTAAAGTTTAAGATATTAGTTTTTGCAATATCTCAACCGGTTTTGGAGTTATCGCCCAATATGTGGACCAGGGGTGACCAAAAATGTCTTATTACAATATGGATGTCAAACGAAAGGTGTCAATGAGTACTGTAATATGCGATGTGATCAATTGAAATATCCCAAATGGTTTCGGAGATATCTTGACGTCATCGGCGAATATTTGCAAAAAAATGTGTTAGTACAATATGGGTATCAAACGAATGGTGCCAATGGGTACTGTTATATGCGATGCGCTTAGTTTAAATATCTCAAATGGTTTCAATTATATAACTTAAAAATTTCGGACGGAAAAAGAGAAGGGTGGGTAGAAGCCAGGTACAGACATCGACCTGTTACAATTTTATTATATGTAGAGATATGTATGTATTTCAAATTTCGAAAACTGGCCCAAATGTATTTTTTAATTGTTGTTGTGAACTATACAATCAAGTTATAGAAAGAAAGTCGAACTTCGAAAAAGTGCGTATAGGCTATAATGATTAAAATCGGACTCAGTCTGTTATAAGTTCTGATACGCAGCGAAGCAAGCGGGCCTTACTAGTATATACATACATATATATTATATATTATCTTAACTCCTAAACTACTCAACCGATTTTAATGAAATTTGCACAGCATCTACAGTTTGATCCAACTTGAAAGATAGGATACCTTATATCTCAAGGGGGAGTGGAAATCGGTAAAAAACCATAAATTTTTTTGTTTACACAGCCACAAATCATAAACGGATCCACCGATTAGAATGAAACTTACTTGAAGTTAAACTTTGAAATATTTACTTTCGTTCTGCATCAAAAAAAAATAGTTGATTCATATATTATTTAACCAAAATTGTTTAAACAATAGGAGCACCTTTTCTAAAAAAAGCTGTTTGTGTGTTTGTTCGCTGTCAACCAAATGAATCGATTTAAGTTAAGCGAGCGCTCGGTAGCTGTACTTCGCTTCGTACATACATACATATGTATGTATGTATGACGCTTTAAATCAAGCATCGGCAGATTTGTAAATGCATGCGTATTAGTGAGAGCGCTTTCATCGCTCAAACCAATTGATTTTCGCGTCATTCGCTTGTTACCCAGCAAACATTAAGGTTAGAGGACGATTAGAAAACGACTCGAATTCTAATGTTATTCTCTAAGGTAGATGGTTAGAGAACGATTTGTGAAACTGTCGCGAATTATAGCATTCGCGACAAAAAGACTTAATTCTCGATATCGAGAAAAAGGTTAGTTATCGATTCGAGTTCTAACGTGAAATTCTAATGAGAAATTTCTAACTGAAATGAAATCCAATTGTTCTTGTTTAATTCTATTTTGATAAATTGACGATATATTGACTGCTTTAAATATGTTTGACATGTTTTAAGCTTAAATATCTAATGGGAATAAAATTCAAAGTTTTTATACCTTAGTTTATAAATACAATACTTGACAATACACGCATCTTCGCTATTCGAGTGTTTCTCTAATCGTCCTCTAGCCTAGTTCTCTAACGTGATTTTCGATTAGAGAACTAAATTAGAATTCTAATGTAAAACTACAGTATTTCTCTAACGTTAGAGGTTGTGTTTGCTGGGTAATGTTTAATGGAATATTTCCCAAAAATTTCTTAATTTTTAAACATACTTTTTAATTCAATTTTTTTATACTTGTTTGTGCAATAATAGCCCCGCTAATTTACATAAAAATACCTAAATATTCATAGTTTTTCTTTTAACATATTATGCCAAAATTTTTTTATTTTACTGCTTTATTAAGTTTTTTTTTTATTTACATACTACCCCTATAATTTTTACTACTCCCGCCAATTATACGTACGTACATACATATTTTTCACATTCGCTGCGCAAATATGCGACAACCACGCGCGATATTGTTTTGCCACTTGTTCAGCGACGACTAAATGGTTTGGTAGGCAAAGAGCGCAACTTGTCTGTGTGAAGAGCGTAACATGTTTGTCTGATCTTAAGATCTATGAAGCGCCGATGCTTGCTTTAAATAAAAACAAAATTAACATTCATATGTACATATGTATGTACGTTTTCGTGTTGCTGAGGGATAAGTAAAAATCAAATCCATATATGTATGTACATATTTTGTAGTGAACGCATTTTGTGAAACCCCGTTATTCGTATTTTATACAATTGCTTCATTGTTCAAAAATATTTAATTAAAATATATACATATGTACATGTAAGTATTATCACATAATTATATTATTAATTTCTTATTTCATATTAATCAATTCAAAAATGATAGGAAAAAAATGAGAACGGCTGGACAGATTTGACTCAAGTTTTTTTTCAGTTCTTCGTAATTGGTAACGCGGTGTTTCCACCAAACCAAACACCGTGTTTAAAAGGGTTTGGGTTATGTAGAAATTGTTATGTAGAAATGTCAAGTTTTTCTACTGAGAGTTTACCGGAAAATGGGTTTACACCCAGTAAATCGGAACGACGATCATAATAAATTGTTTAGTGGGTGTAAACCCATTTTCCGGCAAACTATCAGTGGAAAACTTGACATTTCTACATAACCCAAACCCTTTTAAACACGGTGTTTGGTTTGGTGGAAACATAGCATAAGAGAAGGTTTGTGTGAGGGAAAATTTTGGGAAATATTTCCGGATTTTCAAGATTTATGTAATTTTGGAAAAGTGGGCGGTGCCACGCCCACATTTTTTGTATCCAGTCCAAAGTTTATGGTTGATCTGTTTTAAACTTTTCCAATACGTGAAAATCTTCGTGGGGTACGACATACATACATTTGTAAATTTTTTGGAAAAGTGGTCAGTTCTAAGACCACAGCTAAGTAATATTTCAATTCGTTATATCCCTGAATGTATTTGCTTTAGTGACATTTTAACGTTCTTAAATCTTAATCAAAGCACTTAATTTTTTTGTTTGTTATTGCGGTTTATACATATTCAGAGTATTATAGGATTTCCATAAAATCATAATAGTGGCGTTAAGTGGTAGATATAGGATATAATTAAATAAATACTAACTACACATCTGCTCAGCAGCGCATAATGGTTTGTGTCATAGCCATTGAGTTCAAAAGATTCGTTTTTTGAGTTGGACATCCAACAAATTTATTTGTTTATACCAAATACGTTAAAACCGGAAACATTGCATATACTAAAGCACTGCAATAAATGGAATGTTAAAAATTAATAGAAAAATAGTTGAAAATGTATTTCTAGGGAAGTCACTGGTCAGGCAGAACAACGTCTGCCGGGTCTGCTAGTACATATATATTTTAATAAGCTGTTATAATTCAAAATTTGTATGAAAATGTCATTGTAAAAAGCTTTATAAACCCATTTCATTTTTGATGAATAGGGTTAAATTATGTAAGCCGTATAATCAAGCGATGTAAGGTTTCTAACTAAAAGAAATGAAATTTTTGGTGGGTACCTACACATGCACCAAGGCATCCACACAGTACAAACCAAACGAATAATCAAAATATGTAGTTTGATGTTTGCGTTACACAGAGTTTTATATATATCTGAACCAATATGCAATAGATTTCGAAAATTCAGTGATTCTTCATCTATTTAATGGAAATTCCATACCTAGTGTACAAAAATACCGTCTGGGGGGCACGATTCCGAAAATGTTGCTAAATTCCCCTTGCATGGGCACCATTCGTTTGATACCCATATTGTACTAACACATTTTTTTGCAAATATTCGTCGATAACTTCAAGATATCTCCGAAACCATTTGGGATATTTCAATTGATCTCATCGCATATTACAGCACTCATTGACACCTTTCATTTGACATCCATATTGTACTAAGACATTTTTGGTCACCCCTGGTCCACATATTGGGTGATAACTCCAAAACCGGTTGAGATATCGCAAAAACTAATATCTTAAACTTTAGGTTGAGCGTCTGACAATCCAACGAAGAAGTTTCATTCAATTCCATTCAGTACTTTTAGTGATACGACCACAAACATACAGACAGACATGGGCCACATATTGGGCGATAACTCCAAAACCTGTTGAGATATCGAAAAAAGTAATATCCTAAATTTTATGTTTAGTATCTAGCAATCCAACGAAAAAAGTTTCATTCATTTCTATTCAGTACTTTCAGAGTGATACGGCCACAAACATACGGACAGACAGACAGACACACAAAAATTAAAAAAATGGTTGATTTGGATTCTACTCGTTTAATAACACTGGTTAACAACCAAAATGCACCAGAGACGCCATAGTGAAATTCGTATGTAAAATCACCTCCTAATTCCGAAAATCAAGGTTATTTTTACTTGAATGGTACCGTTTTTGAGATATTTACGATTTACCGTTATTTCAAAAAAAAAAAAGATGGTTCCACTTAATCGTGTATATCTCAAGAACAAACTGAGCTCTTCCAAAACGGTTTGAAAAATTTGAAAGCTTACAAAAATTTACTATAATCAGTACATACAACACTTTTTGCTAGGTCCTGCAGATTCAAACATATTGAACAATCATTACGGATTTTTTAATTTTTTTTTGTAAAAATATAAAAAAATTTGTACTTTGCGAGGAAGCATTTCGAACACTTTTTGTTTTTTTGCAGATATTTTTTCCCCCCTCTAAGCTCTGTTATATTACAAAAAAAAAAGCTATCAGTGAACAAAATCGATGAACTAATACAAAAGTTATAAGCATTCAAGTAAATATATCCATTTAATGCTTAAGTACCCTTCTGGTACATACATATGTGTTAGTATTCGTATATCAGTTAGTTAGCAGGTAGATTTTCGAAAAGTTATTAGATACAAAAAGCTGTTAGTGTCGTTTTCTCAAACCTAGGTACATTTTAAACAAGAGCATATTTTTGAGGCAGGTAGTGTTTTCTTTGTAGAACTAGGGAACCTTTTTGTTTAGGTAGGCTTAAATTTTTACTGGATCTAAGTATAAATAAGAGTACATGCGCCTTGCTCCTTCATAATATCTGCAAGGCTCAGTCCAGTTCATAATTGCAGTTTATAACCCGTCATTTACTTAAAAATAAAAAATGAATAAAAGGGCGCGAGAGTTTGAGTGTACAAATGATCCAGATATGTTCTGTTTCATCTGCGGTCAATTTATTGTTAAAAGTATGAGACGTGTGTTTTCAAATCCTTTGAAAGTTACATACTATAAGTGTTTTGGAATTGAGCCTAAAAACCATGGACACCGAACACTGTGTGCACCACATGCCGAGTCGAATTGATTTCTTCGGAAACCGGAACAAAAAGGTACGTTGTAAAAATTAGGAATTTGTTCCCTTTTAATGCATAGCTGACTAATTTCTGAAACTATCTATTTAGGGGACGTGTGAAATTTATTACACCAATGAAGTGGAGGGAACCAACTTGCCATTCAACGGACTGCTATATTTGTACTACAAAAGTACTTGGGGTTGGAAAGTCCAGAAAAGTGACCTATGCGAGCGTATCTACAGTGTCATTACCAGAACTAATTTCAACAGAAGCGACATTGCCAGAATGAAATTTAACTTACGTTCCGGCTCCAGTTTCATTGTCAACAGTAGTATCTGATTACGCGGCATCATGTTGTAAACGGAAAACGAAAGAAATTCTTTGTCACAAGCACAACTCAATGATTGGATAAGGGATTTGGAATTGTCAAATTAAAAGGCCGAGCTACACGCCTCTCGAATGCAACAATTTAAATTTGTTTCATCCGATGTTAAGGTAACATATTATAGAACTCGTCACGAAGAATTTTCCAAGTACTATACGAAGGAGGACAGTGTTTGTTACTGCAAAGACATTGCTGGTCTATTCAAACAATTTGGTGAACCATATGATTCAAAAGAGTGGCGATTGTTCATAGACGGCAATCAATTAAGTTTAAAGGCCGTATTATTGCATATTGGCAACCAAAAGCCATCTATCCCGATTTCTATGCCGAGCTCGGGAAAGCCGAGCTCGTCAAGACCACTACATCATAAAGGATTGGCCAGAACGAATCGAGTTTCAAGTTGGGGTAGATAACATAAAATACTCTCCACTTATAAAGAAGGAAAAAATAATTCTACCTCCACTCCACATCAAGCTCGGCCTTATCAAAAACTTTGTGAAGGCTTTGGACAAAGAAGGCGAAGCTTTTCATCATTTGAAGACAATCTTCTCAGAGATTTCAGAAGCAAAAATAAAGGAAGGCATTTTTGTGGGACCGCAAATAAGGAAAATGATGACCAATAACCATTTCAAAGAACTATTGTCACCAGTGGAGGCCGCAGCGTGGGATTCTTTTGAAAAGGTCGTTACTTCTTTTTTAGGCAAACACAAAAGTCCTAACTACGAGATGATAGTGAACGACTTAATCAAAAACTATGCGGAAATGGGTAAATAAAAAAACATATTATAATAAATTATATATTAAATAAATTTACATGAGAATATATAGCCATAAATCTGAATTCATCGTCCAGTTCCGAACAAACAAGAACGGGAAAAATATAAACAAAAAATTTGTTCTGAATTGAAAGATAAATCCAGCCTAAGAAAATTATATACTAATGTGCCACTTATGTATTTACCTAATTTACTTTTTTATTTTCTTTCAGGAGTAAATATGTCTTTAAAAATTCATTTCTTACACTCCCACTTAAATTTTTTCCCGCAAAATCTTGGCGACGAAAGTGACGAGCATGGCGAAAGGTTTCACCAGCAAAAGAAAGTGATTGAAAGTCGGTATCAAGGGTTCTGGGATGTCGCTATGATGGGCGACTACTGTTGGTTTCTCATAAGAGAAACCGATCCTAATCTAAATAAGCGTCAAAACAAGACACATAACTTTTTCAATTATAAAATAATATCATAGAGTTAAGGCAGAACCATATGTACATATGCTATTATTTGTAGGGTACTTAAGTATTAAATGGATATATTTACTTGAATGCTTATAACTTTTGTATTAGTTCATCGATTTTGTTCACTGATAGCTTGTTTTTTTTTGTAATAAAACAGAGCTTAGAGGGGGAAAAAATATCTGCAAAAAAACAAAACGTTTTCGAGATGCTTCCTCGCAAAGTACAAATTTTTTAATATTTTTACAAAAAAAATTTTAAAAATCCGTAATGATTGTTCACTATGTTTGAATCTGCAGAACCTAGCAAAAAGTGTTGTATCTACTGATTATAGTAAATTTTATAAGCTTTCAAATTTTTCAAACCGTTTTCGAATCGCTCAATTTGTTCTTGAGATATACACGATTAAGTGGAGCCATCTTTTTTGTTTTTGTAAATCGTTAATATCTCAAAAACGGTAAAAATAACCTTTATTTTCGGAATTAGGAGGTGATTTTACATAGGAATTTCCCTATGGCGTCTCTGGTGCATTTTGGCTGTAAACCAGTGTTATCAATTAGTTTATTTTCTAATTAAGTTAAAAATAAGGTAAAATTGCATTGGCGTATACAGGGCATCTTATCTTAGTGGTTAGAGCTTTCTAACAGCAGCTTTGATGCAGGCACGTGGGTTCGTATCCCAGTGCCCGAAAAGGGGTCTGACGATAAGTTGGATACTTTGAAACATCACGTCCATCGCTGTACAAATCTTTGTTGTTGTTGTCGTTGTAGCGCTACTTAGCCCTACCTAGATAGTCAGTATCTTACCCAGTATTGTCAGCAAACTCTTCTAAAGTAAGTCCTAGAAACCTAGCGGCTTCGACAGGGGTGGACCAGAGGGATATGGGTGTTAAAAGAGTAGGCTCGGTTGAGCAGACAAAAAGATTATTGGTATTATGGGGGGACAAGCCGCATGCCGGACAAACATTAGGCAACTCGGGGTTCAGTCTGGATAAGTAAGAGTTTACCCTATTACAATATCCAGACCGGAGTTAAGCCAGCATCACCCTAGTCTCCCTAGGCAGCTTGCGCTCCTCTTCGGCAACGGGTGGTGTTGTTGACTGAAGAACGGCGTTCGCCGGTAGAGAGCCGACAAAAGAATTTACCGAATTCGTATGGATAAGGGCCTGCCGGTGGGCCTGCCAGTGAACCTTAGGATCAAACGGCGTGGAAATCAGGTGCCCGATCTCATCGAAGTGTTTGCGTAGATGGCTCCTTATGCTTCTGGGGGGCGGATTCTCGTTGACCAGTTTCGATACATAATAGTTAAACAGAAAGGGGGATAGGACACCACCCTGTGGCAACCCTTGTTTAACTATTCTGGGTTTTGATCTGGCGCCTCTGAATTCAACCACTCAGGTGGTTGGCAGTCCAACGTTTAAGACAGGGGGGAAGGGACGAGTCTTCAAGGTCTTTCATTAGTTGTGCATGGTTGACCGTGTCAAAAGCTTTGGCCAAGTCAAGCGCAACTAGCACTGTTCTGTGGTTTAGACGCTTTTGGTTTAGTCCATCCCCTATATGTGTGGTGATGGCATTCAGCGCGGTGGTGGTGCTGTGGTTTTTGCGAAAACCATGCTGATGTTCGGCGAGCCGCAGGTTTGCTGTAAAATACGGTAATAAGATAGATTCCAACACCTTTACTACTGGCGAGAGGAGTGATATCGGGCGATATGACTCCCCTACGGCAGCTTTCTTGCCAGTCTTTAGTAGTGGGACCACTTTTGCCTGTCTCCATCTTTCAAGAATGACAAGGTGTGTAAGGTATCTTATGCTTTCGTCGCCTATGTGTTTTAGCATCAGCATGGAAATGCCATCGGGGCCAATATACTTGGTGTTTTTAGATCTCCAAATACCCTCATGAACTTCTGTTGTGGAGATGGCAATGGGCGCATCGCTGTTTTTGTGTTTATGCGCTTCCCTGGTGGCTCGGCGAATCTCTTTGTTCAACGGAGGATGCATTACAAATTGTCGGCAGGAAGCGCTCGCGCATCTTTTAGGCTTCGACTGAACCTTATCACCGAAGGCGATGGATATTTTGTCGTTGGGTTTAGTCGGGTTGGACAAAGATTTCACCGTCGACCATAATTTGCCAACTCCAGCCGAGAGGTTGCAAGACCTTAGGTGCCCTTCCCACTTAGCGCGTTTGTGTTTATCTACTAAGCGTCTGATTTCCGCACTAAGATCCTTTATTTGAGGATCCGTAAGGTCAAGACGTCTAATATGGTCACGTTCATTTGCCAGGGCCGCAGCCTCTGCGAGGAAGAATGGACGCACTTCCTTTATTCTACCTGACGGAATGTGTTGATGGGAGGCTGAAATTAGGGTCATACGAAACGCCTTTTCCCCTTCTCGTACGTCAGTTGAGAAGGCCTGCGCTGACTATGATGATGTCTGGCGAGCTGGAGCAGTTTACCGCCACCCTAGTGGGGACATCCCCATTTATCGTGCAGAACGTCGGATCATCTATTTGGTCAGCCAGCTCCTGCCCCCTACCATCGGCCTGCAAGCTGGAGTGCGACAGGTCATGGTGTGCGTTGAAGTCCAAGGATGACGTAATTCTCGCCCCTGAGTAACGCACGAATGTCGTTGTGGTAATCCCTTGGACGGCAGGTGACAGGAGGTATGTATATGTTTATGATTTCAAATAGACGATACTGCACAGATTGATGCGTGATGAATGGCAGACCACCCCCAAGCCCTCTCGATCATAACGGTGTACATTGTACCCGTTGCAGGTCTGAAGAGACGACCATCCACCGAATCGACGCGATCTTGATGTTATATCGTCTCATTAAGTTTATTTATTAACTGACGGCTTAGGCAGGGGGTAGCGAAATAACAGCCCTTGGTCGGGGAAACCCAAGTCATTCCGGTACGTAGAACCGGCTGTAGTGGGACCGGCTGTCGTGGGAATCTTTGTAATTTGTATATACTTACTAATTTTTCCTCAAGTTCAAAAAAATTAATAATGACTAAGAATTATTATAAACGGTCTTGAGCTCATTAAAATTTGCAAATAAGTAAAAATTAAGAAGTCCATGAAAACCAGTAACAATTAAAAATAATCAAAAAAACCATGTTTTTTAGCGATAATTAAAAATAATCAAAAGTAGTCAAAAAAACTGTTTTTGATTATTTTTGATTTTTATACCTTTCATGAACATGAAATGGTATTATAACTTTGGTCCGATGTGTGTAAGTATGAGAAGAAGAAGATATAGACCCACCATTAAGTATACCGAAATGATCAGGACAATGAGCTGAGTTGATTTAGCCATGTCCGTCGGTCCGTCTGTCTGTTTGAAGACAAACTAGTCCCTCAGTTTTAGAGATATCTCGCTAAAATTTTGCAAACAGGCGCCATTTTGTATAGGATTAAACATTTGTCGGAACCAGCAAGATCGGACCGATACAACGCTCCCATGCAATCGATTGTTTCGATAAACGGGAATGTAAAACTTTGCAGGTTTGGTACGTATTGTACATATTGTAGTGAAAATCAGCCAGTTCGGACCAACATAACATATGCCTCCCATATAATCGATAAATTCGATAAATTGGATTTGACCTATAAAATTTGCACTTAAAAAGCTAAGAACTTTTGGGGGTTTGGTGCTTATGATATATGTAACGTATGTAGTGAAAATCAGCCAGATCGGACCAACATAACATATAGCTCCCATACAATCGATTGTCCCGATAAATGTGGTTTGGGTTATGTATATTTAAATTAAGTTTTAAAGAGTTTGTCCCAATTGTATTCATGCAAGGTATAAAGTCTTCGGCACAGTCCTTTCCTTACTTGTTCCTTTATGTTTTTTGTTGTTGGTTTTGCGGTCTATTTTGTTTACAAATTTGTAAGTTTTGAGCAAGATCGAGACCAGTTAACAATAATTCTAAGTGAATTAATATTGTCAGTTTTTTGGTTATTTTTAATCGTGATCAATTAGTAATTGAAAGGTTTAGCTACGTTATGTTTTATAACTGTTGCGCTTAAATAGCTAGGAAGTTCTGTAGGTTAAATTCATAATATGGTTAGTAAAAATAAGTGAAATTCACGCAATATCATTTAGCCAGCTATTGGGTTACTTATTCATAAAGCAACAGGATAATACCATCAAACTTATTCAAAAAAGGTATAAAGCGTTCGGCACAGCCGCAGACAGAACACTCTGTCTAAGCGACTTAAGCAATTTCTTTCGTTTATTTCATTTGCAACCCTTTTTATAATTCTCACCCAGCTTATGAAATATTCTGAAGATATTGTTTTTGGCTGCCTAGCCCAACGCGAATTTTTTCAAACGAAAATTATTTATTATTATTTGGAGAAGGTCGGGGGTATGCGGGGCACAATAATTTTAAAAACCCACATAGCATTTTTGAATTTTACAATCATATTAGAGTCTTTTTAGAGTCTCCTGGATGATTAAAATAAGCATATATATGCGCTCATTTTCTTATCAGAAAAGACTCCCTGGTCGGGAGATAAAAATACACCCCGCGCGACTCATCTGGGTGAGCCTTTTATCACCCATTTTTGTAATCAGTATTTAGTGTTTTTCGAGTCATATTTATGATCTTTTCTGAGTCTTATGTAAATCACTATAAAGTTTGTTTTTAAGTTTTTACGATTATTTCTCGAGACATTTCGGAGTCGCTTTAGAGTCATATTTAAATCATTTTTGGGAGCAATTGCGAGCCATTTATAGATCGTTTTGCAGTTGTATCTAAAAGCGTATATAAGTCTGTTTCGAGCTATTTTTGAAACCCTTCTGAGCCTTGACCGACTCAATTCGTATTGGAAGCACTTTCAAATCTTTTCCAAATACTTTTTTGATAACTGACAAAACATGACAAATTGTTGCAATTTTATGTTAACTTTTTTTGACATTCACTATATTTAAAATTAAGAAACTAACCGCGCATATGCAAAATTTAAAGCACTTTTTACATCAAAGTTTCTCATTACATTTTTGAAGCACGGGCGAAGGTCTCCAACGCGAAAAGATTTTCCGTACAGAGGTACTGCAGTACACATTTGCATCGCGGAGCCGGTGTTGGATCGGATAAGGGTTATTTTTTTTGAAGCGTGGCCGAAGGCCACCAATGCGAAAACGTGCTTTGCACATGAAGATGTCGCTGAAGTATTGTGAATTGATTACTTTGCCTCGTTGATATAAAAAAGCTTTAAATTTTGCATATACGCGGTTTTGTACCCCAAGAAACGTTACATCAAATGAAAGGTAATTCAATTACCTATCCAATGCAGAAAAAAATAGGGAATCGGTTCGTAAGTTTATGAGAAATTTTGATTTAAAAAAATGCGTTCAACGAACTTTGACCCTTAATAACTCTAGTTGTTGTTGTTAGCTAAAAAAAATATACATATTTGTTCTCATCTTAATGATATCTTATCGATCCCCATCCTTTGTTTATACTTGGGAGTTGCAGCTATTCTGCATAAAAGGCTTATTTACACGGGTCAATTTTTCTAGTCGATTTGTGTCGTTCCACCGTGTAAAGGTTGAACGTAAAATCGACACGTTTAAATCAGCCTTCAAGCCGATCCATCAATACGGATAACGATTTATATTGAACGTCTGCAGCATGCAATCGAACAGCTTGTTTTTACACGTTTGCAATTAGAGTTGACAAAGGGCGCTCACGATTCGGTGCATTTTTATGCAATTGCATAATTTTGTCAACCCATATGCTATTTATTATGAATTCCCTTATTATAACTCTTTCACTTCTATTATGCATTACCAGTAACGTAGTGGAATAAGATTTCGATGAATTTGTTTGTTTACATTGCCATGCATTTTTCGCTTCCGTGTTTCATTACTGGGAATGCAAAGTAGAATATGCCGCGACATACATATAAAATTCATAGAATCCCGTTAAATTCTGTGGAAGTTTCGATTTCATGCAAATCATGTTTGGAATTGTTTGATTTAATTGAAATTGAAGTCAGTAAGTGAAGTGCTGTTAACAAGTGATCATTAAAAAGTGAGTTTAATAATAAGTAAAAGAAAAAATGATTTGCAAAAGGCAAATGAAGCGTTTAACAAAAAATTAAAGAAAAGAAAGAGATGCAAAATTTGATAATAATAGTGTAAACAATTAAAAAAAATAGTGTTTTTTACGAATTAATTGAATTACTTAATTTAATTTAATTTAATTTATTATTATTTAGCTTAACTTATTTTTATTTAATTGAGCTGAATTTAATTTATTTTAGCGCTATTTATTTTAATTAGTTTTATTTAATTTTAAAATAAAAATTTTAACTTTTTGAAACACCTTGTTTTTTTACTCTGTAAATTGAAAAGAGATAGGCATTCTAGATTCGCTTTTGGGTAAGGCACTGTTTGATCGCTTACTTTTCAGCTGTAGAGCAAGGCATTGTTTCTTTCCTTCTATGGAGGAAGTGGGTAAGGCCTTCCGCATCCGCTTCTCTGGTAAGATGTTCGTCACTCGTTTCTCTTGCATCTTTACGACAACGTGTGCCCCGCTCGATTGACGATGATGTAGATTGTAAGGACTTACTCCCAATGACATGCCCGTGTTAAAGTAATGAGTTATAGCAGTGAGAGTGTAAGCAGTTGACATAGTTGGTCTCCATTCCACTCTCACTTACGTGGTAATCGAGTTTTTTGCTGGGAACATACATACACACATACATACGTACATACATCCTATTTTATATATGTATATATGTAGATTAAATTCCACCGAAACTTTTATGACCGTTTCCAACAAAATTTTCGATATACATAAATAAAAAAAGGTGTACTTACAACACAAAATCCATTTTTATTTGAAGCTTGTGCCACGTGTTGAGTACTTTTTAGGTTATGAAAATCACTTGATTAATTAATCGTGCAAAATACACTCAAAAGTGATCATTTAATTATTATTGATGATAATTTTATTATTATTGATAGAATAGCAATGATTAATAGTTAATATGAGAGTTACACTGAGATAGCATAAACAACACTACAGCTGTGTAGGGAGTGAGAGAAGTCTTATTGTGTGAGAGAAACCGGCTTCGTTCTCATCCCTACTCCGTGCTGTTTACTGGGCCAAAGTGACACCTGTAGACATTTGGCGGGGATAACTAATTAAATAACGATTGATCAGTTATCGTCCGGTGATGAAAAGTGATTAAATTACTAAAATGGCTATTAAAAAATAAGGGTTGATCGTAGAAGGGTCAAAATTTAGGATTGTATGTATATTTATATGTTGTACCTATCATAAAAAATTAATTTTTGGCGATATCTCGGAAAACAGGTCGCATAGTGTCTTGAAAATCCCCTCTTTTTTAAATACTCATCAACGCCTTTTATTTGATACCCATATTGTAGAAAACCCGTCTGAGGTCACACCTGGTCCACATTTTTGGCGATATCTCGTAAACGGGGTAGCATAGGGTCGTGGAAATTACATCTTTTTTAAACACTCATCAACACCTTTTATTCGATACCCATATCGTAAAAACAACTTCTAGGGTCACCCCTGGTCCACATTTTAGTCGATATATCGGAAAACGGGTCGCATAGGGTCTTGAAAAATAGATGTTAGTTGAGTCTAGACCTTTCGGAGGAGTATGATTTCAAAACTGTGACACGAGAATTTTATACATAAGATTTTTCGATCCCCACTATGATCAATTTGTGTTCGTTCCACACTTTATTTTTTAATTTTTAATAAAGCATATTTTACTCATTATTTATGGGGAGTCATTTTCGAATTTTCTTTTAATCGCCGAACTGACTAAACAGTTTTAAGTCATCAAAAGTAGGCGAAAAGGACTCATTTTGGTGATTTTTACCTTAATGAATCTTCCATTTGCTATGTGGGAATGGATCAGATGAACGTAAAAGCGTTTTTTAACAGTCTACCTTCGACATTTTGTCATCACCCCTCTATTTGGCTCTTTTGTTGTGCCTAAACATTCACCAAGTTATCCCCAGTAATTTTTCAAAGAAATTTCAAATATACAGACACAACTTCACTAGAGTTTTATTAAAGATATAGACATAGGACGGCAGTGTACCTATGCAATTGATTTTTGATTTAGCTGAAATTGAAAAAAATGAACAAAATTTTTAAAGAGGCACGCTTAGTTTCTTTTTTTGACTATGGCTGTGTGCCAGTCAGTTGAAAATATCAAAATTTTGACAGTCCGGGAGAAAATTCTGACATTTTTTGTGGTGAATACGAATGTCACAATTTTCCCTAGCCCATGTGAATGTGTACACATGTATGCATTCGGTATTGTCACTCAGATTATTTCAAATGAATTTATATGCCAATACGTTATTAAACGGTAAAATATAGTTTAAAGCCGTGGATTTATATGCCAATACGGTCGTCTTCTTTAAATCGGCATCTAACCGCCTGAGCGATTGTGACCGTCCAACATAGCTCGCCAGTCATTTCTTCTTTGCGCCAACTAGCGCCAATTGGAGACCCCATGAGATCCCAGGTCGGTCTCCACTTGGTCCTTCCACCGGAGTGGTGGTCTTCCTCTTCCTCTGCATCCACTGGCGGGTGCCGGTAAGTATACCTTCTGGGCAGGAGCGTCTTCGTTCATTCGCACGACTTGGCCTAGCCAGCGAAGCCGCTGAACTATGTCGGCGTCTGTGTAAAGCTCATACAACTCGTCATTAAATCTTCTTCGCCAACGCGTAGAGGCCCACAAATCTTTCACAGAACTTTTCTCTCGAATACTCCCAATGCAGCCTCGTCAGATGTTGTCAGTGTCCACGCCTTTGCACCATGTATTTCGTTTTGCCTTCGTTCGCCACCAAACCCATTTTTTCCGCTTCTTTTTCTAGTTTGGAGTAGGCAGAGGTTGCGGCGCGGTTGTTAAGGTTTAAGGTTGTTAAGAAATCGCACGATAGTGGGTCATCTTGTCTGAAACTTCGTTTAGTTTCAAACGGCTCGGAGAGGTCCTTCCCAATTCTGACTGAGCTGGTGGTGTTGCTCAATGTCATTTTGCAAAGCCGTATAAGTTTTGCGGGGAAACCAAATTCAGACATAGCGGCATATAGGCAGTTCCTTTTCGTGCTATCGAAAGCGGGTTTAAAATCAACAAAGAGGTGGTGTGTGTCGATTCTTTTCTCACGGGTTTTCTCCAGGATTTGAGGTATTGTAAAAATCTGGTCGATGGTAGATTTTCCAGGTCTAAAGCCACACTGATAAGGTCCAATCAGTCGGTTCGCGTCAGGCTTCAATCGTTCGCACAATACGCTTGACAAGACCTTATATGCGATATTCAAAAGGCTGATTCCGCGGTAGTTGGTGCAGTTGGCAGGATCACCTTTCTTGTGGATTGGGCACAGAACACTTAGATTCCAATCTTCGGGCATGCATTCATCCCACCATATTCTGCACAGAAACTGGTGCATACGCCTTACCAGCTCCTCGCCGCCATGCTTGAATAGCTCAGCAGGAACACCATCAGCACCAGCTGCTTTATTGTTTTTTAGCCGGGATATTTCTATTCGCACCTCATTATAGTCGGGTTCTGGGACGTCAATTTCGTCGTCTTCAATTGTGGGTACGGGTTCGAGCTCTTCTCTGGTTTCTTGCTCAATTTCTGCTTTTAAAAGGGCAGAGAAGTGATCCCTCCATATCTCTAGTATTCTATGAACATCAGTGACCAGGTCGCCGTTCTCGATCTTATAGGAATTTGCACCGGGTTTGAAACCTTCCGTCATTCGTCGAATTTTTTGATAGCATTTTCGGGGATTATTCCCATTGGCTAGCATCTCAAGCTCATTAATTTCACGCTTTTCTGCCTCTCTTTTTTTGCCCGGAAAAGTCGCCGCGCTTCCCTTTTCAACTCGCGGTAGTGTTCACACACACTCCTTGTTGCACTCGATGTTAGCGTTCCCTTGTAGGCTTCGTTCTTTCTTTTCGTTGCAGCTCGGCACTCTTCATCATCGTACCAGTCGCCGGAATCCAATTACTTCTTCGTCTGCGGTACGGAGTGCTACTGTCTATCACAATGTCGTTGATCTGGTTTCGCGTTTTTCGATCGGGAGACAGCCATGTAGGCTGATGGATCTTCTTGTGCATAAACCTGGTGCTGTCTATGACCATGTTTCGGGCACCGGCGAAGTCGATCAGCCTGTACCCATTTTTCGAAGTCTGGTCGTGCAGGCTGAACATCCCGACTGTGGGTCCAAATACACCCTCTTTGCCAAACCTGGCGTTAAAGTCACCAAGCACGACTTTGATGTCATGACGGGGGCAGCGCTAGTATGTTTCCTCCAGGCGCTCGTAGAATGCATCCTTTTCCACGTCGTCTTTCTCTTCCGTCGGAGCGTGGCCGCAGATAAACGAGAAGTTAAATAATCCTACTTTTACGCGGATTGTAGCGAGTCGCTCATGCACGGGTGTGAACGACAGTACTCGATTACGGAGTCTCTCTCCCACCCCAAATCGCACGCCAAACCTGCGCTTGTCGACATGCCCACCCCAGTCAATGTTACAAGGTGGTTTGTTCATATTACCTTGCCCCGTCTATCGCATCTCCTGTAAGGCGGTGATGTCAGCTTTAGCCTCTTCAGGGCCTCAACCAACCGGGCGGCGGCACCTTCCCCATTGAGGGACTTGACATTCCAGGTGCATGCCCTTAAATCGTAGTCCTTGTTTCGTTTGCGTGTGTCGTCATCTAAAAAGGGGGTTCTCATATCCGAGCCTTTTTTGGATTTCATTGGTACGTTGTTTTACGTGGTGGGTCCCAAATCCAAAGCACAACCCGTTCCACGGGAGGTTGTAATTTAAGTGCAAGTTTAAATAGCGAGCCGCCTGAACCAAGATACACGCCCGCTTGCAGCAGCACCACTAGGTGATCAGACGCTGCTTGTAAACCCCTGGTAAGCCCTTAAACCGATTATGTCGGAGTGGCTTTGCCAGGATACTTGGACGCAAGCGCCCGGAAGTAGTGAGCTGCTTGGACCGCATGCAAAATAAACGCCCTGGCCATTCCCAAGTGAATGGCGATCAGAAACTTTTTCCACTTACATGGACACTAAGCGGACCCATCGTCCACTACGTTATTAATCGGTAAAATATAGTTTAAAGCCAAAAATATCAAATATAATGGCAGAAAAAATACGTAAAATTACATTTCATTCCCAGATTATTTGCTTTCGCATGTGTTTTTTTCAGATGTCAAAATTTTATTTTTATTTTTGCGTCAAAGCCAAATGTAGTCATTTTATTTCTGACTCAGAATTCAAAACGCTTGAAATATTTTTTCTGATTATTTATCATGAAGACAGAATCGGGGGGTAAGGCTGTTCACAATCTTTAGCAAATTTGGAAGGTGTTTTTACACACAATTTACTTACCTTTCCATTTTGATTCTTGTTCGCAAAATAAACATATGGCATTTAGGAATGTTACTCCGGTGAGGGAAACTGAGTTGCCACATGGTACACAATGAAACTAGTATAATAATTTCGACTTCGATTATAAAAGAAATAAAAACTTTCTTCATTTTACAATACAATTTGTCCAAATAAATTTGGGGCCAAAAATAGCTAAAAGTGAAAAAAGGACTAGAAACAGAGCTAGGAGTCAAAACAGAATTTTGGAGCTAAACGCCAAAAAAGAGCTAGATCTAACTCTAAAAGCACCAAAATGGCAACACTGGTGTCCAGATTGGACGAAAGTTTGAAACAATTTTGACCTATACTGTCTGAGTGTATGTGTGGTCTACAAATTCATATGTGTGACACTTCAAATCTACCCAAAGCAATAGAAATTATGTAGAAAACGTTATAGATTTGAGGTGCGTTCGTCTAAAAGTTCAGTAAGAATTATCCAGTAACGAAGTTTTTCTCTCTTCTGTCAGGTTCTCTCTCAATGAGAGATTATTGCTAATTTTTACGCGAACGTGAAATTTGCAAAAAACTTGCAAGTTTAGCTGTCAGCTGATCCACGGTGCCATGTCATACAAAATCCAGCCGTGAAAAAATATAATTATAATTTGATTTTCGAGCATTTTTATTAAAAAATGGAAAACAAAGGAAATCTCACGGTCGAGTTATGCCTAATATATATATATATATGTATATATTTGCTAATAACTACTTCGCTTTTGTTTTTTTTTTATTAATTTAATTAACAATTTTCCCGTTGTAAAAACTAAAATTTATTTGTTGACAAAATCAGCTGTGCCAAAATTAGCTGATTTTCGTGATTGCTAATTTGTGCTGGATGAAATTTATCCAGTAAGAATTATCAAGTTCTCGCAAAATGAAATGTAATTTTTCTCTCTCAATTCCTCTCTCCTTACTGGATAATTTTACATCGCGAACGGAAAAATATCACAAAACAAGATAATTTGTACGAATTTGTACAAATTATTTACATCGCGAACACGGCTTTATTTTACAAATCGAAGAGGGTCGACTCAATGCAAATATAACTGGAAAGATTTGGTTTGATCGAAAAGAAATAAATTAGTATTGTTGTAAATAACAGTTCAATACTAGATATACGCAACACAATAAAAGTTAATTTTTTTTATACAACTTTATTATAAAAATGAGATTCAAAAGAATCCAAAGTAAACAATTTTTTTTTTTTTTTAAACGCAAATAAATTCTTATACACCGAAAAAGGTACGTGTTTATGATAAAATGTTAATTTTTATTGTTCCTAAAACTCCAAAACTAAAATGAGATTCCAAAACATCCGTGACCCCCGTTTAATCCAAAATTTGAGATCAAAAAGGTAACACTGAAAGTAGGGCAGTTCCATTGAATTGAATTTGTAAGTTTCCTCAGCAAAAAAAGTACTGCCTGTATACTGAACAAAAACTATTCCAAAATGACAACCATATCCAAACAGTGAAAGGTGGGGTGCAATGAAGCCATACGCAATAACGCCATATGGCTTTATTTCTCAAACCAAATGGAAATAAGGCCATATGGCGATATTTCCAATTCGGTTAAATCGCAAAGCGAAATAAAGCCATACCCAAAATTCTCTCAAATAAGTAATAAAGCCATAATATGGTATTACGGAGGTAAAACTTAAAATAAATGGCAAGCAAGGCGGTATCGCGCTGGGCCGCGAACGCGTATATGTTATGGACGACATACTTTGAAAGAAAGAACTTGATACTTGATACATTGTTGTGAGTAATATTTTATACTATCTCAAAAAACTGTGTTTTGGAAAAGGCGCCAATTTGGTGGCGCGAACTAAAGTCAGTGGAATTAGCGAAAATTTGACTTAGTTCAGATCCCCGATTCGGGACGTGATCCATGGTATTTATGTGCAGAACTGCTTTCCGCATTGGAGGCCTTCGGCCGCGCTTCAAAAAATAACCCTGGGCTACGCCATTCCAACTCCGGGTGTGTGCCATAGCCGTGGCTACCGCCACGGTGATGTCCTTCCGCGTGCCACGTTTCCCACTTTTTCACTCTTTTGGCTCAGCCTAATGTGCCATTACAACAACCACATGAAAATGACAGAAAATTGTGAACTTTAACTGCAAATAACTTTTGAACGGTTGAAAAAAATCTCATTTCAGATTCTAAATCTAGACGTGGGTAATCGTTTACATGGGGTGCCGAGCGCTAATACACAACCAAAAATGTTGAGATATGTATCAGAGGACGCGCTTTGGTTCCAGGAGCATGAATATAACTCCGCTGAACCAATATTTTTAGTAGTTTGCGAGATATTTGCAGTTAAAGTTCAGAATTTTCTGTCATTTTCATGTGGTTGTTGTAATCACATTATCCTGTGAGAAAAGAGTGGCACGCGGAAGGACATCACCGTGGCGGTAGCCACGGCTATGGCAACCACCCGGAGTTGGAATGGCGTAGCCCAGGGTTATTTTTTGAAGCGCGGCCGAAGGCCGCCAATGCGGAAAGCAGTTCTGCACATAAATACCATGGATCACGCCCCGAATCGGGGATCTGACCTAAGTCAATGCCAGATTCATTTTTTAAATCCCAGATTCATGATATCGCGCCGCCCATGTTTTGAAAATGGCAATAAGGCCATACTGGCTTTATTTCCATTAGCAATTTGAAATAAGGCCATATGGCTTTATTTCTCAAAGTTATTGGAAATAAAGCCATATGGCTTTATTGCGTATGGCTTCATTGCACCCCACCACAATGAACATATTTTCACTCATAGAGCACATTGATAAGGTCCAATCAGTCGGTTCGCGTCAGGCTTCAATCGTTCGCACAATACGCTTGACAAGACCTTATATGCGATATTCAAAAGGCTGATTCCGCGGTAGTTGGTGCAGTTGGTAGGATCACCTTTCTTGTGGAATGGGCACAGAACACTTAGATTCCAATCTTCGGGCATACATTCATCCCACCATATTCTGCACAGAAACTGGTGCATACGCCTTACCAGCTCCTCGCCGCCATGCTTGAATAGCTCAGCAGGAACACCATCAGCACCAGCTGCTTTATTGTTTTTTAACCGGGATATTTCTATTCGCACCTCATTATAGTCGGGTTCTGGGACGTCAATTTCGTCGTCTTCAATTGTGGGTACGGGTTCGAGCTCTTCTCTGGTTTCTTGCTCAACTTCTGCTTTTAAAAGGGCAGAGAAGTGATCCCTCCATATCTCTAGTATTCTATGAACATCAGTGACCAGGTCGCCGTTCTCGATCTTATAGGAATTTGCACCGGGTTTGAAACCTTCCGTCATTCGTCGAATTTTTTGATAGCATTTTCGGGGATTAGTCCCATTGGCTAGCATCTCAAGCTCATTAATTTCACGCTTTTCTGCCTCTCTTTTTTTGCCCGGAAAAGTCACCGCGCTTCCCTTTTCAACTCGCGGTAGTGTTCACACACACTCCTTGTTGCACTCGATGTTAGCGTTCCCTTGTAGGCTTCGTTCTTTCTTTTCGTTGCAGCTCGGCACTCTTCATCATCGTACCAGTCGCCGGAATCCAATTACTTCTTCGTCTGCGGTACGGAGTGCTACTGTGATGTGCTCCCACTGCTCATATGAGAGTCGGTCTGCAAAATCATTGGCGGTCTGTTGCGATTGCAGCTTTTCGACGTCCAGCTTTCCTTGCGTTTTCTGTTGCACCTGTTTTGCCGTACGATGTTTCGAACTCTTACTGTGTGAAAACGCTAGAAGCATGCCGTCCGTCTATCACAATGTCGTTGATCTGGTTTCGCGTTTTTCGATCGGGAGACAGCCATGTAGGCTGATGGATCTTCTTGTGCATAAACCTGGTGCTGTCTATGACCATGTTTCGGGCACCGGCGAAGTCGATCAGCCTGTACCCATTTTTCGAAGTCTGGTCGTGCAGGCTGAACTTCCCGACTGTGGGTCCAAATACACCCTCTTTGCCCAACCTGGCGTTAAAGTCACCAAGCACGACTTTGATGTCATGACGGGGGCAGCGCTAGTATGTTTCCTCCAGGCGCTCGTAGAATGCATCCTTTTCCACGTCGTCTTTCTCTTCCGTCGGAGCGTGGCCGCAGATAAACGAGAAGTTAAATAATCGTACTTTTACGCGGATTGTAACGAGTCGCTCATGCACGGGTGTGAACGACAGTACTCGATTACGGAGTCTCTCTCCCACCACAAATCGCACGCCAAACCTGCGCTTGTCGACATGCCCACTCCAGTCAATGTTACAAGGTGGTTTGTTCATATTACCTTGCCCCGTCTATCGCATCTCCTGTATGGCGGTGATGTCAGCTTTAGCCTCTTCAGGGCCTCAACCAACCGGGCGGCGGCACCTTCCCCATTGAGGGACTTGACATTCCAGGTGCATGCCCTTAAATCGTAGTCCTTGTTTCGTTTGCGTGTGTCGTCATCTAAAAAGGGGGTTCTCATATCCGAGCCTTTTTTGGATTTCATTGGTACGTTGTTTTACGTGGTGGGTCCCAAATCCAAAGCACAACCCGTTCCACGGGAGGTTGTAATTTAAGTGCAAGTTTAAATAGCGAGCCGCCTGAACCAAGATACACGCCCGCTTGCAGCAGCACCACTAGGTGATCAGACGCTGCTTGTAAACCCCTGGTAAGCCCTTAAACCGATTATGTCGGAGTGGCTTTGCCAGGATACTTGGACGCAAGCGCCCGGAAGTAGTGAGCTGCTTGGACCGCATGCAAAATAAACGCCCTGGCCATTCCCAAGTGAATGGCGATCAGAAACTTTTTCCACTTACATGGACACTAAGCGGACCCATCGTCCACTACGTTATTAATCGGTAAAATATAGTAGAATGCATCCTTTTCCACGTCGTCTTTCTCTTCCGTCGGAGCGTGGCCGCAGATAAACGAGAAGTTAAATAATCGTACTTTTACGCGGATTGTAACGAGTCGCTCATGCACGGGTGTGAACGACAGTACTCGATTACGGAGTCTCTCTCCCACCACAAATCGCACGCCAAACCTGCGCTTGTCGACATGCCCACTCCAGTCAATGTTACAAGGTGGTTTGTTCATATTACCTTGCCCCGTCTATCGCATCTCCTGTATGGCGGTGATGTCAGCTTTAGCCTCTTCAGGGCCTCAACCAACCGGGCGGCGGCACCTTCCCCATTGAGGGACTTGACATTCCAGGTGCATGCCCTTAAATCGTAGTCCTTGTTTCGTTTGCGTGTGTCGTCATCTAAAAAGGGGGTTCTCTTATCCGAGGCTTTTTTGGATTTCATTGGTACGTTGTTTTACGTGGTGGGTCCCAAATCCAAAGCACAACCCGTTCCACGGGAGGTTGTAATTTAAGTGCAAGTTTAAATAGCGAGCCGCCTGAACCAAGACAGACGCCCGCTTGCAGCAGCACCACTAGGTGATCAGACGCTGCTTGTAAACCCCTGGTAAGCCCTTAAACCGATTATGTCGGAGTGGCTTTGCCAGGATACTTGGACGCAAGCGCCCGGAAGTAGTGAGCTGCGTGGACCGCATGCAAAATAAACGCCCTGGCCTTTCCCAAGTGAATGGCGATCAGAAACTTTTCCCACTTACATGGACACTAAGCGGACCCATCGTCCACTACGTTATTAATCGGTAAAATATAGTTTAAAGCCAAAAATATCAAATATAATGGCAGAAAAAATACGTAAAATTACATTTCATTCCCAGATTATTTGCTTTCGCATTTTTTTTTCAGATGTCAAAATTTTATTTTTATTTTTGCGTCAAAGCCAAATGTAGTCATTTTATTTCTGACTCAGAATTCAAAACGCTTGAAATATTTTTTCTGATTATTTATCATGAAGACAGAATCGGGGGGTAAGGCTGTTCACAATCTTTAGCAAATTTGGAAGGTGTTTTTACACACAATTTACTTACCTTTCCATTTTGATTCTTGTTCGCAAAATAAACATATGGCATTTAGGAATGTTACTCCGGTGAGGGAAACTGAGTTGCCACATGGTACACAATGAAACTAGTATAATAATTTCGACTTCGATTATAAAAGAAATAAAAACTTTCTTCATTTTACAATACAATTTGTCCAAATAAATTTGGGGCCAAAAATAGCTAAAAGTGAAAAAAGGACTAGAAACAGAGCTAGGAGTCAAAACAGAATTTTGGAGCTAAACGCCAAAAAAGAGCTAGATCTAACTCTAAAAGCACCAAAATGGCAACACTGGTGTCCAGATTGGACGAAAGTTTGAAACAATTTTGACCTATACTGTCTGAGTGTATGTGTGGTCTACAAATTCATATGTGTGACACTTCAAATCTACCCAAAGCAATAGAAATTATGTAGAAAACGTTATAGATTTGAGGTGCGTTCGTCTAAAAGTTCAGTAAGAATTATCCAGTAACGAAGTTTTTCTCTCTTCTGTCAGGTTCTCTCTCAATGAGAGATTATTGCTAATTTTTACGCGAACGTGAAATTTGCAAAAAACTTGCAAGTTTAGCTGTCAGCTGATCCACGGTGCCATGTCATACAAAATCCAGCCGTGAAAAAATATAATTATAATTTGATTTTCGAGCATTTTTATTAAAAAATGGAAAACAAAGGAAATCTCACGGTCGAGTTATGCCTAATATATATATATATATGTATATATTTGCTAATAACTACTTCGCTTTTGTTTTTTTTTTATTAATTTAATTAACAATTTTCCCGTTGTAAAAACTAAAATTTATTTGTTGACAAAATCAGCTGTGCCAAAATTAGCTGATTTTCGTGATTGCTAATTTGTGCTGGATGAAATTTATCCAGTAAGAATTATCAAGTTCTCGCAAAATGAAATGTAATTTTTCTCTCTCAATTCCTCTCTCCTTACTGGATAATTTTACATCGCGAACGGAAAAATATCACAAAACAAGATAATTTGTACGAATTTGTACAAATTATTTACATCGCGAACACGGCTTTATTTTACAAATCGAAGAGGGTCGACTCAATGCAAATATAACTGGAAAGATTTGGTTTGATCGAAAAGAAATAAATTAGTATTGTTGTAAATAACAGTTCAATACTAGATATACGCAACACAATAAAAGTTAATTTTTTTTATACAACTTTATTATAAAAATGAGATTCAAAAGAATCCAAAGTAAACAATTTTTTTTTTTTTTTAAACGCAAATAAATTCTTATACACCGAAAAAGGTACGTGTTTATGATAAAATGTTAATTTTTATTGTTCCTAAAACTCCAAAACTAAAATGAGATTCCAAAACATCCGTGACCCCCGTTTAATCCAAAATTTGAGATCAAAAAGGTAACACTGAAAGTAGGGCAGTTCCATTGAATTGAATTTGTAAGTTTCCTCAGCAAAAAAAGTACTGCCTGTATACTGAACAAAAACTATTCCAAAATGACAACCATATCCAAACAGTGAAAGGTGGGGTGCAATGAAGCCATACGCAATAACGCCATATGGCTTTATTTCTCAAACCAAATGGAAATAAGGCCATATGGCGATATTTCCAATTCGGTTAAATCGCAAAGCGAAATAAAGCCATACCCAAAATTCTCTCAAATAAGTAATAAAGCCATAATATGGTATTACGGAGGTAAAACTTAAAATAAATGGCAAGCAAGGCGGTATCGCGCTGGGCCGCGAACGCGTATATGTTATGGACGACATACTTTGAAAGAAAGAACTTGATACTTGATACATTGTTGTGAGTAATATTTTATACTATCTCAAAAAACTGTGTTTTGGAAAAGGCGCCAATTTGGTGGCGCGAACTAAAGTCAGTGGAATTAGCGAAAATTTGACTTAGTTCAGATCCCCGATTCGGGACGTGATCCATGGTATTTATGTGCAGAACTGCTTTCCGCATTGGAGGCCTTCGGCCGCGCTTCAAAAAATAACCCTGGGCTACGCCATTCCAACTCCGGGTGTGTGCCATAGCCGTGGCTACCGCCACGGTGATGTCCTTCCGCGTGCCACGTTTCCCACTTTTTCACTCTTTTGGCTCAGCCTAATGTGCCATTACAACAACCACATGAAAATGACAGAAAATTGTGAACTTTAACTGCAAATAACTTTTGAACGGTTGAAAAAAATCTCATTTCAGATTCTAAATCTAGACGTGGGTAATCGTTTACATGGGGTGCCGAGCGCTAATACACAACCAAAAATGTTGAGATATGTATCAGAAGACGCGCTTTGGTTCCAGGAGCATGAATATAACTCCGCTGAACCAATATTTTTAGTAGTTTGTGAGATAGTTGCAGTTAAAGTTCAGAATTTTCTGTCATTTTCATGTGGTTGTTGTAATCACATTATCCTGTGAGAAAAGAGTGGCACGCGGAAGGGCATCACCGTGGCGGTAGCCACGGCTATGGCAACCACCCGGAGTTGGAATGGCGTAGCCCAGGGTTATTGTTTGAAGCGCGGCCGAAGGCCGCCAATGCGGAAAGCAGTTCTGCACATAAATACCATGGATCACGCCCCGAATCGGGGATCTGACCTAAGTCAATGCCAGATTCATTTTTTAAATCCCAGATTCATGATATCGCGCCGCCCATGTTTTGAAAATGGCAATAAGGCCATACTGGCTTTATTTCCATTAGCAATTTGAAATAGGGCCATATGGCTTTATTTCTCAAAGTTATTGGAAATAAAGCCATATGGCTTTATTGCGTATGGCTTCATTGCACCCCACCACAGTGAACATATTTTCACTCATAGAGCACATTGAGTTAAAGTAACCATCTATATATAAAAATGGAGCCTATTTTCCTTGCTGACGCTATAACTCCAGAACGGCAGGACCGAATTAAACGAAATTTTGCACGTAGTTTTTGATTGAGCCCGACATGGTTTATGGCCAAAAAAAGTATAAGAAACCGGGAAGGTTTTGGAGATATTCCACAAAATGTGGACCAGGGGTGACTCCAGAAAGTGTTTGTACGATATGGGTATCAAATGAAAGCTATTGATGAGTGTTCTAACATGGAGTGGTTTTGAGTCTCATATGGGGTCCCGTTTCAGAGATATTGACCCAAATGTGGACCAGGGGTGACTCCAGAAAGTGTTTGTACGATATGGGTATCAAATGAAAGGTATTGATGAGTGTTCTAATATAGAGTGGTTTTGAACATAGTCTAGTTACTAGTCCCATATAAGACCCCGTATTCGAGGTATTTCCCAAAATATGGACCAGGTGTGACCCCAGACGGGTTTTCTACAATATGGGTATCAAATAAAAGGTATTGATGAGTATTTAAAAAAGGTGTGATTTTCAAGACCCTATGCGACCCGTTTTCCGAGATATCTACCAAAATGTGGACTAGGGGTGACCCTAGAAGGTGTTTATACGATATGGGTGTCGAATAACAGGTGTTGATGAGTGTTTAAAAAAGAGGTGAGTTTCAGGACTCTATGCAACCCCGCTTACGAGAAATTCAAAAATGAGGACCAGGGTTGACCCTGGTATAATATAAAAATAAGTCGGAAAGCAGGAAAATAATGGAAGTCATTTTTCACATACATCGCCATTAATTTTATGTGAAATTTTTTCTTTTTTGTGTTCACTGTGAAATGGAAAAATGTATAGTAACTCATCAATTGAGAACGGCTGGACCGATTTCACAAATTTTTTTTTTTGTATTTGTTTGTGCCCCGAGAAGGTTCTTCAGAAGGAAAAAGTTAAAAAGTTTCTGGAATCCTGAGATATTGACCGAAATGTGGACCAGATACCCCGAATGTATTTTAACAATATGCGTATCAAATTAAAGGTGTTGATGAGAGTTTTCACAAGGAACCGTTTTCAGGTTCATCTGCGAACCCGTTTCCAAGATATTGACCATTAGGTGGACCAAGGCTGACCCAAGAATAAGCTCATATAATATAGCTATCATATCAAAAGTGTTGATGACTGTGTCCGCTTAGAGTGAATTTTAGATTCATCTGAATTCAGGAAAAAAATTATCATACAAAAGCTTTTTCAGGAGGGGTGCAATAGCGCCTTGTGAAATAAGCCCTTTAAGGCCTTATTACACTATTGAAAGTGAAATAAGGCCTTTATTTCAAAAAGGCTTTATTACACTTCGAAAGAGAAATAAAGCCTTTATAAAAATGTACCCAATTGTGCAATAAAGCCTTATTTTTTTTTATTAAACATAAGTGACAACCAACTACTGATATGATTGGGGTTATCACGCTCCCATAAGCGTCCGCCGGTTCGTGCGTCCGAACACATCCTCGCCGACGCCCGCGAAAGCGGCCCGCGTCCACGGCCATCCACCGGACCATTTTCACGATTTTAAGTAAATAATTGAAGCATTTTTATTTTATTTATTGTGATAAAAATTGTACTATTTTACATTAAATAGAACACATTTTTCTTAAAAACTAAACAACATAATTATTTCTTCCTTGGGTAGTACTTTCCATCCAACGTCAAGTGTTAATACACGTCCAAAAGTCTAGGTAGAGGTATCAATAGACGCGTCTTCACCTCCGTAACATTAATCTGGAGGGGGAAATCCGATATTTTTAGAATTTTGCAAGATATTTGCAGTTAAAGTTCACAATTTTTCTGTCTTTTTCATGTGGTTGTTGTAATCACAAATTACCCTGTGAGAGAAGAGTGGGAAACGTGGCTTGCGGAAGGTCATCACCGTGGCGGTAGCCACGGCTATGGCACACACACGGAGTTGGAATGGAGTAGCCCAGGGTTATTTTTTAGGCCCGGCCGAAGGCCGCCTACGCGGAAAGGTGTTCTGCACATAAAAAACGTGGATGGGGCCCCGAATTGGGGATCTGACCCGGGTCAATTTTCAGTTTTTCACTACTAACTTTTCACAGAAACAAAATATTGCCTTCGGCCGCGCTTCAAAAAATAACCCTGGGCTACGCCATTCCAACTCCGGGTGTGTGCCATAGCCGTGGCTACCGCCACGGTGATGTCCTTCTGCGTGCTACGTTTCCCACTTTGGTTAACGTGAAATTTGTGTGTAACTATTCAATAAAATACAAAAAGAATTAGAATATTATTATTTCATTAAAAAAAATGAAAGAGCCATAAGGCCTTTAAGACTTTATTTCTCTTTCGAAGTGTAATAAAGCCTTTTCTGAAATAAAGGCCTGATTTCACTTTCAATAGTGTAATAAGTCCTTAAAGGGCTTATTTCACAAGGCGCTATTGCACCGCTCCGCTTTTTCATAGAGCTGTTTGCCTTATCTATATATATAAAAATGGGGGGAAAACATGTATAGTAACTCATCAATTGAGAACGGCTGGACCGTTTTCACTAATTTTTTTTATTGTATTTGTTTGTGCCCCGAGAAGGTTCTTCAGAAAGAAAAAGTTAAAAAAGTTTCTGGAATCCTGAGATATTGACCAAAATGTGGACCAGGGGTGACCCCGAATGTATTTTAACAATATGCGTATCAAATTAAAGAGTTTTCACAAGGAACAGTTTTCAGCTCTGCGAACCCGTTTCCAAGATATTGACCATTAGGTGGACCAAGGCTGACCCAAGAATAAGCTCATATAATATAGCTATCGTATCAAAAGTGTTGATGACTGTGTCCGCTTAGAGTGAATTTTAGATTCATCTGAATTCAAGGAAAAAATTATTATACAAAAGCTTTTTCATAGAGCTGTTTGCCTTATCTATTTATAAAAATGAATCCCTATTTCCCTTGGTCATCGCATTACGCCTGAATGGATAAACTAATTACAAAAGTTAAATTAGGTTATGTCGATTTGCTATTCCTTTTTCAATTCAGTTCGCAGTTTTGGTAAGTTTGAATATATTAACTGACGGTAATTTTTTCATTTAGGTGTCACCTACTAAAAAAATTGAATGCATGTCGTGAAATAAAAAAATTAAGAAGATTCGACGATTTAATAAGATGCTTTAGTGAACATCTAAGAAAGACGAAAATTTAAAACATTCATTAATGATATCTTAATAAATGGTAAAAAATTTAGATCAAATCAAAACTGTAGGGAAATTCACCACATTCACAAAAGTTCAAATAACTAAATTTATAGATTGAAATACACTATGGCTGGGTATGAAAGATAGTTCGAGCAAATTGAGCTACGCAATAATGTAAGATACATATGTATAAATGAAATACGCCCTAATTTTTGGCAGGACAACGTCTGCCGGGTCTGCAGTCACAGTTTTTGAAACCATACTCCTCCGAAACGGCTTGACCGATTCTCATGAAATTTTGTGAGCATATTGACTAGATCTGAGAATCGACCAACATCTATTTTTCATTATTCAGGGAAGCGGACCAGGGACCGAAATATTCCAAACTTTTTTATTTATGGTGCGATTTTCTCCAAATTTGATACAAAGGTACCACTGTACTTTTTTTTTAATTCGGTTTTTCTTTTTTTCCGGGAAGTGGACCAGGGACCGAAATATTCCAAACTTTTTTATTTATGGTGCGATTTTCTCCAAATTTGATACAAAGGTACCACTGTACTTTTTTTAAAATTCGGTTTTCGGTGGACCAGGGGCCGAAATATTAAAAACGTTATTTCCAGGACCCTATGCTGTCCCGTTTACGAGATATCGCCAAAAATGTGGACCAGGTGTAACCCCAGACGGGTTTTCTACAATATAGGTATCGAATAAAAGGCGTTGATGAGTATTTAAAAAAGAGGTGATTCTCAAGACCCTGCTCGACCCGTTTTCCGAGATATCGACCAAAATGTGAACCAGGGGTGACCCTAGAAGGTGTTTATACGATATGGGTACCGAATAAAAGGCGTTGATTGGGTGTTTAAAAAGAGGTAATTTTCATGACCCTATGCTACCCCGTTTACGAGATATCACCAAAAATGTGGGCCAGGTGTGACCCCAGACGGGTTTTCTACAATATGGGTATCAAATAAGAGGCGTTGATGAGTATTTAAAAATGAGTTGATTTTTAAGACCCTATGCGACCTGTTTTCCGAGATATCGCCAAAAATTTTTAGTAATGTAATCACTTTTCATTACCGGACGATAACTGATCAATCGTTGATGAGTATTTAAAAAGTATTTAAAAAGAGGTGACTTTCAAAACCCTGCTCGACCCGTTTTCCGAGATATCGACCAAAATGTGGACCAGGGGTGACCCTAGAAGGTGTTTATACGATATGGGTATCGAATTAAAGGTGTTGATGAGTGTTTAAAGAAGATTTAATTTTCAGGACCCTATGCTAAACCGTTTACGAGATATCGCCAAAAAATATGGACCAGGTGTGACCCCAGACGGGTTTTCTACAATATGGGTATCAAATAAGAGGCGTTGATGAGTATTTAAAGAAGAGGTGATTTTCAAGACCCTATGCCATTTTGTACCATGTCAAGTGTGATATCTTAAGCATAGACGTCAAAATTTTTAAAAAAAATTAACACCTGTTTTTTTATATTCTATGTTGGATTCATCCTGCATCTCGTTCTATCATTCGTTAGAAAAACTCCATTTTGAAGTGCCTGTCAAACGTTTGACAGATAACATATCACACTTGTACTGATACACAATGCCCTATGCGACCTGTTTTCCGAGATATCGCCAAAAAATGATACAACATATAAAAATACATGTGTACAATCCTAAATTTTCACCCTTCTATGATCAACCCTTATTTTGTAATAGCCATTTTAGTAATTACTTTTCATCACCGGACAAGAACTGATCAATCGTTATTTAATTAGTTATCCCCGCCAGATGTCTACAGGTGTCACCTCTGACCCTGTTTCTCCTCACACAATAAGCCTTTCTCACTCCCTACACAGCTGTCGGCCATGTTGTTTATGCATCAACACGTGGCACGAACTTCCAATAACACTCAACCAAAATAGATCGGAAAAGCTGAAAAATAAACATTAACAACGGATTTTGTATTGTAAGTACACTTTTTTTTTGTTATATCGGAAATGTTGTTGGAAACGGTCATAAAAGATTCGGTGGAATTTAATCTATATAAATAAAATAAGATGTATCAATTTAGATTTGCATTCGCATACATTTTTCACTAAGTAAACATATTTTCTGAAACAGATACCTAGACCCATACATCATACATTTATATGTTCTTTAACTTTTCTGAAACTGCATATGGGTGTTTCCCCCGGAGGGTCCACCGCGAACAAAATATAAAATGTTGGCAAAACAATTTTTTTATAATTTTTATAGCAAAAAGAGATGTCAAGTTATCATGATCAAATAATATTTTTAGCGTAGTAGATTTACAGGTATAAAAAAAATTCTTTGAAAGTTTAGAATAGGGATTTCCTACTATTTCCTAATTTTTAATAAACTTTGCTCTTAATTATTTTTATTCAGGAGTGATGTCCTGTTTGCATGAATACCCCTAAATACAAGGTACATTTATACTTTATTTAAGAAAAATACAATGAATTGCAACAAAGGTTAGATAACGGTAATTTTCTAATTGACTTTTATTGATGTGCTAATGTAACGTACGTACCCTTAAAACTATATTTTTGCTTCTTACGTCTGTTTTAACGTGTGGAAAATAGTGAAAAGAGGAACACAAAGTTAGTTTATAACGCAGAGTCGGAAAAGAAAATTAATGAACAAATTTTTTTTTAAATAATATTATTTTTGGACTACTAAAGTTTGTCGTGCAACGTACCCCAATTCAGAATTTGCGCTTAAAAATTTTTAATTTATCGTGTACATTAGAGCATATCATTAAACATTGTTGAAAAAGTTCTCCGAGGTTCAAATACCTAGCATAGGAAGATTTTTAATATAGGATACAATTTTTTTCATACATTTTTCGTATTTCTTGAAAACCTCAAAAAAATACAGGATTTCCAAATTCAAACTACTTATTACTATAGGGATAAAGAAAAAACCAGTAAATGTTATACCATTTTGGAATCTTTATTTAACAGGTAAGTTTTCAAAGTAGTTAATAAAACTAGTCTGGTATAAATTTTATTCACCAAGCCTACTCAAATGTAGGGCTACTAATTGGGCCAGGGTCCATTTTTAAAGTTTGTCTTAGTTTTTAAAAGTTTTAAGGATGATTACGAACATTCTTTTGGACTTTCTAAATACAAGGATATAAGGATATAAAAACGCAGCAAACAGAACCACAAAATCTTCTCATTTTTGTAGGCGGCATGAAAAAAACCGAGCAAGGGTCCAAATTTCTAAAAATTATGAAAATTGTGAAAAATCTCGAAAACCGTGAACATTTTACACTCTGTATGACGTCCTGTTTTTGTAACGCAACGTGTGCAACGCGACGTTTCTTTTAATATTGTATATAAAAAAATCGAAGAAGTATATTCGAGGAAAAAAGAAGTCTTTTGTTGAAGAAAATCAATCTGGTTAAACTGTTCTAAGTTACATTAAAAAATGTTTTCATTATTCGCAGAATTTTGCGTTTTTGTTAATGCATCTAAAAAAAACTTATTTATTTATTTTATTTATTTATTTATTACGACTCTTAGAGCCTAGTTCATTACTTAAAAATAATATTGCATTAGTTAACAGATATACAATATTTTATGTGGTAGAGAGTAAAAATAAGATACATTGAAATATTTTAAATTGAAATATATTAATTATGCTATGTTAAATTGCGTTGAAATATGTACCACACGTTTACTCAAATCCCAATATCAATCTCATACATTCATAGATCTTATGTAATCATATAACCTTGTTTTAAATAAATTATTATCACAATTTTTGATGTATTCTGGTAACTCATTGAAGCATTTTAATCCTTTATAAAAAAGGCTATTTTTTTCAGCTTCGGTTTTGTAATTAGGCAATTTGAAATTGTTTCTTTGCCTTGTATTCGTATCATGGACCTCATAGTTGAATTTAATACCTGCTCTTAGATAATCCGGCAAGTTTCCGTTTTTTATGTTGTAAATAAATTTCATTGTATAAAAATAAATTTGTTGCTTTACACTCATCCAATTTAAACTAAGTAGCATGTCCTTTATGGGAGTATCATAACGTTTGCACAAAATAAAACGCATGGCTTTATTCTGCATTTTTTGCAGTTTTTCAATTTGAGAATCTTTCATTATAAAGAGGATTGTAGCACAATAGATAAAGTAGGGCTCAATTATAGACCTGTATACTTTCACTTTATAATAATTACTTAAGTTCTTACAAGTTCTTTGAATAAACCATATTTTTGTTGCTATTTTACTTACTACGTAATCACTATGAGCATCAAACTTTAATTTGCTATCTATTAATATACCCAAATACTTAATTGTATGAACTTTTTCAATTACCGCGTTATTTATTTTGATAGCCTCAAGATCAGCAACGTTCTTTCTTGTTATTACCATATATTTCGTTTTTCCAATGTTAATTTTAAGTTTGTTAGCACACAACCATAAATACAGGGCATTTAAATCACTTTGTAATTTTTCTCTTATATCATGTTCATTCTTTCCACTTATCGATATTAGCGCATCATCAGCAAAGAGTTTAATGGAACTAAATTTTAAGATTAAGTTAATATCATTAATATAAATGTTGAATAAAATGGGGGCAAGAACAGAACCCTGGGGTAGGCCAATCTTAACGTCCACTTTATCTGATACCGACGAACCAATGATAGTTCTTTGTTCCCGATTTGTAACAAAATTTCGAAACCATTCTAATTCTACATCTCTGATACCAATGCATGCTAATTTTTCAAGTAATATGTTATTTATTTTTCACCACCTATTAATGAAATGTGTTGTCTTCAAGGAATGTCCCTATTCAAAATGGGGGGAATGGGATTATAACGAAACGCTTACTTTTCATATCGAAAGTTTGGAAAAAAAAAATTTATAAAATGAGATACGTCACTAATTGATGCAGCTGAAATAGTAGCTATATTGACTAAACCATGCTATTAATGACTTTTTTTTTAAAAAACACATTTAAGTGCTCAGATGCGAAAACCGTACACTGTGCGGCGTGTCGGCAGGTGCTGTAACAGTGAGCAAAATATGTTCTGTTTTTGTCACGCAACGAATCAGTGTTTGTTTGTTTATATCTTCGAGAAAGATTTCTCCACAGATCTCTAATTTTGGCTATATATAGTGCTTAGGAAGACTTATTCATAGACTATATTCAAAGTCAGGAAATTTAAGCGATTCGGTAATTTTCTTCACGTTGAGTCCGTACGAATGTAGCGTGCGTCATCTGGGAAATGCCCATATGTACTCTGATGCCTAAAAGTATACCCCAGAAAATTTTTTTGGTTGTACACATTGAGTGTTGCCATTTTGGTACTTTTAGAGCTAGATCTAGATCTTTTTTTTGGCGTATAGCTCTAAAATTCTGTTTTAGCTCCTAGCTCTTTTTCTGGTCCTTTCTTTTAATTTTTAGCTCTTTTTTGGCTACATATTTATTTTGAAAAATTGTATTCTAAATCGATGAAAGTTTTTATTTCTTTTATAATCGATGTCGAAATTATTATATTAGTTTCATTGTGTACCATGTGGCAACTCAGTTTCCCTCACCGAGAACAAATACCTAAATCGGTTAACTTGGTCGAGTAACATTCCTAAATGCCATATGTTTATTTTGCGAACAAGAATCAAAATGGAAAGGTAAGTAAATTGTGTGTAAAAAACACTTTCCTAATTTGCTAAAGGTTATACTATAATAAATTTCTAGAAAAGTCGTAAATTAAAAATTTCTTTGAAAAAATGACTGGGGATGATCAAAATCGAACGACAAACAAAAAAGATATACTGATTTTTAGGGAGGTATGTACCTATGAAATTTTTTTTTACACAAATTTATAAGAAGAAAAATTCACTTACTTTGTCAAAAAAAAAACAAATAATCGTGCCTCTAAAATTTTTGGGCACTTTTTTTCAATTTCAGCTAAATCAAAAATCAATTGCATATATCAGCATATCTTTAATAAAACTCTAGATAAGTTGTGTCTGTATATTTGAAATTTCTTTGAAAAATTACAGGGGATAACTTGGGAAATGTTTAGGCACAACTAAAAAGTCAAATGGAAAGGAGATGACAAAATGTCTAAGTTAGACTATTAAAAAACGCCTTTACTTTAGTTGGTTGCCGTAGACATAAACGGGATAGAATGTGGAAAAAAAAAAAATATTGTTCTGAACCTTCTCTGCCTGTAAATTGTCTTCTCAATTGAGGGTATCAGAATTTTATGAATTACTTACATCCCGAGCAACGCCGGGTTCCCTGCTAGTAAAAAATAATGTTTATGAAGTTTTATTGACACTATTCGGAAAATATGAAATGTGCTATGTTTATTTTCTACAGACTATTGATAAACGTCCATGAAAAATGCGATCTTTATATTCTGATAGGTAAAATAAAAAAACCTCAGAAAATGTCTGAAAACATTCAAATAATTGAACGTTGTCGCTCATTTGCTCTCCAAAGTTCATTTTCTAACAATTCTCTTTACGCCTACAACAAAAAGTGTCAGAAAACACTGGAAATCTTTCATATAATTGAGCCTTGTAGTTCATTCGCTCTACAATATTCATTTCTTCTCTCCGAAAAGGCTCCAAATACGGAATCTTTTTGGATGCTTTTTTTGAAGCGCTCCGACTTTGGAAAGCTGGGATTATCCGCACTTTTATGAATACATGGCTATAATTAAAGTCGGTTTAACATTGCAACTCTTCGAGGTACGGAAAATAATTGCGTCAATACTCATGAAAAAAGTAGAAGTCAGCTAGTCACTTGACACAACCTTAGCATCATTTGGCCATGACATCAATTGAACAACTGATATTGACAATTCAATTGAAGGTTCATATTTTTTCTTCGGCTAATAATCAAAAGGCAGGCATCAAGAAGATACTGAAAAAGAAAACTGCTAAAGATGCAAGGAAGATGAGCTGTCTGATAAGGATCAATAACTACAAAACGAAATGAAATTGATCTAAAATTCGCGTTATAACTCGTTATACTTATCAGCGCTCGTTTGCTGTAAACGTTATGCCACAAGCTCTGTTTCAATTAATTTTCCTGCATTACTCCTGAGGAAAAAAGTACCACACAGCACACACTTTTCCATTTCTGATTAAAATCGCCCCTTAGTTTAAAAAAAAAAACGGGAATACTTAAATCGTTCAGTATATACCGCACAAAACAAATATGTGTAAATACAATTGTTTTGGTAAAATGTAAACAAAGCCAATGTAAACAAACCTAATATAAACAAGGATTGACGATTGAGTTTCTAGTCTAATAAAAAAAGTTTTATCAGCTGTGCTGCTGATTTTACCTATGTTACTATGCCATGGGATGTACATATGTACGTATGTATGTACATATGTATGTACATACATATGTATGTATGTATGTATGTGTGTATGTATGTCATAGACTCCGGAAATACCGCGCCGATTTTATTCATATTTACAGGATAGCTCAGTAGGAATCCGGAGAGTGTTTATGTAAAGTTTTATTCCGGGAAGTAGACAAGGGACCGAAATATTCCAAACTTTTTTATTTATACTACGATTTTCTTAAAATTTGGTACAAAGGTACCACTTTACTTTGTTAAAATATGGGGTAAGTTTTTTTCCGGGAAGTGGACCATGGACCGAAATATTCCAAGCTTTTTTATTAATTGTGCGATTTTCTTCAAATTTTGTACAAAGGTAGTCTTTTACTTTTGTTAAAATTTTGGGTAATTTTTTTTTCGGGAAGTGGACCAGGGACCGAAATATTCCAAACTTTTTTATTTATCTTGCGAATTTTTTCCTAAATTTGGGCAGAACGTCTGCCGGGTCCTTCTAGTATCTATATATTAATAGGATAAAATTGTTTCCATTTAACTGTCAGAGTATATCTATATCTAAACATGCATTTCAATAAAAATGTGTTTTGATATCTTTGTATGGGTCAGGAGCGGTGCATAGAATATTTTACATATATTTATTTACTAAGCTGACGACGTAACTAAATATATAAGCAAGCTTATCAACTAATTGCAGCTATAAACAGGAGAGCTAAAGAGGAATGACGAAAAGGAAGTAAGGAACCTTTCAATGGAAAGAGTAACTATAAACGTCGCTCAGAGAGTGTTAATATAACTCCCCCTGTTTAGGCAACCGGCCTAAATATATCGGTCGTCCCTCGTAGACTTATTTAAAAACGAAAGTGCACTTAGGTTCGTACCGATAACTGCTCGCGCTCCTTTCGAACCTAACGAAAGTAAGCATTCGCCGGGGGTACGAGCCGAAAACCAAAATATAAGCCTTTCTCTTTTGCATCGACCGTCAACCAAGTCACCAGCAGCCAAACCAGGAAAATATAAGTTGAACCAAACGAATTATTTGGCAAACCAGCAAGGAAAAGCGATATTAATATTCATTTTATTGTCATTACACCAGCGATCATCTATCAGCCAAAGCAACACCATATATATACATCTGAACGTGTACACAGCGTAACAAACAGCAAGTAAACATATACACATACAGTCCACTACACATATACATATTCATCGTGCATCACATCATCGTGCATCACATCACAGTACATCACATCACCACATCACATCATTTACAGACAGTCCATTCTCATCACACTAAATATCACCGAATCACAAGGTACGTTGGTTTTTGTTTGGTTCATGCACCACTTTTTTTTTCAACATATGTACGTCGAAACGTATACGTGAGTTTTGTGATTGTTTTATAGAAAACAAAGCAAGTGAAAAGTTCGTGCTCACGTGGGCACACTTTCGCCTTTTGACTATCGGTTAAGTCCCCCGCCAGTGGTAAGACTTATCCGACACAGCTCAAGGCAGGCAGTCAGTGAATTTTTTTTTATTTTTTTTACAAACACATCACTGCACTGAACATTCCTTTATTTGCCACATACAGTGGAAACTCTGCTAATACATACATCGTTTTTTTTTCTAATTTTCACTTGGTTGATGCTTTTTTATAGAGTTATTGATCGCTCCACAAATCTGAATAATTATAAAGCGAGCACTCCCTTTTTTAGGTTGTTTAATACGTTGTCATATACACAAATATATATTCACTCTTGGGTGGCTTGTTTTTTATAATAATATATTTATAAATTGTATCGAAATAATATTCAATAAACAATTCACACATTTTCATATATATTTGAGAAAAAAACCCAATTGCGTTCACATTTTTTTGGTTTTGGATATCACGATATTTTGGTTTGGCTATTCAGGGAATTATATTCACGATTTATTTCCCACAGGCACATTAACCCCCCGATTCTGTGTTCTTGACAAATTGTCAACCTTGATAAAAAATCAGGAGAAAAATATTTGTATCACGTTTTTTGAATTTTACGCCAAAACGAAGAAAATTAATTAGTTTTTTGAAGCAGAATTCAGAACACTTGATTCAAATATTTTTTTCTTGATATTTTATCAAGATTAACAATTTATCAAGAACACAGAATCGGGGGGGGGGGGGGTAAATCTGTACCGAGATTTCTATCTGTGCAACTTTCACTATCACTTTTTAATTCACAATTTTAAGGACACATTAAATCGGCATCCAGATTTCTATCTGTGTCACTCGCACATAGCTTCACTTTAGTTTCCAAGCAATCGACTTCTGAGTCAGCAACTTCCGTTCTCTGTTTCCTTAAAGAGACAACATGTTTAAATTAATTAAGAAAATGGAGACATATACGACGCTCCGACTGCATTGTTACATTCGAGCAAGACTTTGGTGATATACAGGTCGAAGAATCAGACAAATAAACCCTTGCAATACAGCAAGAGGAGTTGAAGTCATTGTGGAAGAAGAGCAAGACGGCTTATGAAAGCCTTCTCAGTTCCACAGACCTGCCCAAAGAAGACTTGCAGTCTTTACGGCAAAAGAATAAAACATGTTTCGCATGTTACGCGAAATGCATGGCAGCTATTAATGCTGAGGTTGAAAGACTATCCGTACCTGCCACACCTGCCCCTAAAGTCTCTGAATCTTCCAGCAGAGAAAATAATATTCGCCTCCCTCCGTGTGACACCGAGGTGTTCAATGGTGACTACCTTTCTTGGCCAACCTTTAGGGACTTGTTCACGGCCATATATATATTAAACAAACGCCTTACGCCGGTTGAAAAGTTATATCACCTCAACCAAAAAACTGAAGGATAGGCAAAAGAAATTGTGCGCAGGTGTCCATTGACCAATGAAGGTTTTACAACGGCATGGAAAAATCTGAGTGACAGGTACGAAAACAAACGTATCCTAGTCAATACTCAGTTAAAATCATTATTTAGTTTGACGGCAGTCGATAATCAATGCGGAACGTCAATTAAAAAGTTGCAGCGAGATATTAATAATTGCATCTCGTCACTACAATGCCATCAAATTGACATTTCGAATTGGGATGCAATAATAACTAACTTATGCTCCACGAAACTCCCGGAATGCACTCTGGCTTTATGGGAACAAACCCTAGAAAACAAAACAGAGATTCCAAAATGGGAGGACATGGACAAATTCCTGTCCAATCGGTTCCAAACGTTGGAAACCGTCTCTGACCTCCGGGGTAGCAAACCATCCAAAGCACCCAGGAGTCAAAATAATGCACGGGATACGCCTGCGAAACTTGGAGTATACCAAGCCAGCGTCCCAAAAGCTTCATGTAAAATGTGCAACAGTAAAGAGCACAAATTACGAAATTGTCCGAAATTCCGCGGACTAGCCACTGCAGACAGAATAGCCTACATCAAAACCAACAATTGTTGGGTATTATTAGGCACGGCCCGGGTTAAAATACACCATAATGGGGTCGATTTTTCTGCTAGAGCCCTAATTGACTCCGGTTCAGAATGCTCATTCATAACAGAAAGACTGAAGCGTAGAATTAACATCCCATCAAAACGCTTGCACGTACAAGTTTCCGGGATAAACAACACGCTGTCAGCACAGGTGAACGAGTCATGCTCCATTCAATTAGGCTCCTTGACCGACCCCTTAGTTAGCATCGACACAGTGGTCTTAGTCCTACCCCAATTAACGGGGGATCTTCCTACTTGCCAAGTGAGCGCAATGACACGGCAGGCATTCCCTGATCTAATTCTGGCGGATAAGAGGTTCTTCATTAATGAACAAGTCGAGCTCATCCTAGGAGGCGACATTTACCCTCAAATTATCCTCGACGGTATACGCAAAAACGTTCGTAACACGCTTCTTGCACAAGAAACCGTATTCGGTTGGATCTTAACCGGTCGTGCAGATGCAACCCAACCAACCAACACACGGGTATCAGTTTTCAACGAAGTAAACCTGGACAAGCAGTTAACCGCTTTCTGGGAGTTGGAGGATGTCCCTAAGAAAAGGGCACTAAATGAAGACAACGCCTATTGCGAGGCACTTTTCAAGGCCACTACGGAATGGAACTCCGATGGGAAATATATCGTCGCCCTTCCATTTAAAGAGGATTTCCCTAACAACATTTGCTTAGGGCCTTCTCTAAAGGGCGTTTGCTCCCAATTCTATAGAAATGAGACGCGCCTAGCGAAGACTCCGGCCTTACAAACCGAGTATAATCGAAACCGTATTCGGTTGGATCTTAACCGGTCGTGCAGATGCACCCCAACCAACCAACACACGGGTATCAGTTTTCAACGAAGTAAACCTGGACAAGCAGTTAACCGCTTTCTGGGAGTTGGAGGATGTCCCTAAGAAAAGGGCACTAAATGAAGACAACGCCTATTGCGAGGCACTTTTCAAGGCCACTACGGAATGGAACTCCGATGGGAAATATATCGTCGCCCTTCCATTTAAAGAGGATTTCCCTAACAACATTTGCTTAGGGCCTTCTCTAAAGGGCGTTTGCTCCCAATTCTATAGAAATGAGACGCGCCTAGCGAAGACTCCGGCCTTACAAACCGAGTATAATCGAGTTTTAGCAGAGTATGAGACGTTAGGACATATGTCAAGGGTTCCCGCTAACATACCACCCCATTCTACAGATTGCTACTTCCTACCCCATCATGCAGTTATGAAAGAAGAAAGCACTACAACAAAGGTCCGGGTGGTATTCAATGCTTCGTGTCCTACTGCTAATGGCACAAGCTTAAATGACGTACTTCATACAGGCTCAGTTCTTCAGGCCGATCTGACCATTCTACTTCTTCGATGGCGATTTTTCAAGTATGTTTTCAATAGCGACATTGTGAAAATGTACCGCCAGATATGGGTAAAACCCAATCAGACACAATTCCAAAGAATAGTTTTTCGGCCCAACCCAGGGGACCCCATACGAGTCTATGAATTACGGACAGTTACATTCGGAGTCAACTGCGCCCCGTACTTGGCGATACGAACCCTACATCAACTCGCTGACGACGTTGAGTCCTCCTCACCAACGGCAGCAGATATTCTTCGGACAGGCATGTACGTCGACGACGTGCTTGAAGGGGGACATAGCATAGAGTCAGCAATCCAAGCTCGAGATGAAATCTCGCACCCAATAACATTAGAATCCCGAGATGGGTGCATTTCACCATCCAACGAGATGGAAATACAAGGGTTCTGCGATTCATCAGAAAAAGCCTACGCAGCTACAATCTTTTTACGAGCCAAGGTAAGGGATCAGAACTACGCCCATTTATTAATGGCCAAAACAAGAGTGGCTCCTGTTAAAACGATATCACTACCCCGATTAGAGTTATGCGGGGCAGTCTTACTGGCCGAAACAATAGAATCGGTTCGCGAAAACCTAAACTTAGGCAATTTCAATACGTATCTATGGAACGATTCAACGATCACTCTAGCTTGGATCAGAAAACCACCATGCTCGTGGTCAACATTCGTGGCTCACAGAGTAACAAAGATTGTGGAAAAGGTGGGAAATCAAATCTGGCGACATGTAGACTCTGCATCAAACCCAGCAGACATGGCCAGCAGAGGACTATCCGCGAAGGATATAGTGAACAACACATTTTGGTGGCAGGGACCTTCTTGGCTACAAGAAGACAAGGCAAAATGGCAAACTCAAGAAAAATATTATGGTACAAACATCGAAGAAAAGAGAGTACAAGTGCACACAACTAAGCAAATGCATAATAACGAGGACATTCTCGAAAGGTTTTCTAGTTTTTCAAGGGCTTTGAGGGTTATATCATACATTTTTCGGTTCTATCACAGAACTAATCCCAAAACAAAATCTCTTTTCAAGGCGGAGTCATACCTCATTTCGCCCGACGAAATTAAGGCGACGACTCGACGTCTTATCAAATTATATCAACAGAAACATTATTCTGAAGAGCTAAGGGATTTCAAAACCGGTAAACCCATTGGGACAAAAAGTGAAGTCCTGTCTCTCAACCCCTTCGTCAACAGCCATGACATCTGCGTCCCTGAATCTCGCCTTCAATGAACGCCATCCAGTAATTCTCCCGTACGACTGTCAGTTTACGCGTCTTCTCGTCCAATTTATCCATCGAATATCCCTCCACGGCGAAAACCAGCTCATGTTGCGCCTCCTACGTACGTAATATTGGATCCCACGGGTCAAGAATATGATCCGGTCCACCATCCACAATTGCAAAGCGTGCACAATCTACCGTAAGCGAGCCCAAACCCAACTATTGGGGAGCCTCCCTCCAGAACGCACCACCTTCTCACGCGCATTCACGAATACCGGGGTAGATTTCGCCGGACCATTTGATATTAAATCCTACAGTGGAAGAGGGTGTCGTCTATCAAAGGGCTACGTTTGCCTCTTTGTCTGCTTCACGACCAAAGCTATTCACTTAGAAGCCACTAGTGACCTTAGTACCGCAGCGTTTCTAGCAGCGTTCGACAGATTTGTTGCGAGACGAGGATGTCCAAAGAGCATCTACTCCGACAATGGAACTAACTTCGTCGGAGCCTCTCGAGCCCTCCGCTCAGAGGTCCAAGCATTTCTGTCGGACGCCCGCAATCAAACCCTGTCCAAATACCACCATCAGATCCTGACCTGGCACTTCATACCAGCAGGCGCTCCTCATATGGGGGGACTGTGGGAAGCAGGGGTAAAAAGTTTCAAAGCCCACTTCAAAAAAATCGCATCAGATCATAAATTTACCTTGGAAGAGTTTAGTATCCTACTGTGTCGCATCGAGGCTTGCCTCAACTCTCGACCACTTAGTCCATCGTCCAACGAGTCATCGAACTTGGAGCCCCTCACGCCCGGACATTTCCTCGTTGGAGGACATCTATTAGCCCCACCGGAGATTGACGTTAGCGAGAATAGCGCCTCACTCGTCAACCGATGGGAAAAGCTGAAGGCCCTGCATCAGACGTTTTGCAAACGCTGGAAAACAGAATACCTCACAGAACTGCAAAAGCGCGTTAAGTGGAAACACCCCCAATCGAACATGAAACAAGGGGACCTAGTCGTTCTAAGGGAGGACAACCTGCCTCCCAACGAATGGAGGCTAGGACGAATCGCTCAGTTACATTATGGACCAGATAACCGAGTCCGAGTCGTTGTACTTGATACCGCGAGGGGGCAGACCACGATCACGAAATTGGTCCTACTACCATCCGGAAACGATGGCGAAAACTAGTCCTATTCCACTTCTCAATCTCCCTAATTCCACTTCTAATTACTTAACGAACTAGGGAGGTCATAGTTTAGTCGAAGCGACTTAACCAAAAGTCAGTCCGACATTTCACAATAAAATCAATGCACTCGCTCAGACGGAACGAGGCCAACAGAAAGCCTATCGCAGACGGACGAACCGATCTGCCACAGAAGTTGATAATTTTGCGACAATTAGCCGCAAATCACCAAAACACCGCATTCATAACCATTTGCACACCACAAGACCACAAGACACGTCCAAGAGTCATAAAGGAGCAATAAACGAAAAAACTTTTTTTCTCATCTTCATCAACAGGCTGAGGTACTGGAGAGACTTACAAAATTCAACAAAATGAAAAATTTTGGCTCTTAAATAACCGTGTTATTCACTTAAGAGTCTTACAAAATTCAACAAAATGAAAAATTTTGGCTCCTGAAATACGCCTTCGCGACTTCGAAATCGAAGATTTTTAAATAAGCTTTGTTTAGCAATTTTTTGAAGTTATGGATTTTGAAGTTACGGATGAAATCCATGTAATAAAGGTGAAGGAATAATGAAAATTCTGATTAATTAAATTATTGCCCTGGCTCTGTGCTGGTGATATCAATCCAAAGCAGCAGAAATAATTCCATTCACAGATTCATGTAATTGAGAAGATTCCCTTGATTGGGTTTTTTGGTACATGAAGAATATCCGCAATTTTAAATTGTCTTTCAATATTTTGCACAACCTTTTCCCTAGCAATGTCTCTTCAAGTCCTCATTGAGTTGTTCAAAACTTACAAAATGTGGTTATGCATAAAAAGATCCATATACTTACGTGGATATACATATGGGCAAAAAAGGATCGCAACTGGGTAACTTACACCCACATTACTATTTCTAAGAGCTCTACTATTGTATAAACCAGAATTAACAGACAGAAATTAAGTCGGATGAACTTTCGAGTGAAAATCACGGGTAAAAGCTATCATATGTATTTGTGGGGGTCCATTTCTTTTGATGAAATGGCTAAAACTTAGGGATCAGGACATGATTTTTTTTTCTCTAAGCCCCGGCACTTAGGATAACCATATTTCCTCGAAACAAACCATTTTCTTAAATTAATTTGGCAATCAAACTCCAAAAAAAACTAGCAAAATTTAAAGTACCCAAGGTGATAATAATCAGGGTAAGGAAGGGGCAACATCGGTCGATACTATTACAACCACTACTAATAGCACTACAAAATCTACCATATAAAAAATACTCACCCGCAATTTATTTTATCGGATTTACGTTGGAATTGTTGTGAACGTTGTGAACAACATTACTTGCAGATTCACCAGCACCATTTGAGTGTTTCTGGGGATGGTTACTCTGTTCGGCAACAGATGTCGGATTGCGTCGTTTCACTTGCTTGTAGTATTCCGTTGTGTGGTGTGGAATCTGTTGGATTTCTACTCGCCACCGTTGACGTATATTTGCCGGTGAATTGTGGGAATCCCGTCCCTACCGCCACATTTGTTGACGCAGTTGCATTCGACGTAGTTGAGTTGCTTAACGTCCCACCATAACCATGATCCAGCTGATGCGTTGCTGTGGACGTTAAGGCAGCGCTGCTAATCTCTTGCGTCTGCTGCAACATCGAACTACGAGAACTTGATACCCCCGGCGCATTAAAAAATTGTACCACCGCCCATGCGCCATGCCATAATAGGGCATTAATGTGCGTCACACATTTGTGTGCCATGCACCGTTGGGGCATAATGAATGCTGCCCATTGATGGAGCATATGTTTGGCTGCTCATTGGTGGGGCATATAGAAAGCTGCCCATTGATGGAGCATATGTTTGGCTGCTCATTGATGGGGCATAGAGAAAGCTGCCCATAAAACCTGAAAAGACAAAGAATTAGAATTGAATATACAAATGATTTTCATGTATGTATCCATCGCTGGGCGCCGGCCACCACAGCGAGTGATACACACACGTACATACATGGTTTCAACGCTGCCGAAACGATACAGGATTTCGGCAGCGTATACTTATACTTACCTCGAAATCCGCCATGTATCCACTGCTCCGTTCCCCAATGATCCACCTGCCACCTGAAAAATAAAAGAATTACAAATTAATTTAAGAAAAATTATCAACAACAAATTTTACGACTTACCTCGTGTGTATTTTCCAGCAATGACATTTCATTCAGTAATGTATGCAGTGCTGAATGAATTAGCGTAGCCACTTCGCGTAACGATCGGTACCCACACATGATCTTAACGGGTATGTACTCGTTACAAAAATCGACCAATTTTTGTGGCGTACCGTATTGAGCGGGTGAATTTATTTCGCATGGGGCGAGGTGAAATCTGGGTAACGACAAAGTGTACCCATATATATTTCTTTTCGTTGCAAGATGTGGTGGAGAGGAATGTGTCTGCCAGCACCTTATTAATTTAACAGAAATTAAATATGCTGTGACATAACTACTTACACCACGTACTTAGAATACCTCCGTTTCCACGGTTTTTTTTTTCACTATTTCTATTTCACACTTGCGATTTCATTTACACAGAAAAATGTAAAATCTCCATTCTCGGGCGGAAGGAAAGTGTCAAAACGTGACAAAGCTGCTATAGGGGAAAATTTTCGCAACAACGAAGCGTACTAGTCTCCGAGTCGTCCAAAATTTAGCAATAACAATTTTGTTTTAAATTTGAATATGCCAAACCGAAATAAAGGAAATGCGCGTCAATAATGTATTCAAGCCACCCAACCGTCCAAAACCCAATTCAACCACCCTAATAACGGGTTTATATTTTAGAATGACCCGTTTTACTGCCACACGCGCAAAAACCGAGGAGCGGTCCACCAACTTCCCCGTACCATGTCGGCTATGCAGCAACAACCATGGCATACGTTTTTGCCCACAATACCGCGGTATGTCGGCAGAGGAGCGACTACGAGTGGTACTTATACACAAGTACTGCCCCAATTGCTTGTCCCCTTTCCACCGACCGGAAATATGTCCGAGTAAGGACCCCTGTTACCGCTGCCACGAGTCCCTCCACATCGACGACAACAACAACGACAGTCGAAAGGCGGCACACATCCTCGAAGACGACGGCGACCTATCGGATGATACCCTTTCCATCGCCGTCACGGAAAATACGAAGTCGTGGGCGGAACAGGTAGCAGAGGGGCGGAAGAATTGGAAGACATGAGGGCAGCGGCAACTTCGACGCCACGGCTCGGCATCTCGGAAACACGTCCTTTCCGACCGCTACTACGATACGAGCAACAGAGGCTGCGCGAAACCGCTACGGCTCTACGTACACACAAAGCCACCAAACCACGTCAGGGTGGCGCGGAAACACGTCCTTTCCGACCATCGCACAGTCCCACTGAGGTCCGTCGGGGTGAAGCGGAAACGCGACATCGGGTCGGACGGCACCTTACCAGGCCCGCGGACCATCAAGCAACACCGCAATGGTTCGCCATAATGCAACGACGACCACTTTTCGCACCGGTCGAGCGGCCAACGCGCCTGCCGCAGCGATTGTTATGCAGTCATTTGTTGCCATTGCACCAACGGCACTAGTGTGCATTGAATCGGGCGGCGCACTACATTTTGTCCGTGCTCTGATCGACCCGTGCTCACCCACCACGGTCGTTGACGGTGAGCTCGCTACCGAGCTCCACCTAGAACGTGTTGGGGGGACACGGCCGATCAGGTGCACACTGGTACTTCGAGGAAAGTACGGGGTGACCAGAAGGGTCACCACCTTGGCTACAGTCCAGGCACGCCACCATCGTCTGAGCCCGGCCGCGAACCTTGACGCGACAATAGCTGCACCCTTCCAGCTTATGAGGTTGGCAGATCCCGAATTTTTCCGGGCCTCTCCAGTGCGTCTTACGCTAAGCGCCGATGTTTACGCCAGCCTGATGCTCAGCGCCACTCCACCGTCCACCATCAATGGGCTGCTGGCACAGGCCACCATCTTCGGTCTGGTAATTTCGGGGGCCCGTCAACAATGAAAAACCCTGCTATTATTTTCAACACGCTCTTGACCAATAAAGAAAAAACTCAATAATAAGGTGCATTGAACTAGGCAGAACCACGTCCATATACTAACCGTTCTTTTTCATCCACAACAGGGATCAAGCAGCAGACGGCAGAACCAAGGAGATGGCCGAAGGGTCTCCAGAAATTTTGTCTTAGAAAAATGTGTTTAGGTTTACATACACATGTAAAGTGCGCTAATCTCGGATTGGCTGCCGGTGGCTACCCGCGCGTTGATCTCACTATTCAAGGTTGCTCGCCGCAAGGGGCCGGCATGTTTAGGCCACCGGCCTAAATATATCGGTCGTCCCTCATAGACTTATTTAAAAACGAAAGTGCACTTAGGTTCGTACCGATAACTGCGCGCGCTCCTTTCGAACCTAACGAAAGTAAGCATTCGCCGGGGTACGAACCGAAAACCAAAATATAAGCCTTTCTCTTTTGCATCGACCGTCAACCAAGTCACCAGCAGCCAAACCAGGTAAATACACTGCCCATCCATTTAATTTTTCATTCCTCTTTATTTTATGCACATTGTATTTTCTAATTACAATTCCAATAAACACACCTGTAATTATTTAATTTGAAAACTCGGTGTTTACTTTTTGTACTAACTCGCCACATACTTCTTTTTCTTCTTCTTCCATCTGTACAATTATTACGTGCGAGCGCGCCCTCCATTGCGACGTCTCCGCCCGTAACACCCCCAGTGTTTGACAATACATTACTTCTGAAATGTTATAACTAAAAAATCTATGAACATATGTACATAAGGTTTTTGTTGTTAAATATCTTAGTATTTGTTTTGCATAAAGTAAGCGTACATAATACTTTTTGTTATTATTTTGCCTTTAACAATATAATTAGTTGTTGCTTTTATTGTTTTTGTTTAAACTTTTGAATACTTATACTTATTGGATGTTGTGCATACATATACATATACATACATATTTTTTTTTTTTTTAGTACTTTCTGCCAGTTAATTTTCTTTCAAACTAGACATCACTTATTCCATTTTGATTCTTATACCTCATTTTTACAATTTTCCAGCCTCTTTCGAAACCTCTTTTCGTCAACGAAAAGTGTTGCTTTTTTTTCTTTAACATAATATTTTTCGGTTTGTTTTAAATTTTGAAATCCAAGATTCTTAACTGATTGTCTATCTTTAACCTCTGGACTCCCTTCTCTGTTGATTTTTTTAAGTAAAAGGGCAATAGGTTTTTGCTAAGTTGGGAATCTATGGTGTCATTAACACTTAACTCTTGTCGCCTATATTCTATTTTTCTGGCCTTACCCTGCATTAAGCATTGGTCCTATAAACGAAATTAGTGGTATATAGATAGATAGAAAAATCTACTTTATATCTAGACCAATATAACTAGTTGTGCGCATGTAGTTTTGCTTTGCCGAATTGAAGAAATATGTATATTCACTTGTTATGTTAATGAGCACAAAAAAAAGGCGGCAAGTCAATACGTACTGTTTTGAATTATGAGTATTGAACAACAATTTATAAAAATTTGAATATACTTATATAATTGCTATAGGTATTATAATTACATTATAAAAACCCTATAAAAACCATTGAAGAAATGGAAATGGAATAACGAATATGTTAGTTTAATTGAATCATTGTAAATTCTACTAATAATTTATATACATTTAATTAGTTTTAATATAAACACCGACCACGTTTTTTGAAAAAAACTTTTTCAAACCACATTTGATCTAACCTGTACCAACACTACCACCACACCACCAAGGGAGCTATCTTTGTGGTTTTTTCGAATAACGGTAATTTGCAAATATCTCAAAAACGGTACTGTGGAATCAAAAATGAACTCGATTTTCGAAATCAAGGGGTGATTTTACATACGAATTTCATAACCGCGTTTCGTTGAAATTCGTGGTCCAGTGTTATCACATGGACAATTTTATCAAAGCAGGCCACCGCCCCCATATTAGTGAAGAAATTTTCAAAGTTCGACTGTTAATAACTTAAGAAGCGTTTACGGTAGGATAACGAAATTTCGTAGGGTGAAATTGTTTTACTACGACGACTACTTTTTCATAGAAGTTATATGGAATGTATGTAGGTAGAAATATTAAACTGCCGGATTTAATTAACTGATACAGGTATAATGATATAATTCGGTACATACATAAATGTTGTTATTCTTTGTATCAAAATTTGGAACATGGGCGTGGTTGTAGGAGAGAATAACGAAGCTCAAAACGAGGTATGCTAAGGTCATTTAAAGTACGTCCACAGAAGAAAATAATTCAATAATTACATAAAAATATATTTGCATTTCAAAATGCTCGCGCATAATGCAGAAAGAACGAAACGAATGTTGTAAATGTGTGTTTAGTAATAGTAAAAATAAGGTGATAATAATTCAGGGCGTTACTCATTATTCCCAACTGTATGTGCAAAATATACTTATTTTCTTTATTGTTATTTGTTTAATTGACACACCTGCTCAAGTAATTTTTTAAGTGTACCTTACTAGAATTTTTAAAATCATGGCTAGATTAAATAGAAATACTAATATTTGTGAGCTCAAGACCTGTTAATAAAAACTAGTATATATATCCCGTGGTCGAAATTCGACCACCTTAAATTCGTTCAACTTATTAAATCTTCTGTTCGCATTTTTCTCCAGTAGCTAATTCCTAGAGGCAGAAATATTGGCTACATTTTTATTGCTGAAATTAATTATATATAGTTGAGTTATTAAGGGTCGCTTTCATAACAGCTAGTTGACTCTGATGACGGGTAATTTGACAACTAACCAAAAAAAATCCGTCCATAAAAGACCAGTAATCATTAATAGGAGATGGAAAAAACGGTATTTAGCGATGTTTGAAAGTCCACCATCAGATCCGCCACTTCTTTCATATTCCGTTAATATTTCACTAAACAAAATTAAATTTCATGGACATATACCAACAACATATTTAGTTAGACCAATCTTATAAATAAAAATGAATGTGTGTCTATGTGTCCTTTATAGGCGTCCAAAGTACTCAACCGATTTTTATGAAATTTTCACAGTACCTACATTGTTTGGATCATGCGTTAAAGCATAAGCTATATTAATTTTTGGTAAAGTAGGCGGTGCCACGCCCCCAGGCTATATAAAACTTCAATTCTTCATAACTCTGAACATATTGGGTCTAAATTAAAGATTTTTGGATATGTGTGTCTTTTGGTCGAGATTTATGTAATTTTGTAAAAGTAGGTGGTGCCACGCCTCCAGGCTATATAAAATTTAAATTCTTCATAACTCTGAACATATTGGGTCTAAATTAAAGATTTTTGGATATGTGTGACCTTGAAGCTACAAACTGTTTTTTAATTAATATGATTTATTTCTTAAAAAGAAAATAAAAAGAGAAATAATGATAAATTGGAATAATTTTTTAGTTTTTTTTTCTAAAAATTTGATTTTTTCCCTCCAAGCTAGAGGTCATAAACGAAAAAAATATTGAAGTATTGGGTTACAAATATGATAAATGTAAAAAAAGAATATTATGATAAAAAGTTTTCATATGTTTAAAGGCAAATTCAATTTAGTAAAAAGAAAAAAAAAACTTAATCAGCACTGAACCTGCGAACGCACGCATCAAGCCGGCTTACCACCTGCGCCACTGCTGTATGTACAGTAAAATAGTCAGATACTGTAGTTAACAGCTTTGGCTTTTGGTGAAAACTTTTATGAATTATTACAAATTAATGAAGCATTTTTTGTTAAATATAATATGAATATGCAAGGCTCCTGGCCAGGCTCGTATTCAGGAGGAGGGGGGGGGTTGAGCCAAATTTCCGAAAATTAAAAAATATACGTCTGTACTAGAATAATTACTGTATTCATTTTTAAAACCCCTGTTAAGAAATTAGCATCAATAGCAATAATGAAAATACGAAAGAATAAAATTAAATAATATTTCACACTGAGAGAAGTTATTGGTAGTCGCTAATTAATTATCAGAGCAAGTCTGAGAGGTCACAACTAAATTCCTGCAACGGTTCACTCATTTGGCGCTTTAAGAAATTCGCGAAAACCTATCAGACTTGCTCTGCATAAGATCCACTGAGCATCTCAACTACATAGCATGTTAACAAAAAGAGTTATTCGAACTCAAGTCTGTTGAAATTCAAATTAACTGCTTTTCAAGTTATGAATACAGCGGGCAAAAATCGTAAAAATTAGTGTCTCTCGTTATTGTAGTCACGGTTGCCATAAGTTTAACCAAAAAAATTACTTTGGAAGTAGGTAACTCCTTAAGAAATCCTAAACAAAATTTCAAAACAACCATACAAATGAATATTGTTTTGTACACGGCTAAAAGTTTTATGTATGTAGCAGGCCCGTGTGCACGGGGGGGGGGGGGATTTTGGGGGTCTAAAACTGCTCAGCTACAGAGAAAACCTCATCAGCTAAGTAAGGTAGATAAAAAATAGATGACACAATTAATAAATAATTAGTTGACAGCGAATAGTTATTGTAAAGAATAAAGATAACAATCAAAGGATATGAAAGCAAATTGTTGATATGTATTTAGGATAGAAAGAATTGACTTTTTTATGCTGCATAGTGAGTCTGAAATATCAAACGTACCAGAATGAGAGTTATAATCTTGACACAAACAACGAAAAGGCTCATTTAATTCAAAATTAGTTCGACACTGTTTCAAGATAAGTGGTTTAAAATGTCTTGATGGACGAGAAGGTACATTGAAGTTCACTTCGCTCAAAAGAAACGGGCTTACGATTGAACCATTTAGTAATTTAGTCATGAAAACAGTTCCAAGCAGCTCCCTCCGACTAGAAAGGCTGTGAAGATAAATTGGTTTTAAGCGACTCGTATACGATGGCAAATTATACAAGGGATCCCAGTGAAGATCTCTTAAGGCAAATATTAAAAATTGTTTTTGAAATGATTCTTAGCGATCCACGATGACCTGGTAACGTGGGTTCCAAATTATACAACCGTATTCAAGTATCAGTCTGACTAATGTAGTAAAGAGTTTTAGTTACATAAATTCTTTAGACCATCGTTTAACAAATGCTAGAACGCCTCTAGCTTTATTGACTGTTAAGTTAATGTGGCAGTTAAAACCGAGTTTTTAGTCCATAGTAACCCCAAGTTCAAGAAAATCATACATTTGCTCAAGACTATAACTGTTAATTGTATGGGAAGCTGGCTGTGATATTCCTCTCGAAAAACCCATGTACTTACATTTCTTTAGATTAAGCGGCATATAATTTATATCGCACCAAGTAACTAGTGTATTTAGATCTGATTGAAGCTTCTTCGAATGACAAAGCTTTACATCGTCGGCATACATTAAAATTTTCGAAAATTATATTACTGTAGAAATATCATTTATAAACAACAAGAACAGAATCGGGCCAAGATGGCTTCCTTGAGGAACTCCTGAGGAGACATAAATAACATCGGATTCACAATTTTTAAACACTACTTTTTGTGCTCTGTCGCTAAGGCAAGAAGAGATCTAGCGATTGAGACCCGGCTGGAAACCCAACTGATCCAGTTTATGAATAAGTAAAGAGTGACACACTTTATCGAAAGCTTTACTGAAATCAAAGTAAATTCAAGTAAGTTTGAAACGGTGGACTTTCCCTTACAGAACCCGTGTTGACAGTTGGTAACATTAGCTTCACACACTTTTGGGATGGCAGAAAGCTTTGCTATGCCACGATAGTTCTCTATAGAAGCCTTGCTTCCGCTTTTATGAAGCGGTAGAAGAAACGACTCTTTCATGGTTTTGGAAAAACACCACACTTTAGTGACAGATTGAACAAATTGGTAAGGGGTTGGTAAATATTGTTAGCAGACTTCTTCAGGAAGCATGTAGGAATCCTATCAGGACCGCATTTAAAAAATTCATTTAAAGTTTTCAGATAAATAAGAACATCATTGGCGCATATAGTTGGCCAATTAATTAAATTGTTCCCATGTAGCCCCTAGGGATAATTTAGAAAGTCAGGATTGGTGACGGCAGAATAGTTAGAAGGGAAAAATTGCGCAAAGAAATTATGACCCAAAAGAAATAAAAACGACCCCAAATAAGCTTCAGAAAAACACCAATAAAAGGCTCCGAAAAAGGTTCAGAAAAGCACCAATAAAAGGCTCCGCAGTTCATTTAAAAATAGTCAAAAAACGCTTCAAATTCAACGAAATCGGACTCATTTCGGACTCTTTTTTATGACTCCGTTGGAGTTCCCGCGTAGAGCGATTTTTCGCTCCATTTGGGCTCCGAAAGAAACTCATTTTGGAGAGTAAAGCTCTGAGAAATGAGCGTTTTATGGTCCGAAAGGGGTCTTTTTTTGCACTTTCAGTTAGCTGGGATATGCCATCATATCACCAATTCTCTATCAAATACAGAAAAATGTGTACCATCAAAAAAATTTTCTTGGGTATAGTTTTAGGTATCACAGTATGCAGTTTCAGAAAAGTTAAAGAACATTTAAATTTATGATGTATGGGTCTAGGTATCTGTTTCAGCAAATATGTTTATCTTAGTGGAAAATGTATGCGAATTCAAATCTAAATTAAAACCCCCCCCCAAGGCCAATTCCTGCGCACGGCCCTGGTATGTAGACTAGTATGTCTGCGTTTAAAGTGTTGTTTGGAATTTCCAGTAAGATTAACTTTGTTTGACTAATTTCATTATTTTTGTATGAAAGTATGTGTAAAAGCACAATAAAAATACTGCAACTCAAAGTTAAGAACTTTGTGGAAAACTCATGAAAACTCAAGAAAAGTCGAAAAATGTTCATCAAAATTTCTAACTTTTTAGTAAAATTTTTTAAATTTTTTTTTTCGAGTATACAGTTTTGTAGCTTTTTTTTCGAGTTTTATTGAATTTTCATGTATTTTCCACAAAGTTCTTAACATTGAGTTGAAGTGTTTTTATTGTGTATTTACACATACTTTCATTGAAAAATAATGAAATTAGTCTAAAGAAGTTAATTTTACTGGACATTCCAAAAAAACCCTTTGAACGCAGGTGTATGACCAAACCAAATTTGGTTTAGAATTAAATTTACACCGTTTGTCATAGAAATGCGCCTAATAAAAATTATTTAAATTTTAAACCGAAAATGTTGTTAACAATTTTTTATGTTTCTTTAAAAAAGGTTGGGACTCGAACCGACTTGTCCCAAATCTGTGCGCAATGCTCTACCTACTGAGCTACGGCGCACTCATGAATTTTGTGCGAAAAGTACACATATTCGCTGTGTATACGACTTTTGTTGTATTTTTGTTTATCCCAGTTAAGTTTTAAATCTAAACCGAAAAAAAATTGAGAATTATTGTAGGTAATTGAAAGGTTTGGAATTTATTACCAAAAAGTTTTCAAAATTGTGTAAACCAATGAATGGTTTAAAATTTAGGCTACATTTTTTTGCAGTGTAGAAAGAGGAAAATTTCAAATAAATAAAAGTATAAATATGTAATATCTAAAAATATAAATATGTATGTATGTGTGTATTTAGAGGTAATTCTTATTTACTGACACTTTGGCAAAAACCCCCGCCAAAATTTTTTTCTGGCTACGCGCCTGCTCCTGGCCCATGAAAAGATACCAAAATATATAATAATTGGATTTATGCATGTTTTTATGAGATACACTCTGGCAATTGATTGTATGGAAAAAATGTTAGCCTATTAATATATAGATGCTTAGTTAAATTAATATTTTAGAATTTTATGAAAAAATGTATATTGGAGAAAAATTCCAAATATGTGCAACAGCGATGGATAGGATTACATGTTTCAAAGTGTCCCCACTTATCATCAGACCCCTTTTCGGGACACGAAACAGTGTCGGCTCCAAAACAATTTTCGCGGGACTGACTTACTGAGAAGTCTCGCAATACTCCCAACATAGGCTACGAAATACTCTCGACCATAGCTTACGCCGTGAAAGCCGTCCCGTCATGTTCGCTCCGCTGAGCAAATTCTTAATACCTCTCAACATAGGCTTCGGCGTAAAACCAAGACCTTCAAACCTAAGCAAACGGGGGAGGGGGCAAAAATTTTCAAAATACAGTTTATAAATCTTGACTCATAATTTTTGACAAAATTAGTTAAAATAATTTTACGGAAGTAGAAATTGGTGAACGTTGCAAAGAATAAGCCAATACATAAGTCCGGCACTTTGAATTGCACTTGGAGCTTTCCGAAATTACAAAGTTGTGTAGCGTATGGGCATGTTTTAAAACATTTTACTGATGAAAACTGTGAGCAGTTTTAATTAACAAGTACTGTAAACAGTACTATTCCTGATTAATTAGGTTTTGATGAATCAGAATTATGACTAATGAGTTGTGATTGATTTCTAAGGCCACACTTGAGACTCTTGTTGCAGTTATCATCGTAGGACACCAGGCGATATTTTCAGCTCATAGGTACCAAAGTGTTACATCTTCACCGCTTCACATCTCTTGGGTTAGAACAATTTGTGAGATGTAGTATTAATTTTCAAAAGCCAATACAATAAGCATTTGGTATGCTCACTTGAGAAACAAAACGAGCAATAAATAACCATAGCCACACTTTTATTTGATGTACAATGTGTATATATTCTGGAACATGCATATGGCTTTTTAAAATTTTCTTTGTTACCGAAAATGTGCTCCTGATGAGGATTAATACTATCTAATTGTTTATTTTGACAGACACGTTTGTTTGAATATTTGTTATGGTGAGACGAGTAAGTGTCGATATTTGATGTTAAATGTTGCATATTGCCTGATTTGTTGAGTAGATACCAAAACACGAAAGTAGAAAAATGATATTTATTGTTGGATAATTGGTAGGCAGAAATATACGTAGAATTTCTGATAACAAGAAATTAAAAGATTTTTGCAGGAGGTGACAAGAAGTATTAATGTTCGAGGACATCTTTCCCAAAAAATATAATAAAATGGATCCGACCCTGGTTGAAACTAAAAGTGTGAATATTTTTCTTATTAGATATTTAATTGATTTAATAAATTTTGATATACATAGTTTTGTTCGGGATACAAATTGCCTTATCAATTAGTTATTCCATTATTATTTACTTTCCCTTAAAAAAAAGTTCTAGACACCTAATGTTTTGTCCGCTAGTTTCCTTTTTTATTACAATTTCCGTTTTCACACTTTTAGTTTCGACCAAAACAATTCTTCATATAACTAAAATAACTAAGTTTCAATTGTAAGTGTCCGCTCCTTTTTACACTTTTTATAAATGACATAAGTGGTTGCTTCATGCATTCGAAGTTTTTGCTCTACGCCGACGACTTAAAAATTTTCTCAAAAGTTTGGGACACAACTGATGCGCTTAACATTCAAAGCGAATTAGACAATCTTTACAGGTGGTGTGAAAAGTCGCGTCTCTCCCTAAATAATAAAAAATGTCTTCATCTAACATTTTCGAGGCGTCATATCATCCTCAATACAACGTATACGATTAATAATGATGTACTTCAACATGTTAATGAGTTTAAGGATTTGGGAATAGTTTTTGACTCTAAGTTGACGTTCAGTAGTCATATAAACTTCATTCTTTCAAAATCATACTCAGTTCTTGGTTTTATTCGTCGAAACTCGTCTGAGTTTTCTGACCCATATACTTTTAAACAACTTTTTACTTCTCTGGTACGATCGCACCTGGAGTATGCTGCTTTCATTTGGTGGCCATATGATCAACTTTCGATATTAACACTGGAGTGCACGCGCGGCCTACTATAGTTGACCATTGGTATATTTTTGTTGATAACTTAACAATTCTGTATGTTAGAGCGGAGTAGTTCCAGGAAAGCCCTATCCATTAAATTTGTCGTCAAGTCACTACCGTGAGAGCTTTCTGCTCGTACACATATTTCTGAAGATTTGCGAAAAAGTCTCGGGACTACCATAGCAGAAAGAAATCAATCATCAAAAAAGTGGTGCAAAACGTGCAACAAATGGATTTGTCGTAATCAACCGGCTGTGATGTGTAATAAATGTCACAAAAATAGGTTTTTGATAAACTTTAATAATGTAAGAAAAAAATTTTAATCATTGGTTTCAAAAGTACAAGTTTTGGTATTTTTGCTATTATAGAACAAAATTGGCTTTAATTTTAAAATGTTGTTTTCTATGGATAAATTAAAGCTTAAATTATTCTTTTAAATAAATATAAATACGCTTTCAATCATTAGTTTCAGTAATATGTAATGGAAAAAATTTTTATTGCTATTTTAAAATGGTCTACCATAGTAGGCCACGCGTGCGTTAGTGTAAAAAAAGGCGCGTGTACTCTAGTGTTAAGGATTGAACGAGTTCAGAAAATTTTTCTAAAATTTTCGCTACGTTCAGTACGCTTTGAGGAGCCTCCTCCGCCTTATGAATCTCGACGTATGTTAATTAACTTAGACTCATTGGAGAAATTGCTTCTCTTTCGTTTGTTTTCAATATTATTAATGGCACCATCGACTGCCCAATTTTACTACAGCGGATTAGCTTTAATATTCCACAAAGAAATCTTCGGAAATTTTACCCCTTCTATGGGGAAAACTCCAGAACAGTTTATGCTAGCAACGCGCCTATTGCGCGTGCACTACGGGAATTTAATGCTTTGTTTTTATCTTCGAATCAGCCCGACTTTGCACTATCAATATCAAGTATTGTGAAAATTCTGAATTCTATTTGTTTGTAAGAAATGCATATCTATATATTATTATTATTTTTATTTATTTGTTATTCATAACTAAATTATAAAATAACATACACATGTATTAGCACAAGCTACCAAGGCTATCGACTACATTTTTATATATTACTTCTATAATCTATTCATCGCACGTCCCTATTTGTACCAGTAAAATTGATGTCATGGCCAAATGATGCTAAGGTTGTGTCAAGTGACCAGCTGACTTCTACTTTTTTTATGAGTATTGACGGAATTCTTTTCCGTACCTCGAGGAGTTGCAATGTTAAACGGACTTTAATTATAGCCATGTATTCATAAAAGTGCAAATAATGCCAGCTTACCAAAGTCGGAGCGCTCCAAAAAGAGCCTTTTCGGAGTGCTATTTAGTAAACATCAAAAAAATCACTTTTTTAGGAAGTTTACGGAGCGTTGAGAGAATAAATGAATATTGTAGAGCGAATGGCTCAATTATATGTGAGATTTCGAGTGTTTTCTGACCCTTTTTGTTGTAGGCGTAAAGAGAATTGTGAGAAAATGAACGTTGGAGAGTAGATGAGGGACAACGTTCAATTATTTGAATGTTTTCAAACATTTTCTGAGGTTTTTTTTTATTTTACCTAACAGAAGATAAAGATCGCATTTTTCATGGACGTTTATCAATAGTCTGTAGAAAATAAACATAGCACACTTCATATTTTCCGAATTGTGTCAATAAAACTTCATAAACCTTATTTTTTATTATTTATGACCCCAAATAAGCTTCAGAAAAACATCAATAAAAGGCTCCGAAAGGAGTCTGAAAAGGCTCCAAAAACCCTTAGAATGGAGGAAAAAAGGGCTCCGAAAAAGGTTCAGAAAAGCACCAATAAAAGGCTCCGCAGTTCGTTTAAAAAGAGTCATAAAACGCTTCAAATTCATCGAAATCAGACTCATTTCGGACTCTTTCTTATGACTCTGTTGGAGTGCCCGCGTAGAGCGATTTTTCGCTCGATTTGGTCTCCGAAAGAAGCTCATTTTCGAGAGTAAAGCTCTGAGAAATGAGCGTTTTATGGCTCCGAAAGGAGTCTTTTTTTGCACTTTTGGTTATCTGGATATGTCATCATATCACCAATTCTCTATCAAATACAGAGAAATGTGTACAGTGTTGCCAGGATGCAATTTATTTTGGAGCTAGATTCGAGGAAAAAAGAGCTAGAAAAGGGCTGGATTGTTCAAGAAAATCCAAAACATGTAAAAAAAGAGCTAAAAAGCACTTAAGTATTTTGTATGTAAGTTTTTACATTTATTTCATACTAGCAGGGTACCCAGCTTTGCTCCGTATGTACATAAGTAGTTAAGAAATTCTTGCTACCCTCAGTTGCGAAAACAAATTACAGACTGAGAAGGTTCAGAACAATATTTATTTTCCCACATTTTACCCCGTTTATGTCTACGGCAACAAACTAAAGTAAAGGCGTTTTTTAATAGTCTAACTTCGACATTTTGTCATCTCCCCTCTCTTTGACTCCTTACCTGTGCCTAAACATTCCCCAAGTTATCCCCAGTCATTTTTCAAAGAAATTTCAAATATACAGACACAACTTATCTAGAGTTTTATTAAAGACTAGTAAGGCCCGCTTGCTTCGCTGCGTATCAGAACTTATAACAGACTGAGTCCGATTTTAATCATTATAGCCTATACGCACTTGATTGTATAGTTCACAACAACAATTAAAAAATACATTTGGGCCAGTTTTCGAAATTTGAAATACATACATATCTCTACATATAATAAAATTGTAACAGGTCGATGTCTGTACATGACATCTACCCACCCTTCTCTTTTCCCGTCCGAAATTTTTGAAGGTATATAATTGAATCCATTTGAGATATTTAAATTAAGCGCATCGCATATAACATTCGTTTGATACCCATATTGTACTAACACATTTTTTTGCAAATACATATTCGTCGATAACTTCAAGATATCTCCGAAACCATTTGGGATATTTCAATTGATAGCATCGCATATTACAGCACTCATTGACACCTTTCGTTTGACATCCATATTGTACTAAGACATTTTTGGTCACCCCTGGTCCACATATTGGGCGATAACTCCAAAACCGGTTGAGATATCGCAAAAACTGATATCTTAAACCTTAGGTTGAGCGTCTGACAATCCAACGGATAAGTTTCATTCAATTCCATTCAGTACTTTTATTGATACGACCACAAACATACAGACAGACATGGGCCACATATTGGGCAATAACTCCAAAACCGGTTGAGATATCGAAAAAAGTAATATCCTAAATTTTAAGTTGAGTATCTAGCAATCCAACGAAGAAAGTTTCATTCATTTCCATTCAGTACTTTCAGAGTGATACGGCCACAAACATACGGACAGACAGACAGACAGACAGACAGACACACAAAAATAAAAAAAATGGTTGATTTGGATTCTACTCGTTTAATAATGCTTCCCCCAATCAATTTTTTGTTGATATCTGCCATGTACAGACATCGACCTGTTACAATTTTATTATATGTAGAGATATGCTGATACCCACATGGGACGGCAGTGTATCTATGCAATTAATTTTTGATTCAGCTGAAATTGAAAAAAAGTGAACAAAAATTTTAGAGGAACGCTTAGTTTTTTTTTGACAAAGTAAGTGAATTTTTCTTCATATAAAATTGTGTAAGAAAAAAAATATCATAGGTACATACCTCCCTAAAAATCAGTATATCGTTTTTGTTTGTCGTTCGGTTTTGATAAAACAAAGTGCAGGTCCCTTTCTAAGCTTGAAACAGTCCACTAGTGAAACTCTCATCAAAATCCATTCCTTAGTTTCCGAGATCCTTAAGTTCAAATAGACAGACAATAATTTTAAAAATGGATCAGATGAACTCTACAGCATTCCCTAAGTCATCCCCAGTCATTTTTTCAAAGAAATTTTTAATTTACGACTTTTCTAGAAATTCATTATGGTATAGATTTATGATGTTTAAAACGTATAAAAAGTATACATAATTAACTCAACAAAAAAAAAATAAGTGTGTTATTGAAAAATTATCAAGCTTCATAAATAGTTAAGAAAAAAATATTTAATTTTTAATAAATTAATTAAATTTCCGAGCTCTAGGCCAATAATCAAAAGAAAGAACAACTCTAAATTTTCTTTTGATATTTGTGTTTTTATTGAGTTAATAAGCCGATATTTCGATTTCAATCTGAAATCATCATCAGGGACTCTTGATGATGATTTCAGACTGAAATCGAAATATCGGCTGATTAACTCAATAAAAACACAAATATCAAAAGAAAATTTAGAGTTGTTCTTTCTTTTGATTATTGGCCTAGAGCTCGGAAATTTTATTAATACGTACAATTTAAGGCCGTAAACAACAAAAATAATTTTTAATAAATAAAACTCAAAAATAATTTTTATTTTTGCGTTAAAGCCAAATGAAGTCATTTTATTTCTGACTCAGAAATCAAAAATCTTGAAATATTTTTCTGATTATTTATCATGAACACAGAATGGGGGGTGTAAGGTTGTTCAGAATCTTTAGCAAATTTGGAAAGTGTTTTTATACACAATGTACTTGTACTTACCTTTCCATTTTGATTCTTGTTCGCAAAATAAAGATATGGCATTTACGAATGTTACTCGACTAAGTTAACAGATTTAGGGCCGCTTTCATAAAAGCCGGTAACCGCTAACCAGAGTGTAATTGACGTATTTTGTATGGTTAGCTGTCAAATTAATAGCCGATTAGGCTTAACCGGCTTTTATGAAAGTGGCCCTTAGGCAATTGTTATCGGTGAGGAAAACTGAGTTGCCACATGGTACACAATGAAACTAATATAATAATTTCGACATCGATTATAAAAGAAATAAAAACTTTCTTCATTTTACAATACAATTTGTCCAAATAAATTTGTAGCGAAAAAAGAGCTAAAAATGAAAAGAAAGGACCAGAAAAAGAGCTAGGAGCTAAGACAGAATTTTAGAGCTAAGCGCAAAAAAAAGAGCTAGATCTAGCTCTAAAAGCACCAAAATGGCAACACTGAATGTGCACAACCAAAAAAATTTTCTGAAGTATGGTTTTAGGCATCCGAGTATGCAGTTTCAGAAAAGTTAAAGAACATTTAAATTTATGATGTATGGGTCTAGGTATCTGTTTCAGCAAATATGTTTATCTTAGTGGAAAATGTATGCGAATGCAAATCTAAATTAAAACTCCCCCCCTTGGCTAATTCCTGCGCACGGCCCTGCCACGTGATGATTTTTAATACATCGCAACATAGTACTCGCCGCAAATCCAACAGCTTAGATCCATTGAGCAACATCGAAACACTCGCGACTATAGATTACGACGTGAAAATACTGAAGTTCGTTCCGCTGAACGTAATATTAATACTTCTCGATGAAGATGTAGGCTCCACACCCCAGATGTACGCTGTAGTGAACAAAATATCAACAGAATAGCCCAAATAGCGCTGCGTTTAAAAAAGGGAAGATAACTATGACCTTAGGCGTCAAGTCCTTCAAAGAGTGAGCCGACGTAGAACTGTTTTAAGCAACATTACCAAAATGAAAGATAGGCGGAAATAATTCTTATAATTGGGGAACTTTAGAAGTGCTTATGTCCAATGTATTAACAACGGCCCAACAATAGTTTGCATTTGTTGTGGCAGGCTATGGTCTCCTTATCAAGTACGAGCATTAAACTTTGATGTTGTTTCCCAAATCTATGCAAATCCTGATTATTTGCTGCATCTTCTGTACACGCCGGTTTTTCTCGAGCATAAATTGGAGCGAAAGATAATTTCTCATTGGTATCTTGAATTATGTCAAGGCGCCTCTGTCCCTCGCCTGGCGCAATTTCTAGCCGATTAATGTCCAAATTTTTTACTGGTATATTATCGAGAAGAGTTTCCTGACATTCTTGGTTTAATTATTTAATATTGGGTTCTGAAGTTGGAGGTGTTCTAAAAAGGCTACTACTTTGTATTAGAGGGATATCTTCTCGAGAGGAAACAAACTTGGTTATTATGTTCCCGATAAATTCGGGTATTAACCAAATACCGAAGTGCTTCCACAATTTTCGAAGGACGTATGGTATCAGTTATATAGTCGTGACTGTGTTCCATACGCCGTCTGAGGTGAATTTGGATAACATGAGTTTGGTCCAATGACCTTGGAAAAGTGGTAACAATATCACTTACTGAAATTGGAAAAGTGGTAACAATATCACTTGCTGAAATTGGAATATCAATTACCGGTCCTTGCAAAGAACTTCGGCCCTGATACTCCAAAGGGCGATTTTTCTGATAATCTTGGCGTCTTCTAACGACAAATATCAATTTTTCCACAAAAATCGGATATAATAATTAAAACCAATTATTATTGTTCACTGGTCTCTAGCTTGCAAATTTTACAAATATATGTAAATAGAAAGACCGTAAAAACCAAAAACAAAATACACTAAACCATAGCACGGGTTAAGTACAATAACAATGTACAAATAAACAAGCCCAACACACGCATCGATACATATGGACAGGTAGTCTAAGCAATGTGTGTATACTGTTGGAAAAACTAAAACAACAAAACCAAAGGAAAAATTGAAGTGGGGATGAATTCATCGTGACGTCACAGGGCATCATAGCTGAGTTGTTAGATTTCTAACAGCGGCTTTGGTGCAGACACGGGTTCATATCCCAGTGTCCGAAAAGTGATCTGACGATAAGTGGGGACACTTTGAAACATGTAATCCTATCCGTCGCTGTGATTAACTTTGTAATTTTTCTCCAAATATCAATTTTTCCACAAAAATCGGATATAATAATTAAAACCAATTATTATTGTTCACTGGCCTCGAGCTTGCAAATTTTACAAATATATGTAAATAGAAAGACCGTAAAAACCAAAAACAAAATACACTAAACCATAGCACGGGTTAAGTACAATAACAATGTACAAACAAACAAGCCCAACACACGCATTGATACATATGGACAGGTAGTCTAAGCAATGTGTGTATACTGTTGGCAAGACTAAAACAACAAAACCAAAGGAAAAATTGAAGTGGGGATGAATTCATCGTGACGTCACAGGGCATCATAGCTGAGTTGTTAGATTTCTAACAGCGGCTTTGGTGCAGACACGGGTTCATATCCCAGTGTCCGAAAAGGGATCTGATGATAAGTGGGGACACTTTGAAACATGTAATCCTACCCATCGCTGTGATTAACTTTGTAATTTTTCTCCAAATATCAATTTTTCCACAAAAATCGGATATAATAATTATAACCAATTATTATTGTTCACTGGTCTCGAGCTTGCAAATTTTACAAATATATGTAAATAGAAAGACCGTAAAAACCAAAAACAAAAAAGTAAAACCCGTATGTTTTTGATTCGATCCTCTTGTATTTATTAGTCCGTATTTTTTGTTGTTGTAAATTTCATTGACTCTATAAAACAACTTGTCCGAGTGAGGATAGTTTCTAGTTGAGTCAAGAGTCCCCAAACTACTGAAGTCTAGTCATCGATAATGAGCCTCGACCCGCTTCGGCTGTGCCGAAGTCTTTATACCTTTCGTGAATATGCACAACTTTTCTAAGTGTCCGCTCCTTACTTACAATTACTTACAAACTCTCCAAAACTGTTAATTTAAAAATACATAGCCAAACCACTTTTATCGGAGCATTCGGTAATATGGGAGCTATATGTTATGTAAGTCCGATCTAGGTGATTTTCACTACACACATTACTTATATAGTATGTACTAAACCTGCGAAATTTCGCTCTAATAGCTTTTTAATTGCAAGAGTTAGAGGCGAAAACCCGTTTATCGGAACAATCGATTGTATGGGAGCTATGCGTTGTATCGGTCCGATCTTGCTGGTTCCGACAAATTATTAATCCTATGCAAAATGGCGCCTTCTTGCAAAATTTCATCGAGATATCTCCAAAACTGAGGGACTAGTGTGCGTTCAAACAGACGGACGGACAGACGGACATGGCTAAATCCACTCAGCACGTCGCCCTGAACATTTCGGTACACTTAATGGTGGGTCTATCTCTTCTTCTTCTCATACTTACAAACATCGGACCAAAGTTATAATACCATTTCATCAGGCCCGTGCGCACGGAGTGTTTTGGGGGTTAACCCCCCCCATGGCCAAATCAAAGTTGCAATGATTTTACAAAAATTTTCAAAATACACTTTATAAATCTTGTATTGAATCTTGACTCATAACTCTTGACAAAATTAGTTATAATAATTTTACGAAGGAAGAAATTGATGAAAACAGTGAGCAGTTTCAATTAACAGAGCGAATGAACTGCAAGGCTCAATTGGTGGCGCGAACTAACGTCAGTGGAATTAACGTCAGTGACGTTAATTCGCACCCAAAAAGCGAATTAAGGTCAGTGACATTAAGACGCATGACCAAAAACGAATTAAAGTCAGTACCGTTAATTCGTATAGTATTTTGACTTTAGTTCGCTTTGGACATGCGAATTAATGTCATTGAGGCATTTGGGTTTGAGATTCGACGAAGTAGCGCCGCAGGTGAAAATTTGACTTAGGTCAGATCCCCAATTCGGGGCGTGATCCATGGTATTTATGTGCAGAACTCCTTTCCGCATTAGCGGCCTTCGGCCGCGCTTCAAAAAATAACCCTGGGCTACGCCATTCCAACTCCGGGTGTGTGCCATAGCCGTGGCTACCGCCACGGTGATGTCCTTCCGCGTGCCACGTTTCCCACTTTTTCACTTTTTTGGCTCAGCCTAATGTGCCATTACAACAACCACATGAAAATGACAGAACATTTTTAACTTTAACTGCAAATAACTTTTGAACGGTTGAAAGAAATCTCATTTCAGATTCTAAATCTAGACGTGGGTAATCGTTTACGTGGGGTACCGAGCGCTAATACACAACCAAAAATGTTGAGATATGTATCAGGAGACGCGCTTTGGTCCCAGGAGCATGAATATAACTCCGCTGAACCAATATTTTTAGTAGTTTCCGAGATATTAGCAGTTAAAGTTCAGAATTTTCTGTCATTTTCATGTGGTTGTTGTAATCACATTACCCTGTGAGAAAAGAGTGGCACGCGGAAGAACATCACCGTGGCGGTAGCCACGGCTATGGCAACCACCCGGAGTTGGAATGGCGTAGCCCAGGGTTATTTTTTGAAGCGCGGCCGAAGGCCGCCAATGCGGAAAGGAGTTCTGCACATAAATACCATGGATCACACCCCGAATTGGGGATCTGACCTAAGTCAATCCCAGATTGATGATATAATGATCATAAGTCGAAGGTGATAATGAAAAATGAAAATTTGGAATATAAAAAAAATGTAATGACTTTAGTTCGCTTTCTTAATGCGAATTAATGTCAATGACGTTAGTTCGCTAAAAATATTGACCTTAGTTCGCTTTTGGCATGCGTCTTAATGTCACTGACATTAATTCGCTTTTGAGGTGCGAATTAACGTCACTGACGTTAATTCCGTTGACTTTAGTTCGCGCCACCGCTCAATTATATGAAAGATTTCGAGTGTTTTCTGACCCTTTTTTTTGTAGGCGTAAAGAGAATTGTGAGAAAATGAACGTTGGAGAGCAGATGAGCGACAACGTTCAATTATTTGAATGTTTTCAAACATTTTCTGAGGTTTTTTTATTTTACCTAACAGAAGATAAAGATCGCATTTTTCATGGACGTTTATCAATAGTCTGTGGAAAATAAACATAGCATATTTCATATTTTCCGAATAGTGTCAATAAAACTTCATAAACCTTATTTTTTATTATTTATAGTAATAATAATAATAATAATTCCCAACGCAATACGCGCGGATTGTTCTTCCGTGCCGAGTCTTTGAAAGGCTTTAGTTTGTTAATCGTCGAGATCTGAAACTGCTCAGCTACAGAGAAAACCTCATCAGCCAAGTAAGGTAGATACAAAATAGATGACACAATTAATAAATTATTAGTTGACAGCGAATAGTTATTGTAAAGAATAGAGATAAGAATCAAGGGATATGAAAGCAAATTGTTGATATGTATTTAGGATAGAAATAATTGACGTTTTTATTCTGCATAGTGAGTCTGAAATATCAAACGTACCAGAATGAGAGTTATTATCTTGACACAAACAACGAAAAGGCTGATATAATTCCAAATTAGTTCGGCACTGTTTCAAGATAAGTGGTTTAACACTAGAGTACACGCGCCTTTTTTTTTACACTAACGCACGCGTGGCCTACTATGGTAGACCATTTTAAAATAGCAATAAAAAATTTTTTCATTACATATGACTGAAACTAAAGATTGAAAGCGTATTTATATTTATTTAAAAGAATAATTTAAGCTTTAATTTATCCATAGAAAACAACATTTTAAAATTAAAGCCAATTTTGTTCTATAAAGCAAAAAATACCAAAACTTGTACTTTTGAGACCAATGATTAAAATTTTTTTCTTACATTATTAAAGTTTATCAAAAACGTATTTTTGTGACATTTATAACACATCACAGCCGGTTAATTAGGACAAATCCATTTGTTGCACGTTTTGCACCACTTTTTTGATGATTGATTTCTTGCTGCTATGGTAGTCCCGAGACTTTTTCGCTAATCTTCAGAAATATGTGTACAAGCAGAAAGCTCTCACGGTAGTGACTTGACGACAAATTTAATGCTTTCCTGGAACTACTCCGCTCTAACATACAGAATTGTTAAGTTATCAACAAAAATATACCAATGGTCTACTATAGTAGGCCGCGCGTGCACTCCAGTGTTAAAATGTCTTGATGGACGAGAAGGTACATTGAAGTTCACTTCGCTCAAAAGAAAAGGGCTTGTGATTGAACCATTTAGTAATTTAATCATGAAAACAATTCCAAGCATTTCCTCCGACTAGAAAGGCTGTGAAGATTAATTAGTTTTAAGCGACTCGTATACGATGGCAAATTATACAAGGGATCCCAGTGAAGATCTCTTAAGGCAAATATTAAAAATTGTTTTTGAACTGATTCTTAGCGATCCACGAGGACCTGGTAAAGTGGATTCCAAATTATAGAACCGTATTCAAGTATCAGTCTGACTAATGTAGTAAAGAGTTTTAGTTACATAAGGGTCGCTAAATTCTTTAGACCATCGTTTAACAAATGCTAGAACGCCTCCAGCTTTATTGACTGTTACGTTAATATGACAGTTAAAACTGAGTTTTTAGTCCATAGTAACCCCAAGGTCAACAAAATCATACATTTCCTCAAGACTATAACTGTTAATTGCATAGGAAGCTGGCTGTGATATTCCTCTCGAAAAACCCATGTACTTACATTTCTTTAGATTAAGCGGCATATAATTTAAATCGCACCAAGTAACAAGTGTATTTAGATCTGATTGAAGCTTCTTCGAATGACATAAAAAGCTTTACATCGTCGGCATACATTAAAATTTTCGAAAATTATATTACTGTAGGAATATCATTTATAAACAACAAGAACAGAATCGGGCCAAGATGGCTTCCTTGAGGAACTCTTGAGGAGACATAAATAACATCGGATTCACAATTTTCAAACACTACTTTTTGTGCTCTGTCGCTAAGGCAAGAAGAGATCTAGCGATTGAGACCGGGCTGGAAACCCAACTGATCCAGTTTATGAATAAGTAAAGAGTGACACACTTAATCGAAAGCTTTGCTGAAATCAAAGTAAATTCAAGTAAGTTTGTAACGGTGGACTTTCCCTTACAGAACCCGTGTTGACAGTCGGAAATCAAGGTAGGGATAGGATTCGTAAGCTGATTGGTAACAATAGCTTCACACACTTTTGGGATGGCAGAAAGCTTTGCTATGCCACGATACTTATCTATAGAAGCCTTGCTTCCGCTTTTATGAAGCGGTAGAAGAAACGACTCTTTCCATGCTTTTGGAAAAACACCACACTTTAGTGACAGATTGAACAAATTGGTAAGGGGTTGGTAAATATTGTTAGCACACTTCTTCAAGAAGCATGTAGGAATCCTATCAGGACCGCATTTAAAAGGTTCCTTCAAGGTTTTCAGATAAATAAGAACATCATTGGCGCACCGAATTAAATTGTTGTTCCCATGTAGCTCATAGGGATAATTTAGAAAGTCAGAGTTGGTGACGGCAGAATATTTAGGAGTGAAAAATTTCGCAAAGAAATTATGACTCAAAAGAAATAAAAAACGACCCCAAATAAGCTTCAGAAAAACACCAATAAAAGGCTCCGACAAGTGTCCAAAAACCCTCTGAATGGATGAATGAAAGAAAAGCACCAATTAGAGGGCTCCGAAAGGCGTCTGAGAAGGCTCCAGAAACCCTCAGAACGGAGGAATAAAAGGCTCCGAAAAAGGTTCAGAAAAGCACCAATAAAAGGATCCGCAGTTCATTTAAAAAGAGTCAAAAAACGCTTCAAATTCATCGAAATCGGACTCATTTCAGACTCTTTTTTATGACTTCGTTGGAGTGCCCGCGTAGAGCGATTTTTCGCTCCATTTGGGCTTTGAAAGAAGCTCATTTTGGAGAGTAAAGTTCTGAGAAATGAGCGGTTTATGGCTCCGAAAGGAGTCTTTTTTTGCACTTTTAGTTAGCTGGGATATGCCATCATATCACCAATTCTCTTTCAAATACAGAAAAATGTGTAGGTACAACCAAAAAAATAATAGTTTTAGGCATCAGAGTATGCAAATTCAGGAAAGTTAAAGAACATTTAAATTTGTGATATATGGGTCTAGGTATATGTTTCAGCAAATATGTTTAACTTAGTGAAAAATGTATGCGAATGCATTTCATGCTCATGAAAGGTATAAAAAATCATAAAAATGTGCAATTTCAAGTAAGCCCAGTCGACGTGGTGTAAAAGTTGTGAAATTTTATAAACGAAGTGCCTAGTAAGAAACTTCATAAATCCAGTGGGTGAAAAGCGAAACTGGAAGATCAAAGAAAGAGACGCTTACAAAAATGTAAAGCAAATAACCAAAATAAAAAAACACACACACACAAGGAGGATACGAAAAAAGAATTGCTTAATGTAAAAACAGTGGACAACGAAATTGCAAAAAAATACTGGAGTTTAAAATGCCCAACTTATAATCTCAATAAATTGCATGCGTAACAGAATAATAACAGAAAATCTATACGATAATACAACTATAGAAAGTAAGTGTACATTTCTTTGAAAAATTTACTGTAGTTGACTAAGGTAATGTTGTGGATTTCATCTGAACCACCTCTCATATTTTTGTCGTCTGTTTGAACTGAATGATCTCGGAAGCTAGGGAATGAATTTTTATGAGACTTTCATTGGTGGATAGCCTGTAGCTTAGAAAATGTTATACTTATTTTTTTCAAAATGCACTTATTTTCACGCAAAAATATCAATGCGTGTCTTTGTAAAATTTTTGTTTACTCTTTTTGTCAATTTATTGAAAATCAATTTCGAGCATAGATATGTATAATGACAAAGAAAGCATTACATAATTAATTTTCTTTAAATTGTCAATCCTTCTACAGCTCTTCTTGCGGCGATATAATGTACACATGCTATTATGAGGCATACTGTCAACCAATCACCAAAGGGAGCCCTGATTACCATTACTAATTACTAGTATGCCTCCACAATAGCCTCAAAAGTAAAGAGACGAAGCAAGGCCCAAGCCGCCACAGAACTGTTTTTGTTTATGCTGTGCGAAAATCTGGAGCAAGCTGCAAGACTGCCGTAGCACTGGTATCCACTCCGTTATTGCCATACAACCACCTGCTATAGCTGAATGCGTCGTTCCCCATGGAGAGTATACTCATATTAGCACGGATTTATTTTTGATAATGTGGTAAGTTAAACTCTTACTTACTTACTAACTCTTTACCTGTTCTATTGTATTAGGATCGGGGAAGCACAGCCAACAACACCAAAAACATGTGAGATCGGACCAATATAACATACGCCCACAGTCACTATGTCATAAATTTTGATCGGAAAGTGAAAGTTGCGTTTTGTATAGGGTGTTTTTTTTACAGGTTTATTTTTCGAATAGAGATAAAACTAGCATTTTGTGGTCAAATCTGGCAACTCTAATGTCATTTATGTTCAGTTTGGTTTGCCATTTCATCATGAACAGGTTGACAAAAGAACAACGCTTGCAAATCGTGCAAATTTATTTCGAAAATAATGGTTCAAATTTTTTTTTCAAATGGCAAAATTTTGTTCAGTGATGAGGCTCATTTTTGGTTGAATGGCTACGTCAACAAGCAAAATTGCCGCATTTGGAGTGAAGAGAATCCACATGAGACCCTTGAAACGCCATTACATCCACAAAAACTGACTGTTTGGTGTGCTCTATGGGCTGGTGGAGTCATTGGGCCATACTTCTTCCGCAATAATGCTGGAGAGGCAGCTACCGTTAATGGAGACCGGTATAGAGCCATGATAACCGACTATTTTGTTCCCGAATTGGATGGCATGAATGTGGATGAGTTGTGGTTCCAACAAGACGGCGCTACATGCCACACAGCGCACGTCACAATCGATTTATTGAAGGAAACATTCGATGAGCGCATAATTTCGCGGAATGGACCTGTCAATTGGCCACCAAGGTCGTGTGATTTGACACCATTGGATTATTTTCTTTGGGGATATGTGAAGTCGCTCGTCTACACCAACAAACCAGAAACGTTAGGGGAATTGGAAGCCAACATTCGTGGCGTTATTGCCGACATACAGCCCCATATGCTCGAAAAAGTGGCTGAAAATTGGACCTGTAAAATTTACTTTATTCGAGCCAGCCGCGGCGGCCACATGCCCGAAATCATATTTAAACATTAATGGCATAAAATTATCCTTCCAATAAAGCCAAATTGATGGATTTTAAACGGTTTTCTTGTGTTTTATTTCAATTCGAAGTTCTATACCCCTAAAAAAACACCCTATATTTATGAAGGGCGTTTAACATTCGGCACAGCCGAAGACAGCAATTTTTAACTTATTCATTTTTGTATTACTAGCAAATAATTGAAATTTTGTGAGTTACTCAACATTTTTTGACCCACTAATTAAATTTCTCTCGTCACTTGTTTTACTGTTGACTTCCGTTGTTAATGAATCACATAACACAATTCATGCCATCTATAACAATATCAAAAATGTTTGTAGATTATTATACTTACATTTAACTGAATTATGATTTTGTTGTAAGCCCAATGCCACCGTTGTTTTGCCGTGATTTCCTGTTTACGAATAATATGCATTTTTCCACCTACTACTTCTTCGGTTTCTCCACGCTTTAATACTTTGTTTTTTGTTACTATCTTCAGCAATGGTACTTCTGCTATTCGGTTTTCATTTCCTTGATGAGTGGTTTCCTGACTTGATTTGCGATTTTTAGATGGCGATAAAACTTCATTGAGCTCATTTGTCACAACACCATCTTCACTGAACAACATATTTGTATTACACTCGTTTTCAATGACTATGCTACCTTGTTTCTTTATTTTGTGTTGAGTATGCGTGACATGCAAAAGTGTATCTTCGGAAATGTTAGTGACTCTAGATGTCGCAATACTTGCCTCTAAAGGTGGTACAAAATGTACACTGTTTGTTGCCCCAGTACTTTCTATAATCGGTTCAATTTGTTCTGAAGCTTTTAATCGCTTTCTTAAGTTTGTTTTGCCGTTTAACTCCACTGCAGAAATACTATAGCTAAAACTTTCTTCCATATAACTGTCATTAAATTCACTCTCATAATCATCTTCTAAAAATAATTCACAAGCAACGTTATGTTGAAGGTTGAGGTCTTGTTGTTGAGCTGGTTTTTGCTCGACAACCCCCAAATTGGTATGTTCCTTAAAAAGTTGCTCTTGCTCCTTAGCCAAATAATTGTACTCATCTTCTTCATTGAAGTAATCTTCTCGATAATTATACCCTCCGTCGAAGTTCTTGTAAGAACTATTTGACTCCACAAATTGCTGTTGATTTTGAGCCATGAAATTTTGCTGTGAATCTGCCTTTGTTGTTTGCAACTGAGGTGTTGTATAGTAATAAGGTTGCTCACTAACTATATCATTATTTAGATGCAATTTTTGATGCATGCTATTTTGATTATTATGAATAATATCCTCAGTGATGGACTGATCTAATTTATCGCAATCCATTTTATATAGTCCATGATCTCTCATGTCATTCATGCCTTTATCGCCATCGACCAACTCATATTCAATACCGGGCAAGTCATTTTCGTCTGCTACATCGTCATTTATTTTGCTCGCATGTTGCTCTATCAGAAACCCGAATTTAGTGGTATTTATAACAGGCAATTTTTTGCCAATGGATATAGCAGGTGGCACCGCCGGTAAAATTTTACCACTTTGCTGCCGGATTTGATTGTCAGTAAAGTAATATTGTGGGGAAGCATTCGACTCTACCTCTGTAGTAAGCGTTACACCTGCAGTAATTGCATTGTTGTCATAGTAATGCAATACGTTTTCGATATCAGTGCCATTTGATATGGAACCTGATCGTTGACTGGACCATGAGCTTCTTTGCGATACACCTTTTTGCTGTTCTTTTTGTTGGTAATTGATGTTGCCATCTTCAGATGGGTTTAACGTATTGTCGCATACCTCATTAGTTTGGTCGGTCGCTATTTTATTAGCCATTTCAGCAGTGGATACCGTAACTGGTTCCGTTGATGTCGCTAACGATGTTTTTTGCTGCACGGCAGTAGTTACTTGATTAACAGCTAGTGTGGCGGATTGTACTGCAGCAGCTGCTTTTTCAAACAACGAACCAATCATGCTTCCATTTATGCCATCGGCCACGCTACTTCGAACCGTACCTTCTACTGCATGTAGTGGTAACTTCAAAGTTTCACTTGCAAGACTGGTGTTTGCATTCATTTCAAAACTTGAGAGTGATGTTAAAAATGTGGGGCTTGGGCTTTTCCTACTTTGTTGTGGAGAATGATAAGGGGTTGTTACCAAATTATTGTTTTCAATAGATGTAATTAAAGGGACATTGTGACTTTCAAATATACCTGTTATGTTCGATGGGTAGTCATTATATTTTATACAGTCAAAGTCCACATCCATGTGCCGATTTTGACTTACCACATTTTTACTTATATTCTTTATATTTTCATGGTTCGCACTACTGACTTTGCTGTGATTTTGCTCCTGATCATACAAAACACTTCCGCTTATATAGCATGGCTCCAAAACCACGTTTTCATATGTGGGTTCATTTTCAATCAATCTCTTTTTGCTACAGTAAAATTCTTCGTTGGCCTCATTGCTACAGATTCCATTTTCCTTTACACTGTTCGATGTATATATATTTTTGTAGGTAGTTGGAGCGGGTGTTGCTGCTGTCAGTATAGCTTCGGTAATAGTACTATTGGTTTCTACCAGTGTATTCGTCGAATACATTCGTTGATCGGCTTTTATCACGCTTGCCTGCTGGACGGCAGCCGTAGCACCGGCTATTAGGCCACCAACATTTGGTACAAATTTTGATGCTATGCCAAATCCCAAGCTCATTTTCTTTTGCTGCTCCTTGACCCTGCTATCGGTTGTAGCTACAGCATTATTGACACCAACAAGAACCCCATCCAGACCAGTTTTTATACCCCTGGAGAGGCCACCAAACATGCTGACGGTTTTACCAGGAATACCCGGTAAAACATTTATTTCAGTTGATATATTTTCTGTTGTCGCTGCCACAGTTTTGTGATTTAATTTTATGACAATCGAATCTTCTAAGTCAGGGCAATAGCTCTTACTATGTATGTCACTAGATGTTTCAGTTGAAAGTTGTGATATTACTTTATTCCGTGCCAATTCAGTACTTAATAATCCTATTGTTTCGAAATCAGCTTCTTCATAAGCCATCATATTTGTGCCTATTACTGATGTCCCTAATGATGGCGTATACGCTTTAGCACTAACTGCAACAGCGTATTCCGATAAATCCATTCTGTAACTATCATACAATTTTTCATTGGAATTCGATGTAACTGATGCTGACCTTAGCGGTATACTAGGTTTTGCTACACAGTTATACTTACTCTCATCATCATCCCCAACATTCAGATTATCAGCTGAAGAGCAATACGCAGTTAAAAACGCAGTATCCGTTTCGGATTCTGCCGATTTTGTCATGTAGACTGACAAAATGTCGTTGATCGTGGATTTTCGTGTGATATTTTTAATAGGGTGCTCAGACATAGCAGCCACAAAATTGTTGTACTTGGTTAATGGTGCGGGTTGTTCTTCAACCGGAAATATGTCGCTTTCTGTAGATTGTGGAAAAACTTCTTCTGCTGTTAAAATATTCTCTGTTGGGCTAATATTCACGGTAATATTTTTTGTGACTATTAACGCCTTACCCGGCAAAGAAGCGTTGAAGGGAACAGACACACTTTTGAAAATTTGTGGCGTGGAAAACTGACATTTAGTTTCTGTTTCAGATCTGTCGCAAATAAAAAAATCATTTATATTTTCAGACAAATCTGGTTTAATCTCATTCGGAATACATTTTTTTACTTTTGCATTAAACGTTTTGGATGTTTCTAAAACTAATTTCACAGGCATTTGATATTGCGTTAAATAATCTATATATGACGTTGTAGCAGTGTCAGCAATAGTACCTACACTTTTAGGCTGGCCTTTGTAGTTACTTTCCTCACTAACTAGTATTGCTGTTGACGCAGTGCTGTTGCTCATGTTTAGAAAATTATTTTTAGAAAATAAATTTATAACGTTGTCCGTGGCAATAAATGTGTCTAGAGGTAATTTTGATGTTCGATATAGAGAAGTTTTTTCCAGTGTCGTACTATTGGTTGCCGTTGTAAACGTGTTCATAGCAAATTTGGGTAATATATCAGAGGTAACAGCAACGGTTGTTGTTGACGGTGTGAAAGAACTTCTGATATCGTGTTTACAGTATTTATCGAGACCATCACTGATAGTGTACGTGTTAGCAATGATTTTGCAATCGTTACTAGTGCAACTGGCAATGAAGCTGCTTTTTTCATTAACACTACCGATATATTTATTAACCTTAGATGATGACGTGACATCAAAAGCAATCGCAGGCAGAGATGTTTCCAATCGTGGCAATAGCCTGTCCAGTGCAATCATATTACTCGCAGTGGTGGTCGTAGTCGCTTCAATGATTGATGTTGTAGTGGTTGGCAATGCTATATAAGTATAGAGTGGAGGTAAACATGTATTATGCAAAAAACTTGAATGGGAACTAATAACGTTATTAGGATTAATGTTGGTATCTAAGGAAGTGTAATAAAAACGGAGCTCTGGTGATGTTTTAAAAGACGAATTAATGGTGGGTGGACCATTACAAGAATCATTTAAATTATTATTTAAAGTGTTAATGTTGCAGTTTATTATGTAACTACTATCAGCAAATGTACTGCCCGAAGTCGTCGTCGTTATCGCTATTTCGTCATTTGTTGCATTTGGTGGGAAAGCACGATTCAGATAGATATTTGTTTTGCCATGTGTTTTAGGTGGTGTGGGCAAGCTGCTTACCGTTGTAACACCTATTACGTTATTTATGTATGGCACCTCTTCAGGTATAAACGGTTTATTTGGCTGGATTGAAGCCAGGTATGTATCTATTCGACAACTATTTGACTCAACGGTTTCAGCAATATTTCCACGATCTGAAGAACGTGTTAAATACGATTTTTTTTGCAACGGTGAATTTGCTAATGTAGATGGTTTTGGCAATGTTGCTGGGGATGGTGATAATACAAATGAAGATAAAAGATTCGGTTCTCCAAATGAGTCTACTGATAATGAAATAGTATCGCCGTAGCTTAGTTGACCTAATGATTTTTTTATAATGGATGCATTCGTATTAATTATACCTTTAGCTGCCAATATCTCAACTGCGGATGGTTCTTTCTGAATTTGGTCATCGGTTAGGGTCGAATATGTTAGGCCATTACTGTTATCAGTCTGCTTGCTTTCAAGTGGTAATTGGGGTAGCTTCTTGCCGTTCGCAAAAACATTTCTATGACTGTTGTTATGTTTTGGCGTTGGTAGACGTTTTGGCAATTTCTTCGTTTTAGCTAGTTGGGAAAGAGGCTCTGACTGAAGATATTGGTTTTGCATTTCATCTCCTGCTGTCGTTGCGGTTGATGATGTCGGTGACATTGTGAGAGAAATACTATTAACTTGAACTGCTGGAGTTGACATGGATTGCTCAATTGTTTCGGTTACCGATTTGGGTTCTAGACTGTTGACACTGCTCTGAAAATCTTTTAAAACACATTCAATGCTCGTGCTATTGGAATTATCACTTTTATTGAGGTTTTTTCCCTCAACGGAGTCGGTGTATTGAGTAGATTGATCAAAAACAGTTACCTTAGAGTTATGCGTCATACGCTGAACCGGCAGGCGAGTTTCCCCTGATGCTATTACAGAGGCTGTTGTCATTGCCATCATTATTGCATATTTCCGCTGCTGCTGTAAGTATTGATTGTGTGTAGTTGTTTTTGTATATGCCGGAACATCGCTGTAAGATGATAGATTATTGTAGAGACTACACTCATCGTTATAAGGGCCATCATAATCATTGAATTTGGTATAATCAAATGGTGACATTGCTGTAAATACTCGGCGTTGTAAAGGGGTGGCGTAACACTTTACTTGTGAGTCTGCTCCAATTAGTTGCCTTTGATCAGTTTTTAGGCTTAAACATATATCGTTTTGTTTTACAACCGTATTTTCCGATAAACTGTATTCGATACTTGTATAAATGTCAGTTGCTTTCTCATTGTTACCTTCAAATGATTGTTTTTTTAAAACACTAACGAGACGTTGTTGTTTACTTTGAAGATGTGGCTGTAATCGTAACGATGCTGTACTACCACAGATTTGCTTTCCACTCGCATTGGTTGCCCACATTAGGTCGTCAGTGTTACAAGCAGCAGTATCAACTTTCATATACTCAAACTCATTTAAACACAATGTGCCATAGTCTGATAGAGTTGGATATCGTGAACTTCTGCAAGATTTCGGTATATTTGTTGCTACAGCTGCTTGTAACTGTAGGACAGGGAGTGGGGTTTGCTGCAGATTAGCATCCTGCCGTTGCGGCTTCACCTTCAATTCACCCGTATATACGTACATACCTTCTAGAAAAGTTGTATTATGCTTTATCGATAAACGTGGTAGCAACTTTACGTGTGTTGAATATCTTTTCTCAATAGTATTCTGCCAAGGTAGGTACTCAGAAGAGCTGTGTTCAACACGAATACTATTACCAAAATTACTTAATTCATAAGCACCATCCCTTCCCGCAAAATCATCTATTATAGTTTTATTGTTATCAAAGTTGTAACTACCATTGTACGCGAATGTTTTATTTTTTTCGTTATCTTTGATACAGTTTATGACGCTGGGTATTTTCGTCATATAATCCGCTCTAATTTCCATTGATGCATACGAATATTGAAGCTGTATTGCTTTTACGTCAATAACATTAAACATCACAATCTCCACTGTTGTACATTGATATCTTTGTTCGACATCAAAATCAAGAGGCTGGTGATACTTTCTCTTTCTTCTCATTACTTCATTTCCATGTTGAAACGCTACAATTTCGTCTGAAAAAGTTTAAATTTTTATTGCTGTAATCACATTTATTTCTGAATGAGAGTAGAATTAACAAAAATAACGCAATGAAAAAGGCTTGAGTACCAAGTACTCGTGGAGTATGATGTGTAAACATGTGCATCTTGTGCATCAATTTATAAAACTAAAACGCGCCCTTTGAATTTAAACCACAAGACTTTTTTATTTTATTTTAGTTACTATCTATTATCTTCTTTGTCTTCTTTTCTTCTCCTCTATGCTGTTCCTTTACTTAAATACATACATATATATATTTTTTATCTATAATGTTTTCTTTTTCTTGTTCTCTTTCCCTTCATTTTTATTGTATTTTTTATTTCCTTTTAGTTAATTTAATTCAACTAATTTTATCTCATCTTATTTTTGATGATTTTATCTTATGTTGTATTAGTTAAAAAGAATTCATCGTCCTCACTGACGGTTGCCAAATAATCATTACACAGTACTATAGTGATTTTTATTAAAATGTTTTTATTAGGTCGCTTTCGTCGTATCTGCCCGCGTATTTTTGCATTCTATTTTAAACCAACTTCCTGCTCAGCTAGGATCTTGAAATTTTCACCATAGTTCAGGTCCCGATGACAATGCAATATTATTACGCAATATTATTATTATAAATTACCATAGGGGGCGCGTGGGTCGCTATATTTCCAAAATTCGCATTTATGGTCCGATTTGGGTGGAATTTTGAACATGTATTACTACGATGAAAATAAATATTTCAGGAAAAAAATTCCGCTAGGTGGAGCTGAGATCGCGGTAATAAAAACTCAAAATCGTAATTATGGACCGATTTAGAATTTAGTGTTCATATCATCTTTACTTCGAAGCTTATAATTAAGGTATTCCGTCGAATTGATATCTATACTGTGTTTGATTTATCTATTCTTTATTTTATAAACAGTGATTAGAGTTTGAAAAATGCAATTCTGATTTATGTTTAGCCTGGATGTGTATAAGCTACAGGAAGCAGTCTGCCTAGGCAGGTTAAGAATATCTTGTATTATTTTGTTTTGAATTCTTTGTAATTCGTTTATACTTTGCGCTTTACAGCGATTCCAAATCGCATTTAGGCAATTTATTTGTGACATAAACAGCCTCATATAGTAGCCATAACTGTTTCCTTGGAATATGGTTTTTATTTCTATAAATTGCAAAACTAAGAGGTAGAAGCTTTAATTTTAGATTCTTTACATGCTCATTCCAGTTAAGATTGGAGTCTAATATAATCCCAAGGTACTTCAATGTCTTGACTCCTTTCGGATGAAGTTTTTTTTGTTTAAATTTATTTTCAATAGGTTTTTATCCAACCAGTGGGTAATTGTACAAAGGTCGGTCTTTACGTTTGTAATGAGTTCCTCAATTGTATCAGCAGAATACATAAAAAGTTCATCATCCGCATAAAATTCCTTTCAAGTTCCTCCTGACCTAATCTTTAGTATAGAACTTGTTTTCCATTTATTTGAACATACTGTTCTCTATTTAGCAAAAAGCTTTCAAAGAGTTTTAAGTGCTGGCCCTGTATACCTAATTCAGCAAGCTTTCTAATCATAATTTCTAAGTTAACAGAGTCAAATGCCTTCGACATATCTATTGCTATGACTGCTACGTATTTCTTCTGATCCAGATGTTCATAAATGAATTCCATACAGGGAGACACGCAGCTAGTGTATTTGAATTTTCTACAAACCCATACTGATTACGGTGTATAATTGAGGAGTTGCGTGCAAAAAGGGCACTTCTATGAAAAGTATGTTTTGAGATATTCGTGTTTAAAACTTTTAAAGCATTGTAACTTTTTTGTTGTTGTAGTATATAGAAAAAGTTATTAATATTATTGTTATCTAGTGTACTATCTTTTAACTTGGTAAAGTTACAAAAGCGACACTTCACATCGTTAGCCCAAAACGATGAAATAAATCGGTGATAAATGTGCCCTTTTTGCATATAACCAGGAAAACGAAGGATACGTCTTGTTTTAACTTCATCTATTCTGTAAATATTAATAATTTTTTATTCCAAGCGGACTTTTATTAGGTAACCTAGTACACATATTTACATACCTAAAAGCATTATTATGGAGCTGTACTGAAAATTAAATGGCGTCGTAATGATATTGAACTAATATGTCATTCACGGGTACTTATTTGCATAAAAGACCAAGAATTGGGTCAGGGGCCAAAGAAATAAGCTTATCGTTAACAATACCAAGAATTTAAAGCAAAAATACATACATATACATATAATAAGGCATTTTTTTTTTGCTAAAGAACAAATTATTTTTATTTTATACAATATTTTTAATAATCCAAATCACTATTACTATCTTCTGCATCATATAATTTAAAAGAATCAGTGTGTATTGGGCTAGTAAATATATTATTTTTATACCAGTCCGAATCTGTTTTTTTCCAAATATTGCCTTAAATCTTTTAGATTATTAATTTTTCCTGGATTAATTGTTGCGGAAGGTACAGACATCAAAGACACAACTTCTAAATTTTCTTCTTTTTTTGTCTTCCAAGGGCTAAAGGAACAATAGCACTCATTATAGTTTTCACCAGCTTATATTATTCCTTAAGAGGTATAATTGAGAATTTAATACGTTCTTAATTTAAAGTTGTTATTCGTTTTGTTGTTAAGCTCTTGGTCAAAACTTTTGATATATACTGCTGTTTCGATAACTAGAAAAGGTGATGGAATTTTTCGTTATTCGCGCATGATTAACAACATATTGTACTAAAATTTAATCCGATACAAAGCCATATACTTCAAATAATTAAAATTTTGATGAAAATTCATCGAATTTTTGCGAATTTTGCATACACTTTTAAAAAATAATTCACATTATTTATAAAAAATTGGTTGAAATAGTTTTGCGGAAGCAGAAATTGGTGAAAAATGCAATACAATGCATGCATTTATAGCTATTTCGGGTAGTGTATAAGAAAAACACTGTACGAGCGTATGAGCAACATATCATAATTTTGAAAAAAATAACAAATAGTAAGTACTCATATATAGCTCAACATTTCTTGATGTTGCTAAGACAGTTTAAAAAGTATCAAATCCATATTTGCAGGGGAGAGAAAACATAGATTATTCTTTCTTGTTGGACGTTTTACGCAAAACTCAACTCCTCAATTTTGTTTGCATTTAAGAAAAGTTTTAGACGATTCAGAATAATATTTTCAAAAATCTTGTCAATTGTACTTAATTTGGTATAGGACGATAGTTCGAGCATATCTCCTTACTTCCTCCCTTATGAACTGGTACCACACATACAATTTTCAATTCTTGTGGGTATTGACCTTTTTGGAAACATTTATAGATAAAGTTTTGTAGAGGTTCCACTGAGAACTCTTTATATTTCTTAACGAGACGTCCCGAAATACCATCTGGTCCGTTTGCAGATCTTCCGTTTAAATTTCTTATTGTTAAATCGATTTCGAGTGTGTCACATTCGGGTAGCGTAAACGGTTGTACTATTTCGCATAGGGCTTGATAGAGATACTCAAAAGAAACTGGGATATTAACTATATGTGCAAAATATTCATTAAAGCAGTTAGCGATTTCAACTGGGTTGGTTATAATCTGATTTTTAAATTTAATTTGGGTAATCTCGTTTGAGAATTCAACTCTTTTCCTTTAAAATACCCCATGTTTTATTTATTTTATTTTATTTATTTGTTTCTTTTGTATTTTTCGGCCTTTGAAGTTAATGATTATATTTATTATTGAGCTCTAGGCCACCCAGATATATATGATGAAAAACTCTTAAATTTGTTTAAATCATATATTTATTTTGATAATCAATATTTCGACCTCAATTTGAAGTCATCCTCAGGATCTGCAAAGTATAAACATTTAAACCGACAAAATCCACAAAACATTTTCATACACTTACTCTATTGACTGCACCTTATCGACTAATTTAACAATTATAAAAGAACAAAGTGGAAAGTCATATACTGAATAATGTAAACAATTTAAAAAACAGTAATGATCAACAAAATTTTACTAACAACAATACATGAAAATATGTCAAGTGAACCGTGCTTAAATAATGTTGTTGTTATTGACACTCTCTATGCTTTGTGTCTCTTCTTTCCTATCAGCTCGCGGTATGCTGGAGCGCACTGAGAAGTGTCGCTCTTGAAATTTATACGTATGTCGCTAGGTGTGTTGATGATATATAGCATCTCCAAAATATAGCGCTTTTTATAATTTGTTTCTTGTTGTAGTATGGCTACGTTATCTAAGTTGGGAGAGTGTCCAGTGGTTATGCAGTGTTGTGATAGAGCCGTTTTGTTGTCATTAGAGTGGTCACGATTTTTGATGTTTGATTTATGAGCGGAAATCCTTGTCTTTAGTTTCGATTTAGTTGTACCCACATATACTTTATTGCATACGTGGGACCCGTCCCCGTTACAATTGATTTGATAAATTAAGTCCGATTTCTCTAGTTTTGCTATTTTGCTTTTCGTGTTGCTAAATAATTGTTGTAGTGTGTTAGTGTATTTAAATGCTATTTGAAACTTTTCTTTGTCATATATATTTTGTTAGTGTTATTCCTGTTGATGATCTGTTTGGTGTAATATTCATGTATATATCCGTTGACTAAGTGGGTGGGAAACTCATTGTCCGAAAGAATCCTTTTTATTATGCCGATATTTTTCTTATGGTAAATCCCGTCGCTAATTGAAAGTACTTTTCGTATAAAATTTTTTGCCGTGTTAACTATCGTTGTCTTCGCATGTTTGGAATTAAAATTTATTAACCTTCCGGATGCAATAGGCTTTTTATACCAGTCGAAGGTTAAGTGATTATCCTTTTTAACCACCATCGTGTCATTTTCATGTATTGTTGTTAGTAAAATTTTGTTGATCATTACTGTTTTTTAAATTGTTTACATTTTTCAGTATATGACTTTCCACTTTGTTCTTTTATAATTGTTAAATTAGTCGATAAGGTGCAGTCAATAGTGTAAGTGTATGAAAATGTTTTGTGGATTTTGTCGGTTTAAATGTTTATACTTTGCAGATCCTGAGGATGACTTCAAATTGAGGTCGAAATATTGATTATCAAAATAAATATATGATTTAAACAAATTTAAGAGTTTTTCATCATATATATCTGGGTGGCCTAGAGCTCAATAATAAATATAATCAACTTCAAAGGCCGAAAAATACAAAAGAAACAATTATGGAACGTAGAGCACACCGTAATAACAACAACACAGTCAAGATTTACAGACATGTTAAAGATAAGTATGACACAGAAACCAACAAATATACAAAACGCTATCAGCACAACACACAACAACTTACCAAACCAGTGTTGCCGTTGGGGACCCTAAAGGGTCAATTTGACCCTTTATTTAAGCCGGGACCCGGGACCCTACTTTTTGAAAAAAGTACGATCTTTGACACTTTTTTAAAATTCGGGACCCTTTTTCACTTTCAAACTGTAATGAAAAAAGGGTCAATTTGACCCTTTATTTAAGCCGGGACCCGGGACCCTACTTTTTGAAAAAAGTACGATCTTTGACACTTTTTTAAAATTCGGGACCCTTTTTCACTTTCAAACTGTAATGAAATGCATATTTTTCGTTGTTTGCTAAAAACCAAAAAAATCACCTTGTTCCTATTTTACTTTTACTTCGGCAACCCTTGCCGATTTCCAAATGCCTATCAGAAGTCTAACTGCTGGCAACGCTGTATTATTTGACAACTCCGACATAGTATGTATACTAAGCTGTTCGTTAAGAAAAAAATTTTTTTTCGCCAGGCGGAATATGATGCGTTATGCTGTAAAAATAAGCTGTGCAAAATTTCACTCGAATTGGATAACTCTTAGAACTGGCGCGTTGCATTTGAAAATTTTAAAAACCATATGCACTCAGGTTGCAGCAGATCATATAAAAAACTTGATAGCCGTAAACTTGGTTCACATTTATCACGTGAAAAAACATGCAGATTACGATTCTAAAGACAAAAATTTAAAAAAAGCCATAGGTTTTGAGATTTCGCTAAGTTATCGTTTCTTACAAAGTCACAAAACACCATTTTCGTATTGTTCAAAAAATCTCCAGTTCTACATATCCGATGAAAAAACTTTTTTCATCTTATTAAAGATCTTTCATTGCCGTAACAACCTACCATATAAATCTTTCCAATTAGATTATGAGTTTAAGAATTATTTGCAAATGCATTTCAGAAATCAGACACATTTTCCATCAGCTTCGTCATTAACATTAAATAACACTTAGAAGCACTAACCTGTTTGCATTTTTTTTGATGTATTATTGGAGATGGATCTATTACAAATAATATATGTTGAAACCATTTCCAAATCGGTTAAAAAATATAAAAGTTATAGCAAGTTTATCAAGTGTTATTTTTTCATTCGGTATATCGATACTGTATTTTCAAAAATAATCGAAAAACTTGTTTGAATTCTTCAACTGAATTTTAACTAAACTTTCAAATAAATTTTTTGATTGGATCTGAAAATACAGTATCGATATACCGAATAAAAAAATAACACTTGATAAACTTGCTATAATTTTTATATTTGTTAACCGATTTGCAAATGGTTTGAACATATATTATTTGCAATAGATCCATCTCCAATACTACATCAAAAAAAATGCAAACAGGTTAGTGCTTCTAAGTGTTATTTAATGTTAATGACGAAGCTGATGGAAAATGTGTCTGATTTTTGAAATGCATTTGCAAATAACTCTTAAACTCATAATCTAATTGGAAAGATTTATATGGTAGGTTGTTAGGGCAATGAAAGATCTTTAATAAGATGAAAAAAGTTTTTTCATCTGATATGTAGAACTGGAGATTTTTTGAACAATACGAAAATGGCGTTTTCTGACTTTGTAAGAAACGATAACTTCGCGAAATCTCAAAACCTATGGCTTTTTTTAAATTTTTGTCTTTAGAATCGTAATCTGCATGTTTTTTCACGTGATAAATGTGAACCAAGTTTACGGCTATCAAGTTTTTTATATGATCTGCTGCAACCTGAGTGCATATGGTTTTTAAAATTTTCAAATGCAACGCGCCAGTTCTAAGAGTTATCCAATTCGAGTGAAATTTTGCACAGCTTATTTTTACAGCATAACGCATCATATTCCGCCCGGCGAACTTACAATTTGCAAAAAAATATAAATAACGAACAGCTTAATGTATACACACATTTCTAAATGTAAAAAGCGGAGATAGTGGAAAGAAATTTACTAGATTTTGGATTATCCATTTTTCATGGACAAGTAGTAGTTATTTCACTGATAAACATTTTGCAGGTATATTATACAAAGAAAACGTTCGGTTTCTAATTCGGACGAGGATGGGGATACAAACTCAAAAATCAGTGCGGAATATTTATCCGATTCAGTTGTGGAACCATGCCCTTCTTTGAAAAACACAAAATGTCTTATCAAAAAAAAGGGGGACCCTTTTTTTCTGTTGGGACCCTTTTTTGGGACCCTTTTTGAAATTTTTCAGCGGCAACACTGTACCAAACTAGCGGAGTCCACGAAGTTTCTGTTGAGATGCAGAAAAACTGGCGTGATGCCCAATTTCATCATCAACGCAACTAAAAACCTTTCTTATATTATAAACTCCAACATTAACAACGAGAGAATTTCAGCGAGTGTTAACAAAGCAGCATCAACATATTTGGAGAACATACAAACAAAGCTACTGAATCTTTTAATAACAATAAAACATGAACTCAAAAAACAAAAGGGAAAGGAGGTAAATAAATTAAATGAAATATTGCAACAAAAACTTAGTAGTGAAGATTCCGAAGTATTTTTTGAGAGTGAAAGAGTATTATCCCAACACCTCACAACAAAAACTAGGCAAACACAAACAAATAAATTTGAGAAACTAAAAAATAAACAAAAACAATCGCTCAAAATTAAAAGCGTACCACAGTGGTTTTGTAATACCACAGACACTAACATACCGGCAGATGTACAGTGGATTCTCTCTCTAGGGCCAAAGTTCTCCTTACCTTTACAGAAAAGAGACTTCCCCCTTTTTAAGTTAATAGCGGACGTTAATAGAGGACTGTGTACAAACAATTGAAAACAAAGAACGACAAGAGATTGAGAGAAGCAACTTCACAGCGCTAATACGTGATCATCTCAATAAGAATACTGTGAGCGCGCGAGATAAATACATTCATAGTACCCTACAATCAGCAAAAAAAAAATTTTTCAAGGAAAATAAGGAACTTTTAGTCCTTAACGCAGACAAAGGAAAGGTAACAGTAGTGATGGACAAATCCGATTATGACAAAAAACTGCAAACAATGGTCAATGATATTGCCGCATATCGCGTTTTAAAAAAGGGTCCAACTAACAAACTCCAAGAAAAGAATAATGAGTTAGTAGAAAAATTATTTAATAGGAAAATGATAGATGTTAGGGAAAAATACAGCCTACTTAGCAAAACTGCCAATGCCCCAAGATTGTATGGATTGCCGAAAATCCACAAGGAAGGAGTTCCACTCAGGCCTATATGTTCGTCAATTAACTCCCCGTCGTATAGTTTATGTAAATATATTGCCAATGTCCTCAAAAACATTACTAAAACGTCCAAGTTCAATGTCAAAGACTCGATCGAGTTCAAAAATAAAATTAAAGAAACGTACGTGTTCGACGATGAGACCCTGGTATCGTTTGATGTTGTGTCTTTGTTCCCGAGTATCCCGGTAGATCATGCCATTGAAATAATAGCCACGAAATGGGATCAAATTAGTCCCCATACAACCCTTAATAAAGAACTTTTCCTTAGTGTGGTGCACTTCTGCATCAAAGAAAATCGTTATTTCAAATACAACAATAAAATTTACGAGCAGAGATCAGGTATGCCAATGGGCTCCCCAGCTTCACCGGTCATAGCTGACATAGTTATGGAAGAATTGTTACAAAAATTTCTAGAAGACTCATCACAAAAACCGCGGTTGCTCACAAAATATGTGGATGATTTATTCGCTATAGCTAAGACTGATGCCATTAATGAAATGTTGGCCATTCTAAATTCATACCACAAATCAATTAAATTTACTTGCGAAATCGAAAAAAATGGACAGTTGCCTTTCTTGGACACGATGGTGGTTAAAAAGGATAATCACTTAACCTTCGACTGGTATAAAAAGCCTACTGCATCCGGAAGGTTAATAAATTTTAGTTCCAAACATGCGAAGACAACGATAGTTAACACGGCAAAAAAATTTATACGAAAAGTACTTTCAATTAGCGACGGGATTTACCATAAGAAAAATAACGGCATAATAAAAAGGATTCTTTCGGACAATGAGTTTCCCACCCACTTAGTCAACGGATATATACATGAATATTACACCAAACAGATCATCAACAGGAATAACACTAACAAAATATATATGACAAAGAAAAGTTTCAAATAGCATTTAAATACACTAACACACTACAACAATTATTTAGCAACACGAAAAGCAAAATAGCAAAACTAGAGAAATCGGACTTAATTTATCAAATCAATTGTAACGGGGACGGGTCCCACGTATGCAATAAAGTATATGTGGGTACAACTAAATCGAAACTAAAGACAAGGATTTCCGCTCATAAATCAAACATCAAAAATCGTGACCACTCTAATGACAACAAAACGGCTCTATCACAACACTGCATAACCACTGGACACTCTCCCAACATAGATAACGTAGCCATACTACAACAAGAAACAAATTATAAAAAGCGCTATATTTTGGAGATGCTATATATCATCAACACACCTAGCGACATACGTATAAATTTCAAGAGCGACACTTCTCAGTGCGCTCCAGCATACCGCGAGCTGATAGGAAAGAAGAGACACAAAGCATAGAGAGTGTCAATAACAACAACATTATTTAAGCACGGTTCACTTGACATATTTTCATGTATTGTTGTTAGTAAAATTTTGTTGATCATTACTGTTTTTTAAATTGTTTACATTTTTCAGTATATGACTTTCCACTTTGTTCTTTTATAATTGTTAAATTAGTCGATAAGGTGCAGTCAATAGTGTAAGTGTATGAAAATGTTTTGTGGATTTTGTCGGTTTAAATGTTTATACTTTGCAGATCCTGAGGATGACTTCAAATTGAGGTCGAAATATTGATTATCAAAATAAATATATGATTTAAACAAATTTAAGAGTTTTTCATCATATATATCTGGGTGGCCTAGAGCTCAATAATAAATATAATCATTTTATTTATTTATTTATTACAACTCTTAGAGCTTAGATCAACACTAATAAATATATATTGCAATAGTAAAATGTACAATACTTTCTTAAACAGAAGGAAATAGAGTTGATGCTTTCTTCAATTCGGTTGCCATAATATAATGTTTTTAAATAATTTACCCTATTTCTAGCCATCTTTTTAAATTTTCTAATATTTGCTTGTAGAGTTGCATTATCGTTATGTTTTGTTTTCAATTTATAGAATTTCTTTCTTTTTTGTATAAGCTCGAAAAGCTCAGTATCCTTCCACGTCTGGGTGAACCTTTTTTTAATTTTTGATATTCTTTGTACACTTTTTAATGTTTTCACATAGTGAGGAATGGAAGGTGCTAAATGTTTGCTTCTGTAGTACTTGGTTCAGCATTCCTTCATTCTCGAAAGAGCGATAATTTATTACTTCAATAGTGTAATTTCTTTTATTTGCAAGAAGCTTAGTTTTTAGGTTTACTGCCAGAGTGATTAACCTATGATCGGATATTGGATTGTTTGTTATTGCTAGAGTATAATCCCAATTCAACTTGTCTGTTAAAATATGGTCTATAATGGTAACTGAAGTATTTCCCTTTCTAGTATACATTTCTTCACTCAATTTATTCAGACAGTAATATCCAGATCCATATACTGCTAGCAGATAATCTGTGGTATCAGTTTTGTTTAATAAATTAATGTTGAAATCACCTACAATAATGAAATTTTTATATTTTAGAACCTCCCTTTCTAATCTTATAATCTTATAAATAAAAATGAATGTGTGTCTGTGTGTCTGTGTGGCTGTGTGTCTGTGTGTCTGTGTGCCTGTGTGTCTGTGTGTCCTTTATAGGCGTCCAAAGTACTCAACCGATTTTTATGAAATTTTCACAGTATATTCTTGGGATCATGGGTTAAAGCATAGGCTATATTAATTTTTGGAAAAGTGGGCGGTGCCACGCCCCCAGGCTATATAAAACTACAATTCTTCTTAACTCTGAACATATTTGGTGTAAATTAATGAATTTTGGATATGTGTGTCGATTGGTCACGATTTATGTAATTTTGGAAAAGTGGGCCGTGCCACGCCCACATTTTATGTGTTTTGTTTGTCAATAATGTCCAAAGCTTATGGTCGATCTTTTCTAAACTTTCCAGATTGGTTCAGAAGATTGTTGTGTACGATTTAGGCTGTATTAATTTTTGGAAAAGTGGGCGGGGCCACGCCCCCAGGCTTTATAAAATTTAAATCATCATAACTTTGAATATGTTTGGTCTAAACTCATGATTTTTGGATATGTGTGTCCCTTGGTCAAGAATTATATAATTTGGAAAAGTGAGCGGTGATACGCCCACATTTTTTGTATTCAGCACTTTGTTTTAACTTCAATAATGTCCAAAGTTTATGGTTGATCTGTTTTAAACTTTGCCAATACGCTAAAATCTTCGTTGGGTACGACATACTTAGGCTACATTTGTAAACTTTTTGGAAATGTGGGCAGTTCCAAGACCACAAGCTAAGTAATATTTCAATTCGCTATATCTATCCCTGAATGTATTTGCTTTAGTGAGATTTTAACGTTCTTAAATCTTAATCAAAGCATATAATTTTTTTTTTTTGTTATTGCCGTTTATACATATCCAGAGTATTATAGGATTTTCATAAAATCATAATAGTGGCTTTAAGTGGTAGATATAGGATATAATTAAATAAATACTAACTACACATCTGCTCAGCAGTGTTCAAAAGATCCGTTTTTTGAGCTGGACATCCAAAAAATTTATTTGTTTATACCAAAGAAGTTAAATCCAGAAATATTGTATACCCTAATGTCTAAGCTTTAATTTATTACTTTTTATTTTATTTTATTACTAGCAGACCCGGCAGACGTTGTTCTGCCTGACCAGTGACTTCCCTAGAAATACATTTTCAAATATTTTTCCTTAACTTTTAACATTCCATTTATTGCAGTGCTTTAGGATATACAATGTTTCTGGCTTTAAAGTCTTTGGTATAAACAAATAAATTTTTTGGATGTCCAACTCAAAAAGCGGATCTTTTGAACTCAATGGGTATGACGAAAACCATTATGCGCTGCTGAGCAGATGTATAGTTAGTATTTATTTAATTATATCCTATATCTACCTATAATACTCAGGATATGTATGAACGGCAATAACAAACAAAAAAAATTAAGTGCTTTGGTTAAGATTTAAGAACGTTAAAATGTCACTAAAGCAAATACATTCAGGGATATAACGAAATGATCTATTACTTAGCTTGTGGTCTTGGAACTGCCCACTTTTCCAAAGAATTTACAAATGTAGCCTATGTATGTCGTACACAACGAAGATTTTAACGTATTGGAAAAGTTTAAAAGAGATCAACCATAAACTTTGGACATTATTGAAGTACAAACAAAGCTTTGAATACAAAAAATGTGGGCGTGGCACCGCCCACATTTCCCAAATTATATAATTCTTGACTAAAGGACACACATATCCAGAAATCATTAATTTAGACCAAATATGTTCATAGTTATGAAGAATTTAAATTTTATATAGCCTGGGGGCGTGGCATTGGCTACTTTTCCAAAAATTGATATAGCCTAAATCGTACACAACAATCTTCTAACCAATCTTGAAAGTTTAAAAGAGATCGACCATAAACTTTGGACATTATTGAAGTACAAACACAACACAAAAAATGTGGGCGTGGCACCGCCCACTTTTCCAAAATTACTTAAATATTGACCAAAGGACACAAATATCTAAAAATCATTAATTTGGACCTAATATGTTCAGAGTTATGAAGAATTGTAGTTTTATATAGCCTGGGGGTGTGGCACCTCCCAAATTTCCAAAAATTAATATAGCCTATGCTTTAACCCATGGACGCCCATAAAGGACACACAGACACACATTCATTTTTATTTGTAAGATGGGTTTGTTATTATAATTGGCGGAATCACCAAAAATTCTCTTTATATTTCTTCTCTTTTGTCGAAGGCTTATGCATCTCTTAGTCAAAATACATTTTCTCTACGTTGAGTTCATACACACACGCACATACATTTTTGTTCCGCTGTAGCTTGAGTTTGATCTATGAAAATTCTTATGCTTGGATTGTTTGAAGCTTTTATGAATTTCATCCTAGAAATAAGGGGCTTTAAGTTTTGAAAATGGAAAAAATGAAAACGCCACTTGGTTTATTTTTGGGAAAACTTGCTTCTTAAAAAAATTTCATAAAAATTGGGCCATCACTTTTCGAGATTAGCCGTTACGAATATTTTCATATAAGCAATTTTATATAATTAGTATAGATATAGATTTGACTCAGGTGCTATGTGACCGTTTTGCTCAAAAGGTATTTATTCATTTGGCTCAGGTTCTGACGACCGTGTTTGCCTAAAATGTTCTTTGGAGAACGAGAGAGTATATATGTAGTATTGGTGGCGAGCACTGTTGGCTCTGAGGCATGGCGCGATTGGCTTCCTCATTTTCGGTATGAAAAACCACCTTCTGGCTCAGGCCTAGGCGACCGTCTTGCTCAAAAGGTATTTATTAAATCATTTGGCTCAGGTTCTGATGACCGTGTTGCGCAAATGTTAAAAACATTTTGTTCTTTAGAGAACGGGAGGTGCGGGACACCTGTGACACCCTATATGTATTTGTTGGTGGCGAGCACAGTTGGCTCTGAGGCATGGCGCGATTGGCTTCCTCATTTTCGCTTGGAAAAACCACCTTTTGGCTTTCCAAAATATAAACTATATCTTCGAAATATTTTATAAGCTGATTGCGAATTACAATAGCATGCAATGCAAAAAAAATAAACGAATGAAATAACCGTAGCTTATGTATGTATGTCGCTTAAACATCCTCGCCCCCCTAGACGGCTTAGTCGTCTAGTGAAATGTACAAGTCGCCGGTTCGAGTCCGGCTCGAAGGACCATGTCTAAGCTTTAGAGAAAGCGAGTTGTTTTTTAAGTTATTATTATAATTTTTTTTTTGTTTTGTGTGAGCCATTTAGTCAAATACATCTTTATGGTTGTCTAAGTGTTCAAAATTGTTCTTTGTAGAACTTGAGAGTATATATGTAGTATTGGTGGCGAGACCTGTTGGCTCAAGTTGAAAAAAACCGGTTTGTGATTAATCGCGGTTTTTTATTCCGGTTTTAAACCGCTTTTAAAACCGGAAACGAAAAAACCGGTTTTTTGGAAAACCGGCATGTTGCGGTCGGCGCAACTCAGTCGATGGGAAATTAGAACACAATTTTTTTCTTAGCGGCTCAATTAGCGAACGGCTTAAAAATTAAATTATATTTCCGGCTTCTATTTTACAACTGATGATGTGAGTTCTTAGTTGCTAATATTTATACTAAATTCAAGTAGAAAAATCTGGCGTGATAATGCCGTAAAATCATACCATTTTCCAATAAGTATTTTGTTGATATCTTTAATATTGAAAACATAAAAAATCCAAACAATAGAATACATAGCAAACTATTGTCTTAGCATAAAAACAACATCATTATGTGCTAACTAGTGCATACGTATGTTCATTAGCAAGTTACAGCAAAACGAGAATTATGCACAAAGGTGGTGGTTTGCATATCCACACTGCTTGCATGTTGGAATGCACATATGTATGTTTGTATGTACACAGTTGAGTGAATGATCTTGAATACGATTATATGTTAGGGTGACCCAATTTTATATAGATTTCGTCGGTAACACGGCATAATTTTAATCTTCGAAAATAATCTTTATAGAAATACAAAAATGTAGATACTTACTATAGGGTTCTTCTCTCTAAATTTTTAAAAGAACTCAAGAAGTTTTAATTCAACAAATATTTATTTTTCAGTTCAAGTTAATACAGTTAAATCAAATTTGTAAAAGTGAAAAATTCTGAAAAAGGCAATACTTTTTTGTACTAATACATATGTATATGTAAATGTGAGTGCTTGGATTCAAAAAAGGCACAGTAAACATGTTTTCAAAAACTTGTCTGGAATTGATGGCTGCCTATCAACAGTTCTGACTTCATTCGAATTAGAATCATCACAACACAACACATCATCGGAGCTCTTGTTGGTGTTGCAAGGTAAATAATTTCTATCCCAACCGGCATGATTGCGCTGGAGGTGTCCTTTTATAGTCGGGTTCAGAGGTGACGTATCGGTAACCTTATAAAACAGCTGATTCGACCAACCTTATGAAAAACAATGTAATCGATTATTGGTGCTACTATCTGTAACTTAACCTTACCGACCAAATGCATGTTGGTTTTTCTCTTACGTTAAGGATACGACTACAGCGATACGACTACTGCACCAATGTCCCGGCCTTAAGTTGGACGTGCCACCTCCCAGTTTTACTAACGCCCCACACAGCTTGCATAGAACTTCTTTATTCCCTTTTTCATCAAAATATTGCCAAAGTGGGCTTTTTTTTAGATGCGGGGCCATCACTTATCGCGAAAAATAATTTAATATATACAATTCAATGGAATAGAAGTCGATAGTTCGGTTTTCGGTTTTTTTTTGAAAAAAGATCGATTAAAGACAGTTGCGATAAAAAGATCGAAAAAACCGAAACCGCGAATAGAAAAAACCGGTTTTCTCAAACACCTATCTTTTTTGGCCATCCCTACCTGTGACACCCTAAATGTATTTGTTGGTCGCCAGCACTGTTGGCTCTGAGGCATGGCGCGATTGGTTTCCTCATTTTCGCGTGGAAAAACCACCCTTTGGCTCAGGTGCTATGTGACCGTCTTGCTCAAAAGGTATTTATTAAATCATTTGGCTCAGGTTCTGATGACCGTGTTGCGCAAATGCTAAATTATTTTTGTTCTTTAGAGAACGGGAGGTGCGGAACACCTGTGCACCCTATATGGATTTATTGGTGGCGAGCACTGTTGGCTCTGAGGCATGGCGCGCTTGGCTTCCTCATTTTCGTTGTGAAAAACCACCCTTTGGCTCAGGTGCTATGTGACCGTCTTGCTCAAAAGGTATTTATTAAATCATTTGGCTCAGGTTCTGATGACCGTGTTGCGCAAATGTTAAATTCTTTTTGTTCTTTAGAGAACGGGAGGTGCGGAATACCTGTGACACCCTATATGGATTTATTGGTGGCGAGCACTGTTGGCTCTGAGGCATGGCGCGATTGGCTTCCTCATTTTCGTTGTGAAAAACCACCTTTTGGCTTTCCAAAATATAAACTATATCTTCGAAATATTTTATAAGCTGATTGCGAATTACAATAGCATGCAATGCAAATGAAATAAACAGGCAGAACAACGTCTGCGGGGTCTGCTAGTGCGTTTATAAATGAACCAAGTTCGGAGGAACAGTTTTTATATATGCATGTCACATAAATCCCTATTTTTGACAACTTAACAGTCAGAAAACTACTTTCACAAACTCTACAGTGGATTGTAAGGTCGAGCTTATGCTTTCATGTACAATAATTATGCACCCTCCTGCTCTATTTGATTCGCGATTGGAAAGGTAAGCTGTATAATTTGGAAGATTATAGTAGATATTTTCATTTTCATATATCCAAATTTCACTTAATGCTATAACATGTATGGTTTTCCTATCTCTATTATTAACATCTACTATGGTAGCGATATCACTTAATTTATTTCTTATACTTTGTGTCAAGTACAATTGGCAACCCTAAGGTCGGATGACAGGCGAAGCAAGAGAGAGAATGAAGAACGACTAAAGAGGAGTCGAATGGAGCAAGCAAAGCGAACGGACGCATTTAAGCAGTTATTTTATTAACTTACAATTTTCCTAAAATTTCAATAATTACAATTCAATGTAATAATCAGTTTCTTTAAATTAAACATTATATTCTTAATTCTAAAGAGTCAACGTTTATTTATTTGGCATCCGCGACATTTGTATGTTAAGATATAAAATATTAAGATCCATCGTCTTGAAAGAAAAGTTCCTCACATTTGTAGTTAAAATTAGGTTCTATGGGTAATTGATTTTCTTCATCGTGGTTTACCATTTGTATCTAACTTTTTCTGACCAGTTATTTAAGTATACAGGCTATACGTCTTACGATAGTTTCTGCAGGTCGCCTATGGTCTCAATTCGGACGCATATTTAACACATTCATTCAACCGACCACCGAAGTACGCGAAAAAGTTGGTTCTGGTTGGTTAGGTTATTCATGTTAACATAAATATGTTTCGAATTAAATGTTAATGAATTTACAATTTACAATTACCTATAATAAAAGAGTGATTTTTTATACCTGACACGGAATATTCGATTACAATCCTAGTTAGACAATTTTCACAAACTCACAACTAAAAAGCATGAAATAAAAAATAGAATAAAAAATATTTTTAATCTAAAATGTTTTTAAAATGAACTAAAAACTGGAAAATAATTTCTCCTCTGCCTACATAGATTTTTACCAAGTAGAGGTTGTCCTGAACATTTATTAGTGGGAATTCTCATAGGCGTTACAGTACTTGGCAAGATTGATAAGTATAAAAACATTTAGCGCTTGCTATATCGTGAAAAGATTGTCTTTTTTAGGAAAGCTCATATCGGTAGTAAGATTTTTAGAAACTTATGTGAACCATCTATAGAGTTCGCCAATGTTTTTATACATATCAATCTTGCCAAGTACTGTAATGCCTATGAGAATACCCATTAATAAAATGCAGGTTTTTGGGTGAAGAGTAACATCACATTTTACACACAACAAATTTGCGTGTTTGTTGCAAAATGCGCAACGCAGTTGTCTCTTTCGGTATTTTACTAAGTGACCCATGCCATCAAAACGTGAAGTCTCGTGGAATAGAGGATTTTTTTAATTCACTGTTCTATTTATTTATTAATAAGATAAAGAAAATTGGGTGTGATACATCTATCTCGAAGCAGGTTTTGGGTGAAGAGTAACATCACATTTTACACACAACAAATTTTGTGGCAAAATGCGTAACGCAGTTGTCCCTTTCGGTATTTTACTAACTGACCCATGCCATCAAAACGTGAAGTCTCGTGGAAAGCTTTCTATGTTCGTCCAGGTTTTCGTGGATCTGCTTTCTTATAAGTTTCCAGAATACCTGTTGCTACACTCTGGCGGAATTTTAAGTGGTCATACTCCCCATCATTAGCTTTATATAGTTGCCAAGCATTGTGTATCGTCATGTCGGGGAAGTGAGCTATAACCGAAAAGTACCATTTCTTGCCTCTAATAGAAGTCCTGTATAGGCTTATATTCTGATCACATCTGTCAACCCCTCCCATGTTGTTATTGTATACTTTTATAATAGCTGACTTTTTATCTTGGTTGCAGGGTTTACTTTTGCGTTGTTTGATGCTACTGTGACAATACTATTATTTTGCCATTTGCAAACAATGATCTCTTCAGCTCTAGTGGATTGAATTTAAGAACCTCTTACCAAAGGGCATTTGGAATCTCGATTTTCCCTTATTGTACCAGTCGCCTTGAATCCTCTTTCGCTCAAGCTCAACAATCAACGGAATTTGAGGTGAAAAAATTGTCAAAAAACAAGTGGAAAGATGCCTCTTTATTAATATTTCGCAAAACATCATCGTACTGTAGTATTACGCCCCTGATATGTCCCTGATATGGATCGGTCCATATTATGTAACCCAATCGAGTTGTACGGACCCAAAACTTGTTGCCCATCGGATAGGTTTGTCCCGTATGTATTGTTTACATGGGTGTTTACTAGGTGTCAAAGGAACAACGGCAAAGCCAATGGTAGGATATTTTACTACTGTTGTTTATAAACAATATCAAATTAAAAGCTAATTTCTCAGTCACAAAACTTAAAAAACCAAGTATTTTATTATTACGAGCTATATACACATGGGACTAATTGACTACACTAAGGTATTGCACAAATAAATATTTTTGGTATTTTATACGTACTTGGATATACTCATGATTAAAACTGAAAATATCACCGCAAAGAAACACGCACAGAAACTATCACGTGGGATTCACAACATTGACTAAATTTAAGTTTAATACTTATATTTCACACAGCATATGTAAAATATAACGCAACATTGCTTAGTGTTTTTTGGTAATTTTTTGCTCGTTCTGTTGTTTTAAAACTACGGTAGTATCAAGTGGGTTAACCAAGGAGTTTGTTGAACAGTTTACATGAAACGGTGGTGTAAAAGTTACGAAAAATTGTTGTGCGGAAGGTAGGAATTCGAATTTGATTTAATGATCTATTTCTTAGATAGTGAAGGTTGTATATTGGAATTTGTGTATACCCGCTTATCAAAAAAAATATTTTTAAAACTTTGAAATAATATAAGTGTCGTAAGGAAAGAATGTTTAATTTTTTGAATAGATCCATTGAGTGTGTTAGACGATCAGCGTTACATATTCTTCGGATAAAAATTTACTTGATATATTGATATACAATTACTAGCAGACCCGGCAGACGTTGTTCTGCCTGACCAGTGACTTCCCTAGAAATACATTTTCAAATATTTTTCTTTAACTTTTAACATTCCATTTATTGCAGTGCTTTAGGATATACAATGTTTGTGGCTTTAAAGTCTTTGGTATAAACAAATAAATTTTTTGGATGTCCAACTCAAAAAACGGATCTTTTGAACTCAATGGGTATGACAAAAACCATTATGCGCTGCTGAGCAGATGTATAGTTAGTACTTATTTAATTATATCCAATATCTACCTATAATACTCTGGATGAACGGCAATAACAAACAAAAAAAATTAAGTGCTTTGATTAAGATTTAAGAACGTTAAAATGTCACTAAAGCAAATACATTCAGGGATATAACGAATTGAAATATTACTTAGCTTGTGGTCTTGGAACTGCCCACTTTTCCAAAGAATTTACAAATGTAGCCTATGTACATATGTCGTACCCAACGAAGATTTTAACGTATTGGAAAAGTTTAAAACAGATCAACAGGTGCCACGCCCACATTTCCCAAATTATATATGTAATTCTTGACCAAGGGACACACATATCCAAAAATCATTAGTTTAGACCAAAAATATTCAAAGTTATAATGATTTAAATTTTATATAGCCTGGGGGCGTGGCACAACAATCTTCTGAACCAATCTGGAAATTTAGAGAAGATCGACCATAAACTTTGAACTTATTGAAGTACAAACAAAACACAAAACATGTGGCCGTGGCACCGCCCACTTTTCCAAAATTATATACATCTTGACTAAAGGATACACATATCCAAAAATCTTTAATTTAGACCCAATATGTTCAGAGTTATGAAGAATTTAAATTTTATATAGCCTGGGAGCACCGCCTACTTTTCCAAAAATTGATATAGCCTGAATCGTACACAACAATCTTCTGAACCAATCTTGAAAGTTTAAAAGAGATCGACCATAAACTTTGGACATTATTGAAGTACAAACAAAACACAAAAAATGTGGGCGTGGCACCGCCCACTTTTCCAAAACTATATACATCTTAACTAAAGGACACACATATCCAAAAATCTTTAATTTAGACCAAATATATTCAGAGTTATGAAGAATTTAAATTTTATATAGCCTGGGGGCGTGGCACTGGCTACTTTTCCAAAAATTGATATAGCCTGAATCGTACAAAACAATTTTCTTAACCAATCTTGAAAGTTTAAAAGAGATCGACCATAAACTTTGGACATTATTGAAGTACAGACAAAACACAAAAAATGTGGGCGTGTCACCGCCCACTTTTCCAAAATTACACAAATCTTGACTAAAGGACACACTTATCCAGAAATCATTAATTTAGACCAAATATGTTCAGAGCTATGAAGAATTTAAATTTTATATAGCCTGGGGGCGTGGCACCGCCTACTTTTCCAAAAATTTATATAGCCTAAATCGTACACAACAATCTTCTGAACCAATCTTGAAAGTTTAAAAGAGATCGACCATAAACTTTGGACATTATTGAAGTACAAACAAAACACAAAAAATGTGGGCGTGGCACCGCCCACTTTTCCAAAATTACATAAATCTTGACCAAAGGACACACATATCCAGAAATCATTAATTTAGACCAAATATGTTCAGAGTTATGAAGAATTTAAATTTTATATAGCCTGGGAGCACCGCCTACTTTTCCAAAAATTGATATAGCCTGAATCGTACACAACAATCTTCTGAACCAATCTTGAAAGTTTAAAAGAGATCGACCATAAACTTTGGACATTATTGAAGTACAAACAAAACACAAAAAATGTGGGCGTGGCACCGCCCACTTTTCCAAAACTATATACATCTTAACTAAAGGACACACATATCCAAAAATCTTTAATTTAGACCAAATATGTTCAGAGTTATGAAGAATTTAAATTTTATATAGCCTGGGGGCGTGGCACTGGCTACTTTTCCAAAAATTGATATAGCCTGAATCGTACAAAACAATTTTCTTAACCAATCTTGAAAGTTTAAAAAAGATCGACCATAAACTTTGGACATTATTGAAGTACAAACAAAACACAAAAAATGTGGGCGTGGCACCGCCCACTTTTCCATAATTACATAAATCTTGACCAAAGGACACACATATCCAAAAATCATTAATTTAGACCAAATATGTTCAGAGTTATGAAGAGTTGTAGTTTTATATAGCCTGGGGGCGTGGCACCGCCCACTTTTCCAAAAATTAATATAGCCTATGCTTTAACCCATGATCCCAAGAATATACTGTGAAAATTTCATAAAAATCGGTTGAGTACTTTGGACGCCCATAAAGGACACACAGACACACAGACACACAGACACGCAGACACACAGACACACAGACACACATTCATTTTTATACCTAGTAGTGCTTCGCACACAAGGTATATTAACTTCATTGGCCTAACGGTAGTATGTAACGGCATAAACGAATCGAGATAGATATTGACTTATATATATCAAAATGTTCAGGAGGAAAAGAGAAATTGATTGAGCCATGTCCGTCCGTCCGTCCGTCCGTCCGTCCGTCCATCTGTGAACACGATAACTTGAGTAAATCTTGAGATATCTCAATGAAATTTGGTATGTAGGTTCCTTTTCACTTATCTCCGAGCGCTATTGAAAATAGGCAAAATCGGTTAAAAGCCACGCCCTCTTTCTATATATATAATATTTTCGAAAATACAAAAAGAGTGATTATTCAGTACATAATACACCTATAAGGATAATATTTGGTATGCACTTTAGCGTTAAGGCAACAAATACATTTTTGAAAAAAATTTTAAAAAGGGGCGTGGTACCGCCCACTTTTGATATAGTCAAGTTTGGAAATATTATTTATCATAAATCAAAAACCGCTCAAGATAGCAAAACAAAATTCAGCACACATATTTATATTAATACAAGCAATATTTCGAAAAAAAATTATTGAAATCGGGTTAGGTCCACGCCCAATTTTATACGAAAGATTTTGAAAAGGATCATAGATATATTGTATATGCTATAACTTTGCTTAAACTAGCTGTATATCATTTCTATTTCACCTCTGAAGTGTTCGTGGGCAAAGAAAGTCGAAAGCACAAAATTTTTGGAAAATGGGAGTGGCCCCGCCCCTTTATGGGGGATTATTCCACAAAACTTTACATGCCATAACTCCGGTAAAAATTGACTTATTGGAACGATATTTAGAGAAAGTGTTCAACATATAAAGCTAACTCTTTGCTGTAAAAATAAACAAAATCGGTGAACGGACACGCCCACTTTTTGAACACAGTTCTAAAAAATTTCTTCGTAAAATTAAAATCGCGATATTTCCATAATTGTATAAGTTATTTAAATAAGATTTTACACACATAATAAGCTTTTTAACCAAAACTAAACTGTATACAAATTTTGTGGATTTTGGTGAAGTAGGCGTGGCGCCGCCCACTTTTTAGCATAAAAGCTCTGCTATTTTCAAAAGCGATTGCTTGGAATTTGAAGAATGTATTTCAATGAAATTTTGTGAGATACTTCCCAATAGTATGTAGTATACTCCTGCCAAAAATTACGCAAATCGAATAACAAACAAGCAAGATTTACGGGCAAGTAGTTAACACTCTACTGCCTTTTTTTTATTAATTTTTTTTATTTTCATACCTTTCATGAACATGAGGAAAGGTATTTATATTTTGTTATTTAGTAATAATTTGATTTACCACTCACAACAGAAGTGTTTTTATCGAAAACAATCAGTTGCCTTTATAACAAATTTTCAGTTATTAAAATAGGCCTGAGTAAATTAGGATACCAAAACAGATCACTACTAGGTATTTAATGTTCGGTTACACCCGAATTTAGACTTCCTTACTAGTTATTTATAAGATTAATCAATTCAAAAATGATAGGAAAAAAATGAGAACGGCTGGACAGATTTGACTCAAGTTTTTTTTCAGTTCTTCGTAATTGGTAACGCGGTGTTTCCACCAAACCAAACACCGTGTTTAAAAGGGTTTGGGTTATGTAGAAATGGTTATGTAGAAATGTCAAGGTTTGTGTGAGGGAAAATTTTGGGAAAAATTTACGGGCTTCAAGATTTATGTCAATTTGGAAAAGTGGGGGGTGCCACGCCCACATTTTTTGTATTCAGTACTTTGTTTGTACTTCCATAATGTCCAAAGTTTATGGTTGATCTGTTTTAAACTTTTCCAATACGTGAAAATCTTCGTGGGGTACGACATACATACATTTGTAAATTTTTTGGAAAAGTGGGCAGTTCTAAGACCAAAAGCTAAGTAATATTTCAATTCGTTATATCCCTGAATCAAAGCACTTAATTTTTTTGTTTGTTATTGCCGTTTATACATATCCAGAGTATTATAGGATTTCCATAAAATCATAATAGTGGCGTTAAGTGGTAGATATAGGATATAATTAAATAAATACTAACTACACATCTGCTCAGCAGCGCATAATGGTTTGTGTCATATCCATTGAGTTCAAAAGATTCGTTTTTTGAGTTGGACATCCAACAAATTTATTTGTTTATACCAAATACGTTAAAACCGGAAACATTGCATATACTAAAGCACTGCAATAAATGGAATGTTAAAAATTAATAGAAAACTAGTAAGGAAGTCTAAATTCGGGTGTAACCGAACATTAAATACCTAGTAGTGATCTGTTTTGGTATCCTAATTTACTCAGGCCTATTTTAATAACTGAAAATTTGTTATAAAGGCAACTGATTGTTTTCGATAAAAACACTTCTGTTGTGAGTGGTAAATCAAATTATTACTAAATAACAAAATATAAATACCTTTCCTCATGTTCATGAAAGGTATGAAAATAAAAAAAATTAATAAAAAAAAGGCAGTAGAGTGTTAACTACTTGCCCGTAAATCTTGCTTGTTTGTTATTCGATTT